>CM061537.1:4257184-4361150 GCA_030545055.2 Neoaliturus tenellus
CACCATAGGCCTATTTCACCTTGGGGTCACCTGCACCTTCTGGCTCCACCGCCCAGACTACCCCGGTAGGCCTAACCTCTGGGCTCTTTCTACGGCTGAGGTCAGTGTTAACCATTACTACTGCGTGCCATCCACCATCTCAGTGCAGTGATTCCACCTGGACTTACCATCTTGCCAAACCACAACGGTGTGAAGTTTTGGGCCCATGTCAGGCTAGGACTTTATTCTTGCAATAGTACAAATTCATATTATGTTAAATTGATCTTGTTTAGTCTGTAAGGTTTCTATCCAATTAGGAGCCCGCCCTTTTCAGCAGGAGGATACCGGGTGGAATTGGTTCTTTCATTTTAAATCACTGCCGAGTCAAATTCATCTTAACTTATTTTTTTGGCCAATTTTAAAAATCTTTTCATTTATTTAACTTTAAACCTTTCAATTTCAAACTTCTAATTTTCAATAGTAATAATTTTTTCAAGAGATTTTCTTGAGGGCTGTGCCTATCTGTAGGCTAGGCTGGCAGGCCTAACTAAGTTTTTTCATTAACCGCTGTTCCGGAAGGTTATTTATCAGGCGATCATTTCCGTAAATCGTTAAATTGTTATTTATTGTACCTTTTATGTAATGTCAATGTGTGTTGTTATTTATTTATTTATTGTTCAGTATGGTTATTGGTGGCCACCTTAAATTTAAATTAAAAAAAAAGAGAAACAGCATTTACTAAATTTTAAGTTGAACCAAATCTTTAATTATGTTTGCCAACACTCCAAACCAAAATATTTGAAATATTTTTAACAATATCAGATGGTTATTTATCAAGTTAAGGTATTTGTTGTGAATGTCTGTGAAACCATGTTTAATAAATTTTACAGATGAAAATAAAATGGATTCTGTTGGCCAGCTCTTGGGTGTTTCTTGGTCCTTTCCGCTCTTCCTTTGAGCGGCCTCTGCCTTTGACTCGCTTCCAAGGGTTTTGCCCTGTCGAAGGCGTTGAGTCCGGTTTCAAAACAATTTGCCACTACTACTTCAACTTGTCCAGGGATTAGCTAAAAAAAGATAAAATTAATATCAACATAAAAAACTTCAAAATTTATATCTTTAAAATTTATATTCAAGGTAGCACTAAAACAGTGCTACCTATATTTTAAATACTTACAAATATTTTTTTCATCCTTAAAATTTCAAAGTTTAAGACTTGTCATAGACCGATAAATTGAAATAAAAAAATTCTAACCTTATCATTACTAAAATACATACATGATACCACTGTGCTAAAATATACCTTTATGTTTATGTCACATCTAAAGCGGTGGAACATCCATGTCAACGCCTTCACAGCTCCACAGAGAATGAGATGAACCCAACTTGCTTCAAAGGTACCTAAGTGGTAGACTGGTGGGGGAGAAATCGAGAAGTAAAAAATAAATAAAATATTCCTTATTGAAATTTTACAATCTATTTGTATCTGCGGTAACAATTTAGCACTACTATTTTAACTTGTTCTGGGAGTAACAATTTCACACTACTGGCTCGGCACCTCCACCTCCCCGGGGGGGGGGGACTTTTTGTCCGGAGCAAAAAAAGTTTTGGTCAAGGTCAAAAAATTTTCCGAAAAAAAAGTTTCGGGAGGGGGGGGGGGTGGGGGGGGGAGGGGGGGGGGGGGCTCGACCGGTCGGACCCTCCCCCCCCCCCCGGGGGGGGGGGGTCACCTACCCCTAGGACTTTAACTCTTGGATGGCTGCTACCCTTACTTATGTGTGAACATAAAATAAAATTTTTATCCACAGCTCAGACAACCAACACTTCTACGCATATCGCTATAAGTACCTGCGAGCTCTCAGGACTTTAGCAAAAATCCGCCAAGTGTTGGCTGACTGTAATTACATGTGAAACAAAAAAATGTTATTTTTTATTCACACACAAATATAGGTCAAGGTCATCCAAGAATTAAAAAGAAATTCCCCCGAGGCCTAAGACCGCCGGCGGTCAAAGGCCTCGGGGGAATCTCACAACTTAGGGGGAGGTGAAAAATAAAAAATAATTTTACTTAATTTTGAGTTTCCATAAGGGAAACATGCTACAATAATTTTGGTTCCCTAACGGGAATCATAAGGGTCATGCTAATCATGACCTGAGCCCCATCTTAACCGATACGCTGACATAAAGCCTAACGTACCGGACAGTGTTAGGACCCGGCGCTTCGTGCTGAAGGGTGCCAACCACCGTATGTTGCCAGTGACGAGTGATGAGGCCCAGCAGCGTCCCCTGGCACGGGCGGCTAGGGGTCGATCCCCAGGGGCCTACCCCCAGGCTCGTTAAGCGCCATACTACTGTTGTTAAAAAATAATTATTGAGGCATGCTAAGCCTCAAAAAGAAATTATTTTATGGAGGCTTCTAAGCCTCAAACCTAACACTTTAACTGCCAATTTACAGAGGCTAATCCTCCAAGATACGAATTTTAAAAAATATTTATCTTAGGGACAACCTGTGGGAGATTAGTACAAAGAAATATTTTACAACACAAAAACTTAAACATAGGGGATTGATGTTACAAAAAATAAATAATTTTTACTTAATTTTGAGTTTCCACAAGGGAAACATGCTAAATAATTTTGGTTCCCCTAACGGGAATCATAAGGTCATGCTAATCATGACCTGGGCCCCATCTTAATCAGTACACTGACATGAAATCTAATGCAAAGCACTGACATAAAGCCTAGCGTACCGGTCAGTGTCAGGGCCGACACTTTGTGCTGAAGGATGCCAACCACCCGTATGTTGCCAGTGACGAGTGATGAGGTCCAGCAGCGCCGATGGCACAAGGCCTAACGGTGAATACCAAAGGGCCAACCCAGAGGCTCGTAAAGTGTCATACTATTGTTGGTAAAAAATAATTCTTGAGGCATGCTAAGCCTCGAAAAAAAGTTTAATTTTATGGAGGCTTCTAAGCCTCAAACCTAACAGTATAACTATTTGCATAGGCTAAGGAAGCCAAAAATTTATAAAAACTAATTTTGGACAACCTGTGGAAGATTAATACAAAGAAATATTTTTCTAAACACAAGACTTAGACTAACACCAACCTGTGGAAACATTAGCACACACAAATATTTTTCACTGCACAACACTTTCACTAAATCACAACCAACACCGAGCACCAAGCAGCAAGCACAAAATAAAATTATTTCCTAACACTACACATGCCATGCCTTAGACTAGAAAAGAATTCCCAATATAATGCGGCGCCAACATTACATTGCAAATCCTATAGGACAGCGCTCCGAACAACCAGCTGGATTGTTCAAAGACAACTGTGACGATGGTTAGGCGGAAAGGACCAAGGTGGGCAGGCCAGGAGTGGGGGAACCGGACCTTGTTACATAAACAGCCGGACCTCGGCACGTACGGACCTCGACACGTACTTGTTTGCGGCATTGGACAATCCCCAAGAGCTACACCTGAATACATAACTAGCCGGATCTCATTATACAATACGTGACAGCGGTAAAGTGCCACAATGGCGCCTTAGGGTATGGCACCCCCACCCCCGGGGGGGGGGGGGGCTCAACCGGTCGGACCCACCCCCGGGGGGGGGGGGGGTTCGTGGGACTTAAAATATTTTCAGTCCAAGATATATGTAGTATAAAATAATAATTTATTTTGTTTCTCTCAGCGCAGCCTACAGTCAGTGTTGGTTGGGAACAAATTAAATTTTGTCTCCAGTGTTGCTTGCGGATTACATAACACTTATGTAACCAACCCATGTCTGCCGTCTTGGCTCTCTCTCGATACAAGTCAGTTACTCGCCGGCCGTCTTCCTCGACACAAGGTATACGCTGCGACTCAACGCTACCGGACTTTCTGTGAGTAAAATTTAAATTTTTTACATCATTCTCTCTATTATATGACTTAGCAAAATATATCGCTACCTGTTTGCTACAAAATTTATTTTTATTGAGCTCTACAAGTCTCCTAATATTTTATCATTCATGATTAAATTTTAGTCAAGTTTTATTCCACACTGGTAGATTTCGGACTTAGCTGCAGAACTAAACTATGACTCCAATTCCAGACCAAGTGTCAAGGTCACCTGAGAAAGAAAAAAATATTTATCAGTAAATATTTCCACTCCCAGTGATGGAGGTCCAGTAAAGAACAAACTCGGATGAGTTGTTGAAAAAAAAATAAAATTTTTCTTGCATCTGACCACTTTACCCCCACCATGCAGCCGGGTACCTGAGATGCACGGAGCTGCTTCCTCAGTCGCTACTCGACTCTTGTAGTGTGCACATCGCACTTTTACACTACATTTACTTAACTTAAGTTAAAAATTAAAAATATTTCATAAATTTCTAGTCAAGTATGAAATTATGAAAATTTTTTTTCTTTTTCATATGGTTGAAGTTTCACAAGTGCCAAGGTCACATGATAAATAATTAAAAAAAATTATTTCTTAGAAAATATTTCCACTCCGAGTGATGGAGGTTCAATAAAGGACAGACTCGGATAAATTGTTGGCAAAAAATAAAATTTTTCTTCAATCTGACCACTTTACCCCCACCACCTCCTCATCCCCACCACGCAGCCGAGTACCCTGATTACACGGTGCTGTCTGATCAGTCGGAGCCCGGCTCTCTTGGTGTTAACACCATCGCGTATTTTCCGTGTTTTTGGTGTTTTCCAGTCGGACTTCGGGTTTCTCGGTGGTAAGTAAGAAATTAAATTATTTTTTTATTTTAAGGGAGGTCTGGAAGGGTCAATGACCCCTGACGGATATATTAGGTCGAGAGTGTCTGATCGCTAGGGAATAAAAAAAATATTTTTTTGCACTTTTGTGATTCCTCGAGAAATTTCAATTTCTCACCGTACTTTGAGGAATCGCAAAAGTGCAAAAAAAATTTTTTTCTACTCTTGCGTGACCTTGACCTAATTAACGTCATTGACGTCATCATGATGACGTCAGCGATAATGACGTCACCATGACGTCATAGGTGTGACGTCATATGTCGTCATTATGACGTCATTAGTGGCGTCATTAGTGACGTCATTGATGACGTCATCACTGCTGACGTCATCGTGATGACGTCATGGCCCAGCCTTCCCAAAAACACACTACTGATGTGTTTTCCACGATCTCGAAATCTAGCGGTATATTTGCTTAAACTTTTCATTTAAGAGTGTTTTGGCCCAAAAATAAGTTATAAACAGCCTCAATCCCATATAAAATCGAATTGGGTCTAAATTTAATTTTAAAAATTGTAATTTTTAACATTGGTCTTAAGGGGTGCTATTTTGGTAACGAAATAACAACGAAAGTCATACATAAATAAAGGATCATTAATGTAAAATTAAATAGTCTTTTTAAAACAACTGTTAGCTGAGAAGAGGTGTAATTGGTTGTTGGTGGAAATTAATACGAGTTTTTTGTTATCATGGCACTACAACAAAATTGAATTAAAACCATCGAGCAAGGCTCGGTTAACCTGGTACCAAAGAGTAAAGCGTTGATGTTTTACACTGATTGAACCTTGTTCCTCGGTGGCGACAACCACGATTGTCGCAGAAATTGGCACGATTGATCTTATGGGATGCAGTGGCTCTACAGTCATCTTGTTTAGCCTATACATGTGGCTTCTTAAAACCATTGTTTATCTCTTATGTGGATAAAGATATCAATTTGAAATTTTTCATGACAGTTTATTGGTAAATTACATATGTTTTTTTTATTATTTAAAAAATATACAACTTTCGGTTCTAAAGTGGCCGCCACAACAAATTTTCAATGATATTTGGGTACTTTGAAACGCTTTAACTGTCTAATTTTAAAATGTTTAAAAATTCTGAAGCATTAAACCACCTAATTAGAAATTACGTAGAATCCGTATTTCCTATATGGGGAAATTGGCCGAAAACATAACCGATTATAGAAAATTAAACACCCTGTTGATGGGAGGAGGGGGGGAGGGTCCGGCCCTCCTGGTGAGAGAAACTGCGGGCGGCAATATGATGCCCGCATAATTATAATGACACCGTCATAAAAAGGCCATAAAATCACGCATGCTGTCTAAACACACGTGTAGCACTGACACTAACATTCTGACAAATTAGAGGTTGACAGGATTGCTGATGGCATGAAAATGGGGGTAAAGAAACCCTCTGGGTCGATGGTTGGAAAATTTCTTGACAACTGTAATAAGTTTGTGGTTAAGATAATAGACAAAGCAAAAGTGGGAGAGTTGAAGAGTTCAATATTCCTTAGCTGAATTAGTTATGACTAAGTATATAAGGCCATATTTTGGGAACCTTGGCTACAACTTGCATTGTTCATATATTCAAGCTTTGAATAAATCGCTACACCCGGATTCAGACAACTATTGTGCCATGATTGGCCATGACTGGGCCTTAACGTAATTTTAGATCCAAGAAATTAAAATAGGCTATATTTCAGGACTCTAAACTACTAAGAAATATTCATTTGGAAACTAGATATGGTACGCATGCTTCCATGATATTCCGATTTGTAGTCAACAGGTTGCTATAGTAATTAACTAAGATATTAATTGCCGAAACCGAATAAATCGACAGTGTATCTGCAAACATCAGAATAAAGGTCGAGTAGAATTTTTTTTTCAAAAACATTTAGGCCTTGAATAAAGAACTAGATTTATTCATTTGAATATAAATAGTTTATTAGAATTATTTATTATTTTTGTACAAAAAAATCATAGCTTTTCAAATTTTTGCCACTGACTCTACTATAAAAGTCTATTTTATGTTTACTCTTAAAACTATAAATTTCACACAACAAAGACATCTCATCATCTGCATCTGCAGGTCTCGAGTAGATTACTTAATCACCACAGCCCCTCCGGCCAGACAACAGAGATTTCACGCAGCTATTTACAGCTGTTTAACAAGAGGCCGACGGTAAATGAGTTGTAACGACAGATGTGATTGGACAGTAGATATTTGTCACTGGGGAGACAGCCAATGAGGACCCGGCTATGATTAATGCAGCGAGTCCAGGCGTCGCCCACAACGACACGCATCTCGGGATTATCCGCGCCTAAAAATATTCCGGGGAATGTGTTTATTTTTGGGGTCACAGGTGACAATGCTACGGGTGGGTGTTGGGTGCAGAGGAAATATCGGAACTTGTTGTCGTGGTTATTCGGAATTGTTTAATGTGGTTACTTTTCACTCAGTGAAAGTAGCAATGTTTATTAAAGTATGTGAACTATGAAATAGGTAAAACTTGTGAAACACGGTTCGAAGCCGTCGTAAGGTAAGCGGTGAAATCAGAGGCTGCGTTGCTAATCAGTCTCGTAGTAATTTTGTAAGTAGTTAATTACTTATAACTCCGCTGTTCTGTGAACAAACAGTAATTTCTATTAAGGGGGTTTAACACAGATGTATAAGTTGGCACTAATGTTAGGTTGGTAACACAAATGTTAGGTTCATAACACAGCTGTTATGGTGTCTAAAGATATCACGTGCAAAGTAGCCTACATTTTTCGAAGAACAATATTGCGTCCAGCATGAACAGCTTGTTCATGTCGTTCAATGGTTGCGAACGAAACAACCATTACATTACAAGAGTAATTTACATATTCATTTTAAAATTTCCAAATTTTATTGCTCATGTACATTTTTTTTAAGTTATGCTACAAATGTATATATTTTAACAATAAAAATAATTCTTAATTTTTTTACAATAAATAGAGTGTTAATCATAAAATTTCTTAACCTATTTTTCCAATTTTATTAATTTACGTCCCTAAAAAAGAACAACTTTTCACCCCAACAGCAAACGAACCACCTTCACCCTTACCCCACCTTTTCCCCTTTACTCCGCGAGCTCTACCCATACCCCACCTTTTCCCCTTTACTCCGCGAGCTCTACCCATACCCCACGACCCTCACGGCCGCCATCTGTGGAGCGACGCTCGTATCATTCTCCACGGAGTACCGACCCACTAGCGCTACCGGCGGCAGGGTCGTGTACTGTTAATGAGGCAATAAGCAAGCCAGGACCACTGGCGAATCTACGTCGTGAATTGTTGATTTGAAAATCGCGCGTGGAATAAAATCCGCGCGTGCGATCGTGACTATTTCTGGCCCTAATATGTCCGCCGGCGGCGCCGCGAGTAGTGGCCGGCCTTTTAAGCGGTTGATTAAAATTCTCAATTGGCTTGTAAATGAATTTGGTCGAGTAATTTGGCAAGTGGATGTCTTCGTGGTGTGGATTTTAGCACGGTCGATTAGAAAGTTAAGTAGTTTTACACTTGGTTAAATCTACAATTAAGTTGCATTGTCGAGTTTATTCTTGGAATGTTTTAAAGGTCCTATGTCATTGGAGGTTAAACGAGATGTAGGCTAAGATAAAGTAATGCATATAAACATGAACAGTTACTAATCAAGTACAATACGTTTAATTAAAATGGTAGTTTCATCCCTGCAGAATCGATAAACTGGCTTTATGTCCCCAGATCATAAAAATAAATATACTTCACTTGAAATGCAATCAAAATACAGTATGCAGTCTACACAAATCATACCTGCTCTTAAGGTAGATTTACACTTGAGAGTTTTTCACTCTCGGAGAGTTAGATAATTACTGTCATAAAAATCTCAGACAGTTGTTGATAGTACTCGCAGAAAGGTGTCTGGAATTAACTTTCTTGGAAAATTCGCTGGTTGTTTAAACTGTGAACACATTTGCGAATACCTCCTGAGAGTACGGAATTCTCTGAGAGTTTTTAGCTTTCAGAGAGTTTTAGCGAGTGATAAGCGTCGAGTAAACGGTGCTGAGAGTAAGCTTGCCGAAACTGTAGGTAGTCAGCACCTTGCGACTTAACACTTGTTGTGTAAACGGTACCGAGCGCAATTCGCCCCCACTCTCTCACAAGTTAAACTGTAAATACCGACATTTTCGGGACCGTTTGACTGACCTGAGAGTACTCTCCAGGCACCACATAATACCATATAGATTGACAATTCAAATTTCAAACAACGAAGGGGTTAAGAAAAATTTACCAGACAGTTCTCTATAGTATACTCTCGGAAAACTCTCTGAGAGTAACTATCTTGGAAAAGTCACCTGTAACACTTCTACGAGTAACTCGTGAGAGTAGTCTACCAAACTCTTCGAGAGTTAAAAACTCTCACGTGTAAACCTAGCTTTTGATGATAGCAACGACTCCAAAATTTCTCGTAACTGACATTACAGGCTTCCTGAACAAATCAGCGTGGTGCCATTACACTTCGTGGACACTAATATCAACATTTACAAGCTGATTGCAATTTCCTTGAAGTGAATTTGCAATATTGATGCGGATTAGCCTGCTTAAAGAAACTGGGTGGCAAGAGCAGTTCACTAGAGAAGTACGCATATAATTCAGTTTCGCTAGAAAAATGTCGGAAAAGAATTTTGACATCGCAATATGGCAATACTGGAAGTCCCAGGAGAGTTATTACGCGGATTAGATTCCACATAGATTATACGAGTCTCGGTGGAAGCGGCGCGGGAGAGTTATCGCCGACCACCGAGCCGCGGTGTAGGTGACTATTATCCGCACAAATGCGGGTCCGTGTAGTTTATGCACGCTACCACCAGAGTGCAGGACACGAGCAGTCGCAATTAAACCATCACACAACTCCGTGGGGCGTCGCAATCAGACGACCTTGCTGGGGTGCTTACTTCCGGAGGAGTGGCCGGGAAATGTGATTGGGGCTGAACCCAGACATGGACGACCCGAAGTTACACTGAGACCGTCGACGCCTATTTTGAAATTCAATCGCACAGTGATTTATTGAATTTCAATCTGTTTAGGTTACAATTTAATTTTTATTCAAAGTTTGACAGACTGCCATTTTTTTGTTACGCAACCTTTTCGTATATAGGGTTAGTGACATTAAATTGTAATAGTTTAGACCTTTAATTTGATACATATTCACCCATTAGCCGTGACGTAAAATTTACTTCTGAATCCATAATGTTTAGGAGTGTTTCCACTGGGGATTTTAGGGAATTTTTCTTTTGATTTTTCTAGTGATGTCGTTATAAAGAACAAGAATAGGGACAAGCCAGAACCTTTGACTTATGTTTCACGGAGAGAATCATGTGAGAAGAGAATCATTTCGCCAAATGTCGTTTTTTGGACCCTTTGCTTTACCAGCGCGTTTAGCATAGCTTTACCCCATCCAGACTAGTACAAACGGAATGAAATCTATGTTGAGTTAATGAACACCAGACATTTTTGGACCGATGTTATGTCAAGGTTGCAGAGTATTTTAATGAAAGGACGAATATGCATTAGATTATCTGTTAATTTAGGGTAATATGTCCATAATTAATTTTGCTTCTTATTATTCTCGTCTAGTAAAAATACAATAAAACCATATGGGACTAGAACAAGACCCGAGAACTATTAGGATAAGGAACGATTAGCTGACAATAAAGTCCTCTCTGGTGATGGTGCATTAATCATCACAAACGTCTTCTTGACTGCCTTCAGTGACAAATGACGAATGATTGCGATCAACGCAATATGAACATCTGACTTTCTCCAAGGAAATGTTTACCAAGAACGGGCACGGGAATTGGCTCTACTGAAGTATTTTTTAGAATAGGTAAAGTATATAGTTAACACTTTCTAGATTTTTATTCTAACACTCGTTTGAACAAGACATTTTGCTAAAAAAAATCGGCGTCTTCTATTTCATGATAGGCCTACCCTTAGATATTAAAAAAGAGGTTAAATCAGTTCATTGTTAATAGAAGTTTAAACTATATAGAAGTTCAACTAAGTTCAACCTTTAAAGCAGTTATGTAAATTTGACAGTCGAGTTACAACAAGCCGCTGTAAGGGGCAGTAATAATCATAATTTTTTATTCATCAAAATAGATCTCATACATTATATACAGTTACAAAAAATAAAAATAAAAAATTACAATAAACGTAAAGTTCCGTAAAGTTTAAAAAGCCGCCACAGGAGGCAACACTGTTGACGGTAGAGTTGCAATAAGCCGTTGTGGGGGATAGTACTGTTGATGGTAAAGTTGCAACCAGCCGCCGGAGGGGGCAGCATCGTCCACGGTTGAGTTGCAACAAGCCGCTGTGGGGGACAATACTGTTGATGGTAAAGTTGCAACAAGCCGCCGGAGGGGGCAGCATCGTCCACGGTTGAGTTGCAACAAGCCGCTGTGGGGGACAATACTGTTGATGGTAAAGTTGCAACAAGCCGCCGGAGGGGGCAGCATCGTCCACGGTTGAGTTGCAACAAGCCGCTGTGGGGGACAATACTGTTGATGGTAAAGTTGCAACAAGCCGCCGGAGGGGGCAGCATCGTCCACGGTTGAGTTGCAACAAGCCGCTGTGGGGGACAATACTGTTGATGGTAAAGTTGCAACAAGCCGCCGGAGGGGGCAGCATCGTCCCCGGTTGAGCTGCAACAAGTCGCTGTAGGGGCAGCATCGACGACGATTAAGTTGCAACAAGCCGCTGTAGGGGACAATACTGTTGATGGTAAAGTTGCAACAAGCCGCTGTAGGGGCAGCATCGTCGACGATTAAGTTGCAACAAGCCGCTGTAGGGGACAGCATCGTCGATGGTAAAGTTGCAACAAGCCGCTGTAGGGGACAGCATCGTCGATGGTAAAGTTGCAACAAGCCACCGGAGGGGGCAGCATCGTCCATGGTTGAGTTGCAACAAGCCGCTGTGGGGACAATACTGTTGATGTTAAAGTTGCAACAAGCCGCCGGAGGGGGCAGCATCGTCGACGGTTAAGTCGCAACAAGCCGCTGTAGAGGACAGCATCGTCGGTGGTAAATTTGCAACAAGCCGCTGTAGGGGACAGCATCGTCGATGGTAAAGTTGCAACAAGCCGCCGGAGGGGGCAGCATCGTCCATGGTTGAGTTGCAATAAGCCGCTGTGGGGGACAATACTGCTGATGGTAAAGTTGCAACAAGCCGCCGGAGGAGGCAGCATCGTCGACGGTTGAGTTGCAACAAGCCGCTGTAGGGGACAATACTGTTGATGGTAAAGTTGCAACAAGCCGCCGGAGGGGGCAGCATCGTCCACGGTTGAGTTGCAACAAGCCGCTGTAGGGGACAATACTGTTGATGGTAAAGTTGCAACAAGCCGCCGGAGGGGGCAGCATCGTCCACGGTTGAGTTGCAACAAGCCGCCGGAGGGGACAATACTGTTGATGGTAAAGTTGCAACAAGCCGCCGGAGGGGGCAGCATCGTCCACGGTTGAGTTGCAACAAGCCGCTGTAGGGGACAATCCTGTTGATGGTAAAGTTGCAACAAGCCGCCGGAGGGGGCAGCATCGTCCACGGTTGAGTTGCAACAAGCCGCTGTAGGGGACAATACTGTTGATGGTAAAGTTGCAACAAGCCGCCGGAGGGGGCAGCATCGTCCACGGTTGAGTTGCAACAAGCCGCTGTAGGGGACAATACTGTTGATGGTAAAGTTGCAACAAGCCGCTGTAGGGGACAATACTGTTGATGGTAAAGTTGCAACAAGCCGCCGGAGGGGGCAGCATCGTCCACGGTTGAGTTGCAACAAGCCGCTGTAGGGGACAATACTGTTGATGGTAAAGTTGCAACAAGCCGCCGGAGGGGGCAGCATCGTCCACGGTTGAGTTGCAACAAACCACTGTAGGAGGCAATACTGTTGGTGGTAAAGTTGCAATAAGTCGCCGGAGGGGGCAGCATCGTCCACGGTTGAGTTGCAACAAACCACTGTAGGAGGCAATACTGTTGGTGGTAAAGTTGCAATAAGTCGCCGGAGGGGGCAGCATCGTCCATGGTTGAGTTGCAACAAACCACTGTAGGGGACAATACTGTTGATGGTAAAGTTGCAATAAGTCGCCGGAGGGGGCAGCATCGTCCACGGTTGAGTTGCAACAAACCACTGTAGGAGGCAATACTGTTGGTGGTAAAGTTGCAATAAGTCGCCGGAGGGGGCAGCATCGTCCACGGTTGAGTTGCAACAAACCACTGTAGGAGGCAATACTGTTGGTGGTAAAGTTGCAATAAGTCGCCGGAGGGGGCAGCATCGTCCATGGTTGAGTTGCAACAAACCACTGTAGGGGACAATACTGTTGATGTAAAGTTGCAACAAGCACCGTAAACCACCGCCAATCATCCTAATGTGACTCTTACATCCTCAAGACTTGAGTCTCCTCGACAGTCATACTTAAGCTACCCGCGTGTCTCTGATTGCGGGCGAAATTCGGTTTATGCCTCTCCCGCCGCTGATTCGACTCGTTCCAGAGACCCGGTTGTAATGAGCTGTGCTTTTTGTGCGTGTCAAAAGCGGTCATCTTCAAAGTGACGGGCGCTGCTTTGATTTCTGTTTGTTGACCATCTTCATTCATAAATTTTTTATTGTATAGATTTAACGTTTTTCATTCTGTAGATTTGGCGTAAATAAAATGCATGAAATTCCTACATTATAATTAATATTAATATTTCCCAGTATGTCAAAAAAATGGTTAGCTATGTCAATCATATCTTATGCCTGGCTTTTACTTCTAACCTATGATGGTGTAGGCGTGTTTTTCTTTGTTTAGAAACATAAAGTTTAGTTTTATAATTATACTGGTTGCCTAGTTTGGTCATTTCCATCAGTGTTGTGACGTAAAATAAATCGCAATAAATAACTAGCGACGCATGTACATGTTTTGCGTCAACTTAACTCTTAACTAAGGGTGTAGTAATATTTACAAATTCATCATGATGGAGATTATTTGTAGTAGACTTAGGCTACACTATTCTTTTTGTAAAATACGAAGTACTTGAATAAAGGGTTAGGTATTTAAAACACCACTATATTTATGATACATAAATTGATATGATATATTTTAGGCTACAATATCAACGACAATGAACAAACTCAGCAACTATGACTGGTAACTTAAAACCAAACTTTGAATTAACTCTACAAAACAACTACAACACCATACATTGAGAAGTCACAGCTCCGATTGACTGAAGTTGTACTTATCATTTGTAGACATCTGTTATAATTTAATAAAATTAGTCCAAGCAGGATATGTAAAAAAGCACCACTTCATGAATCTTCAGGAATCAATTAATTTCATTAGGTTTAAATCCTATCCTATACTATAATACGAGGAATGTCTGAAGGGATGTGTGTTCTACGATCTCGAAATCTAGCTGTTAGATTTTGTTTAAACTTAGCATTTAGGAGTGTTTCGGCCCAAAAAGAAGTTTAGAAACAGTCTCGATCCCAGGAAAAATCAAATTTCATCTAAATTTAAGTTTAAAAATTGTAATTTTTAACATTGGTCTTATGGGTTGCTATTTTGGTAACGAAATAACAAATACATGTAAACAAAAAATAAGGAACACTAATGTTAAGCAGACTTTTTGAAACAGCTGTTAACTGTGAAGAGATATAGTTGGTTGTTGGTGGAATTATTAAAATTGAATCAAAACCAACGAGCAAGGCTCGGTTAACCTGGTACTATATTATAGATAATACGAGGAATATCTGAAGGGATGTGTGTTCCATGATCTCGAAATCTAGCTGTTAGATTTTGCTTAAAGTTTGCATTAAAGAGTGTTTTGGCCCAAAAATAAGTTTAGAAACAGCCTCAACCCCAGGAAAAATCAAATTTGGTCTAAAATTAAGTTTTAAAATTGTAATTTTTAACATTAGTCTTATGGGTTGCTATTTTGGTAACGAAATAACAACGAAATGTAAACAAAAAGAAAGAAACATTAATGTTAAGCAGACTTTTTGAAACAGCTGTTAACTGTGAAGAGGTATAGTTGGTTGTTGGTGGAAATTTAATTGCTTTTTTACCTTGACACTGTAACAAAAGTGAATAAAAACCAACGAGCAAGGCTCGGTTAACCTGGTACTATTGCATATTTAAAATATGCCTTTTACCTCACAAGAATGAATAGCCTATATTGAACATATTGGAGTTAAAAATACGAAGTACTAAATATCGCTAAGTTAGAACTTAAGCATTGCTTTGAACACAATTTTAAGTTTACAAACTCAACATTGACCAATACCGGTCAGTCGCGAGTTCGAGCCTGACTCGTGTGTGAGAGGGAGACCGACGAAACGACGGTTGGGTACCGGCCAACTGTCTGGACTCTTGATAGACACGTGCCTATTAATTAGCCTGAAGCACGAATTTGTACCATTGACTAATTTGATAGACTAAAGGGTTTAGTGTTGACAAAACAAGGATGCTATATATTGATTTAACATTGGTCGTATCCTTGACTAGCACTTTATTAACTAACCAACGACTTAAAAATTGTGGTAATATTTTCTTAATAGTTGTAATATTTACTCAACAATTAATGTAACATTAGAATGTCCCAAGTGAAGAATCAGAGCAGAACTTTAATGCTCAATGGTTGCATCTAAAAATTGGTGTAGCATCGATTGAC
Organism: Neoaliturus tenellus; assembly: GCA_030545055.2. Taxonomy (NCBI): domain Eukaryota; kingdom Metazoa; phylum Arthropoda; class Insecta; order Hemiptera; family Cicadellidae; genus Neoaliturus; species Neoaliturus tenellus. The sequence goes on from CM061537.1 coordinate 4,272,629, forward strand.
AGGTGATTCAATGACCTGTTGAATAGTGTTTTCTTGACTAAACAAGGCAGGCAGTGCCAATCAAAGGGGTTTAAAGTATGAAACAATGGGTATTCAAGTATTTTATGAGTTATCAAAACATTAAAACAGTAGTTGTAACATAAAAAAGTTTTCTAGCTGATTGCGTTACAAGCATTAAGCTCATAACAAAGATTAATCATTATAATGATAGATTAACCATTACCTAATCAAATGACACTATATCAGTAATGTTGAACTTTTTTGTTTTACATCAGTTAGTTAATGAACCACTTAGGCCTACACTGAATTGTTGGAAATAACGTGCAATTTCATTGCATTGAGCAACATTTTGTTACCACTATGTTTTAGGTTAGACCGGTACTTAAAAAAAAACTAATTTTTCTATGACGGACTTTGCTGTTGTGGGTTTGTGCCTGCAGGGAGAGGGGGGTCTTACTGGCGTCTTACGTGGTGTCATAGGGACCGAACGGCGAGACTAAAAGCTTGGAGCCTTGACTAACAGGTCCCCAGGTTCAAAGAGTATATAGTTTGTACAAATTCGCATACAGATAAGTTAACTTTTGATCAAACACATATTGTAATACCAAATTGTATATATGTTTTTGGTCAGCAGCAAACTACCTGTTCGATTGAGTTGGTTAACCAGAACTATTGACCCATCGGTACGAGATTATAGATGGTGACAATGTTGCAAAATTTCTTGTTAAAATATACCACACTACTACAAAATGGCGTTTTCCGGCCTCGAGATCTGGTTTTAAGTTCGAAAACAAGTCGAGAACTTGAACGATGGAGAGTAGGCAAACCGTTTCTGGTCGAGTTACGAACGATATTTTTTTATAACATGACACTAAGCAATAAATTCTAAACAACTGAAGAATATTTTTATTCGCCCATAAATACAAAACGTAACCCTTACTTTCCTAGCAGGATACTTTGTTTAATTAACACTGCTTGTTTTCCCAGTGACTAAGCAACCACTTCACATCAGCTACCGGTATACATTAGTTTCGACGCCGAAACCAATCAGGTCTAGGGTCGAAAATTTGGTCTAGGGCCGATATTTCCGTAAAGGGCCACAATCGTGTCTAGAGCCATTATTTTGAAGGAATCGTTTAGATACTCTTGTTTTAAAACACAGTTATTTATTTTAACACTGCCTGATAGTTGGGATTCGCCAATATTTGCCCTCACCGCCCAGCACCTCGGTCCGGCACGGTGGCGGTAACTCACTCTCGTGTTTCGATGTTTCTATTAGTGCCAGCCTGTAATTTGGAGGCGCTCGTGCCGTGGCCAGCGCTCGTAGCAGCTCGACTTTACAACCTTTAATGACCGAGGGTCGGGGCCAATGTGGACGATCGGCGGTCCAAAGTGTGATGGGGGGGGACCTACAAAATTAACAACTTCCTTCATTTGAACAAAGGATTTGAGTAATTTTGTGCAGGAAAGTAAATAACCTTAGGATTTGACATAAATACTTAGATCGTTGGAAAACTGAAAAATCAGAGAAAGGCTGCAATGAAGCACTGACCGCGCACCCCGCTGAAGGAAATCGCTGGGACATAAAAACGTTAATCGATGTTGCAACTTATTTATTGCTTTATACCCCATATCACTTATGAAATGATTACGGTGTGATCAAAACCGTATAATTGGCAATATAAGGCACATTGCACATCTATCTGCTATCCGTTGTGTGAAAAATTATTATGTATAAAAAAAATGGCGGCTAGCGGCTTAACGAAGCGTTTTAGACCCCGATTTGTATGATGTATTTTTCTTGTCTCAATACAAGCAACAAATATAGGCCTACGACAGTGTTCCAGAGAGTTCCGGGACACACTGTACATTTCATCTCTGCGATCTTAAGATACGATTGTAATGCAAAGTCAAGTTCACCTCGGCTTTACATCAAGTTCCGAAGCAACTTAAGGCCCTTGTTATGAAGTGTATATTTCGTTGTATTTATCAATTTATTTAGGCCTAACACAGTTTACGTTAAAATCAACTTATTCTAAAAACAACCCTAATTAATGGAAGATTAATGTTTGTGGAGAAATAAACATGCAAATACAAATCACTTATCGAAACTTATGTGAAGAAATTAAAACACTTACTTCTTTACACAAAAAGGGATAAATTCAGGTGTGATTTAGAAAACCCTTTGAAAAAGCCCGGAGTAACACTTATAGACATCTAGAGGCGCTTGGACAAAAATGTTTCATGAAGAGGTATATAATTCCTCCAAGGGCCCCATAGACTGCAGTAAGCGGTCGAAACCGCGTCACAAGTTTAAGAGGGCGTTGGCGTCAATCCAGATTCCGTCTTTCCCCCATAAGGAATGTCAAACGGAAAACGCAACAACTCCTTTATTTGCAATCAGAAAATTATGGTTTAGAGCTCTAAATAAAGGGTCCATCAAGACGGATTTGGTTTGCGAGAGGAATTTTTTATAACAAGTATCGTTTTTTAGTATAACTTGAAATAACAAAGCAGGGTTTTGACTACTTTTAAAACATTTTCCACAAAACTTTATAAAGTATTTACAAAGAATCGATCCCGCAAAAGGAACGATGCATTTAAGTGAGATTTAAACGCTCATTATTCTGTACCAATCGGACAAAAAATTTAGAACTTATACGACAGCCGGGGACAACTTTAGCATTGCTCTTATGGGAAATACATCCAACATAGCGGCCCTCCAATGCCCTCTTAAGTGGAGAATATTCAGTGAGCGTTGAGACCACGAGCGTGTAATTTGATTGCAGGTTGGCACTAATAGACACATCAAACCTGAGGGGCGTGGCCATGTGAGTTGGGGGCCGCGAGGGGACCCTGGGCCGTAGCGAAGAGTTGTGAATAGTGGACGATATAGAACCGTGATCCAGCAACGTTTAACGCTTGTGTGAGATAATTGCCTCATGTAAGATATTCAGTACTGTTTACGCTCTAATGGCTCTTTCGGCATATCAAAGCCGATGAAAGGTAGTAACTGGTTTAGTAAAATCATTCAGTGTAACTCTACGAGAACCTCAATTCTCCATCGATTAACATTTTCAATCAAGTCATACATAAAACACTTTCCCCTATGTGAAGGTTATTATAAAAATGCGAAAATACGTGTTACCTATATTTTTGTAGACACGAGGCTAATTGAGGCGAGATAATTGTCATAGCATCGAAAAATGCTCGAAAGATATTTTTTGCAGATAACTGTAGGAGAAACTCCAAGAACATGCATTATGTTAACATTGCGCAGGATGTGAAACACTGTGGATGAAAGTGGACGTTGCAGAAGAATAATGTTTAATGTCCAACCTCCGTTCTCTAAAGCCCTTGGGACCAATGAAAATAAAGAAGGAATACAAATTAATTGCGATAGAAACACCTATCTTCCGCTTTAAAGTATTTTTTATTTAGAGGAGTAAAAGCTAGCAACATAACGAAAGGTTTCCTGGACCAATAGTTCTGGGGCATATGTAATTTCGTGGGATTTTGAATGAAGCAATTATATGACTGGTGGCGATAGGTAGGCAATGACATGTAGAATCGTGTACTACCGGGTGTTTTGTCTGAAAGTCTGGCCGAGCTGGTGTATGACGTCGTACTTCCAAAATGGCCGCTAACGGTGACATTGATGCCTTTCTATTGCTATAATTTCTATACGGTTGATTTTATGAAACTTTTTGAAAGTTGTTTCTTATTTATAACAAGATAAGGAACAAAAAAGGGAATCCAGCTTGAGGAACATGCCGCCATTTTGAAAAAATGGCCGCCATCGTGGATCTGGTCCTTTGTGTTTAATATTAAAGCATATAACCACTCCTAAATGTAATAAAACCGTGCAGTTTTCTGCTGATAATTTTAGGAAGTTAAGTACTGCATTCTGACTGGGTAGTAATTTTCTGCCTCCATCTTGGATCCGCCATTTTGGATAAGGTAATTTAAAAAAATGTAAACATAGTGATGTGGCACATCATTTCACACTGTTTTTTTCATGCTGATTGCATTTTCGAAGTCCATTTTTGAATATTTTTATTCATTTTCGAGATATAATCAAAATACTATTCTTTCCTGTACATTTCTTATGGACATTTTGAACTTAAATTAATATTTATAATTATGTTTCACATAATTCCGGTTCTGGTCTCAATATGCAGTTTGTTGAAGTCATAAAACACTGCACGGGCTTTAATTTGAGCTGCTAATTATTCAAATTTGATGAATTATAGGCGAGTTATAAAGCTCAATTCATCAGAAAACCTTTTCTTTTTTAAAATACAATTTAATTTAGTTAATTATTTATTTTTTGGGTTATGATCAAGATACAATGATCAATTAAGTTTTAAATAAATCACAAAAATATTGGCTTAAAGCTTAGTCATAATCTGTCATTAAAGCATAAAATTAATAAATTACAAATGTTGGAGAGAGCATTATGACTTACCCTGAACGAGTACGATTTTTACTATCTTTAGCTCAGATGAAAGATTAATGGGTGATTAATGAATTAATAATAATTTTAACCCATGCATCAACATTTTAGAGTCAGTTACGACTGTTTATTGGTTTTTAGTTTTACATGTTGGCTACACTGTCTAAACAGGAAAATATTAATACAAGCTTCTACAACAAACTGTTATTGGATGATGAGTTAGAATAGGTCTATTAGCTATTTAGAGGGGAAAATGTCCTCAAGCTAGATGCTAACAGTTAAAAGTGATCTCATTAGAATGGTGGAAAAGAATATCTGAAATACAATAGCAATATTATTTACAGTTTTATTGCGACACATAAGGTTTTATTGTTAACAACATAGGAAAAGAATTTATTTTAGAAACCCTGGTAAGTTTTATTTTGTCGTAAAGTTTTACCAGATTCTGCCAATGTAAGTTTATTTGTTGCTTACTTACTTACTTACTTATCCCTCGTCGTCCCGTAGACCGCAGAAGACGGCATAGGACCAGTCATCGAAGTTAAACATTCTAATTGAAAATTACCGCAAGGAGGGGAGGGGGAGGAATATTTACATTCGTCCATGGGGACAATAGTCAAAAAAGAAGAAGAGATGACCCTACCAATTTTTTTGCAGAAAATCGTCCAGAGAATAGAAACATTCCTGGACCAGGAGTTTGTTCAAAGAGACACAAAATTTTTTTGTGTCCTGGATCTCTCTCAGAGTTTGAGGGAGTTTATTGAAAAGTCTGATGCCCTGATGGCTTGGTTTCTGCTCGAAAATTCTGAGATTGTGTTGAACTGAGGGTCTATTGTTTCTAAATCTGGTGTTGTAGTTGTGTGTTACTGAGTAGCTAGTTTGATTGGTAATTCTTACATTTTTTATTGTTTCAAAAATAAAAAGTGAAGGTACAGTTAACAAGTTCAAGTGTTTGAATGCATCTGAGCAATGATCCCTTGGCCCAAGCCCCGACATATACCTAATTGCCCTCTTTTGGAGTTTAAAAATACATTGAAGGTGATTTTTTGATGATGATCCCCATAAAATGATTGAATACCTCAAGTGAGCTTCGAAAAGCCCAAAGTACACTAATTTAGACAATTGCCTATTACCAAAAACTGTGATATTTTTAAGTACAAAGAGGCTGGAGGATAAACGGGATTTCAATTGTTCTACATGATCAGCCCATTTCAGGCCGCTGTCCAGCATGACTCCCAAAAACTTTACACAGTCAACGCTAGTCAACTGCTTATCGTCTATTGCAAGTTGAGGGAAAAAAGATTGGTTTGAATTTTGACGCTGTGTGGTCTGTAAATACATGTATGTAGTTTTGTTCGGATTAAGAGAGAGATTTTGTTCAGAAAAATATTGGGAAAGTTGGTTGACCTCAGTCAGAGCGTCAACTTCGAGCTGTAATTTGTCGAGATTCTTGGTGACTAGTGTGGTATCGTCTGCGTATATGATCAAGTTGTCAGTCGGAAGGTGATGTTTTATGTCGTTAATGTATATTAGGAAAAGTAGAGGCCCCAGAATCGAGCCCTGGGGCACACCTAGGGATACTTTGAGTGAATTTGAGTGATATGTGAACTTTGTCCTGTCAGGGTGATAAAAATCAATTTCAGTAATCTGTGTTCTGTTTGTCATGTATGAGGTGATCCAGTCAAGGGCAGTGTCGGTGATGCCCAGAGCCGCAGACTTCTCTACCAGGATGGCGGGGTCAACGCAGTCGAATGCCTTCGATAAATCGGCAAAGCATCCGACCACGCTGCCCCCCCCATCCATGGCATCGAGACAGTCCTCAACAAACTGTATGAGTGCTGTTTTGGTGGATTTCCGTTGTCTAAATCCGAATTGACGATGGAAGAAAAGCGAGTTTGACTCCAAAAAGGTCGTTAATTGGTTGAAAACAATCTTTTCCAAAATCTTCGAGACCGCAGGCAAAAGCGAGATTGGACGGTAATTGGAAGCTAAGTCCTCTGCATCTTTCTTGTGAATTGGTTTTATTTTTGAGTTTTTGAAAATTTCAGGGAATTTTCCAGAGTTCAAAGAGCTATTGATGATATGCGCCAGAGGCTTACTGAGTTCTTCTTTACAATATTTAAGGGTTTTCATAGATATTCCATCAACACCACAGGATGTTTTACTTTTGAAACCAGAAAAGATTTTTAGAATGTCGGATTCGTTGCAGGGCGTGAAAGCGGAGATAATATTTTCAGATTCTTGTGCATATCCTGAGAATTGTTTTTTGTCTGTGTCTGGAAAAATATTCTGGGCAGAGTGTGTAAAAAAGTCATTGAAGAGATTGCTCACTTGTTTTGGGTCTTTGATAAGTTGTCCGTTATGTCTTAACATAATATTTTTTGGGGCTGCTTTGACCTTACCTCTACTTTCATTTATAATCCTCCATGCCTCACTAGAGGTATTTTCAGCGTTTTGTATCCTATCCATGACGGATTTAGTTTTTTCCCTTTTTACCAACTTACGGAATTCTTTCTTATGGACCTGATAAAGTTCCTTGTCTTCATTAGATTTGGTTGTCACCCATTTACCGTAGAGGTTGGTCAGAGTTCTCTTTTTGTCAATGAGTTCAGGGGTTATAATCTTATTTTTATGGATGATTTTATTTTTTGATTTTTTCAGGGGGCAAGATATTGAAAAGTGAAAAGCCAAGGTGTCCATGAATTTCAGTGTTTTATCATCTGTAGAGGTCGCCTCAAACACATCCTCCCAGGTTTCAGTCCTAAGTCTGGTTTTGAGCTCATGCAAGTTATTTTTATTTGTTGACCTAAACATGTTCTGGTTTTTAGTCGAGATTAAATTATGGTGGGTTTCAGTGTTATCTGTCTTATGAAGCATAATTACTTGTGCACTGTGGTCCGATATAAAAGGTTCAATCACCATTGTTTTAGCAAAGGGAAAATTAATTAAAACGTTGTCAATACAATTCTGAGAGGTTTCTGAGATCCTGGTTGGTTCAAAAATTGCTATGTCAAGTCCTAGGCTAGTCAAAAGATTGTGCATCTGAACGGCACGTTGATCCTTGGTGTGAAAGGGAACATTGAAGTCCCCTCCCACAATCAATCGGTCGCAAAAACCAAAAATTGAATCTACGTATGAGCAGAAATTTTCCAAAAAAACATTGATTTCCCCGTCTGGACTACGGTAAATTACTGAGATGACTGTCTTTTTATTATTTATGTTAAGCACAATTTCTGTGGCCTCGAAATGAATGTCTTCCGAATGACTAACGCCAAAATCTAAAACCTTGATATTCTGTAGTTGACAAGAAATCTTCTTAAAAATCCCCACTCCTCCTTTTCTTAAGTTTTCTCTACAACGATAGGTGAGCAATTCATAACCCGCTAGGGCAAAATTTTCTGCTTGGTAAGGTCTAAGTCCAAGTTCACTCACTAGAAAAATATCCGGAGATTCCTCCTCTAAAAAGGCTTCCACCATTGTACGTTTTCGGTTAATGCATCCCACATTCAGATGTAGTATTTTCAGTCCCAAACCACCTTTGCGGGTCCTATCCGGGATGGAGTTAGAGGGGCCTAGTCCACCGCCGTCTTCGGCACGCCTACGCCTAAAAAATTCTTCATGCTAATGTGAGAGGGAAAATTCTGTGTACCGCTGAACTTAATATATACTTCTATCAGAGAGCAAAGGGTTCCTTTGCCCACTTTGGTCAGATGAAGGCCATGCCTCGTGAAACAATCTCTATCCAATACAGAGTTAATTGACAAAAATCCCCAATGGTTAGCTTTACAAAAATCTTGGATGCTTGAATTTAATCTTACTATTTCTACGTTAAGGTACGGCGCATCGTGGCGGAGGGGGATCTCCACAAAAATAAATTTCACGTCCGGGAACGTTTGTTTAGTTCTTGAGAGTAATTCCACAATTTTACCTGTGTTGCCACCCGGCAGATCATTCGTACCGCCCATGATCACCATCCAGCTACAGTTACTATAGTTAACCTTCCGTTTGCAGAGAACATCTAGCATATGTGTTAAGGGGGCACCCGGGTACACATCAGCTCCCACCTGGAAAGTTTCTCCCAAGTTTCCCTCAATTAGTTCTCTACATAGTCTACCGTGGCTATCAGCGATCAGGTGAAGCCTAGTACCCTTTTCACTATTGCTTGTTCGGTCAGGTATAGTCGGTTCGATTTCTTTGGACGCCGTAGGAATTTTCTCAGAATTACTGGGGATCAATGTGCCGCAGCTGTGCACTGGGGCATTGATCAAATTTACCGGGGCATGTTCAGGACAGGTCAAGTCAGGTTTTTCAGGGGTTGGCAGGGACCCGTGCGATGCAGTGTTTGTATAAGTCAGGACCCCTATTGATTTGTCAGACTTAGTAGGTTTATTAAGTTCATCGATCGGGAGTTTGTCAGACACGACAGTTGTGGGTGTGATGTGGTCCTTAGAACTAGGGTTTTCAATGTCATAATTTCCAGTCTCATTGTTGCTGGTTGGGGCAGAGTTAGCCGAGTTTAGTTTGTTAGAGTCGAGAATGTCAGAGTCAAGGTTTATGTTTGGCCTAGGCCTAACCCCAACAGTAGGCGGGGTAGGTCTAGGAGTCTCAGTGTTGCCGGTTGGGGCAGAGTTAGCCGAGTTTAGTTTGTTAGAGTCGAGAATGTCAGAGTCAAGGTTTAGGTTTGGCCTAGGCCTAACCCCAGCAGTAGGCGGGGAAGGTCTAGGAGTCTCAGTGTTGCCAGTTGGGGCAGAGTTAGCCGAGTTTAGTTTGTTAGAGTTGAGAATGTCAGAGTCAAGGTTTGGCCTAGGCCTAACCCCAGCCGAAGGTGGGGTAGGTCCAGGAGAGCGTTTATTCCCTAATTTTCGAGACACCCCTTTACTTGGGCTAATCAACTTACTCCTAATAATATCCAGCTGGGACTGAAGGTCCTTATTGTTTTTTTCAAGTGAGGCAATTTTTGATTTCATTTTTTCTACATTACCCTTCATGTCCCTAGCACCATTAACACAAGATGTACAGACCCAGTGATCATCATCTGAGATTAGCTTGAACAGGTCCTTTTTTAACCCACTACATTTAATGGTGGCGTGATACCACTTATCACACACATCACAGGCAATAGAGGCTGCCTTGACAATAGCTCTAATGCAAGAGCCACATTTTACATCAGGCATTTTCTGGGATTCTAATTTACTATTCAGTGAATCAAAAAACAAGGCGTGATCAATCACAGAAAATGTTGAGGAACTAACTTAAATACAGAGACATGTTGGCGAGACTAAAGAATGAAACTGGTTCCACGCACTTGTGGACACGGCGTGCTGAGCATAAGTGAAGTAAGCTTTCAAATTTAATCTTTGCAACCTTTTATTTTCATACATATTTTTGCCTTTTGATCTAATTTTTATTGATGGCAATCGTCTCAGTCTTGCATTAGTTGTTCTGTGCTGAGCGGAGGGCGGCGGCGTGCCGTGCTATAGTCTAGACATTATAGTTGCTCAGGCCGCCGCTCTCGCCCGAAGCGCTGCTTGTAACTCTCGCTCATGTTTCTATTACTGGAGATAATCGCCGGGCAAACGCTGTAATTTGTGTACCTGTCTTTATTAAACACTGCTAGTTTATGGCCGCCAAATTTGGGAGGTCAAAGATCGCTGTTTAGGTGCCCACTTTCCAACAGAGCGAGCTGTTTTGTGGCTGGTTTTACAGGCGAACGAGCGACCTTTAGTAGTACAGGAAAAATAGAATGTTGAGAATTTTCAATGCAGTAAAGATGGGAAGGTCCCAAGACCAATGGGACATCCCTGTGGGACACCAAACTTAATAGACATCTCGTTAGGATAAAGTTTAGTAAAACAGTTCACTGAAAAGGATATTCAACTACTTTGTTGCGGACTGACGGATGAGATAAAATCATTCATAAGCTCTCTCCCTCACACTAACTTGAACAAATTCATGAAGAAGTACAGAATGAGCAAAAGATCGAAATCTTTTATTTATTCATTACTATTCCAGGGGTTTAACCATTTCTTTACATTAGACAACCAACAATACCAACCAATTTCTTCTTACCAAAACCAACAATAGAAATAAATAGGTAAGAATTAATTTTTGAATATAAACAATAAAAACTTTAACAATAGAAAAAATAAGTATAAATATTTCCACGTAAAAACAACAAAATTGCGGTACTCAACTGCCAATAAAAACTGTTGATTTCAGTGATGATTATATATACTGTAGGTCGATGAAAATGAACACTTGTGGAAATGTGGCTCTTTAAAGGTGTCACCAATCACTCGATTTTTTTTTAATGACAGAAGAGACTTCAAAGATTGAACCACAATCACAATCACCGTGGTCACTACCTAATTGGAATGTGCTACTACAGTAGGTGATTATCTATGAGGATTTGGAAGTGCCGCCTTGTAGGACGGTAAACTAGTAGATAGAGGACATTCAAATGATCAGTCATTGCAGTTGATCCTCATCATTGTGTTATCGGCAGCGTTTGAGGTGGATTTTGAGTTGAGAAGAGGGCCTTAGATCTGGTGGCAGACGAGAGAACGCAGAGGTTTATTCTTCGATAAACTTTGTAAAGCATTGCTTAAAGCTTATAAGAGCTTTTCTTAAATCTACAAACAAACCCATAACATGCTGTTTCTTATCAGGAGCTTCAGCAACCTTACTTAAAAAACAAAACCTTGCATCTAATGTGCTTTTGCCAATTTGAAATGCTAGCCCGAATGCCGCCTCGTGGCCGCGGCCGTAGCGCTAGGCGAGTTTTATGGATGCAAAGGTTTTCGGGAATCGTGTTAAAAAAAAAAAAAAAAAAAAAAACTAATTAAGATAGAGATTGACTCTTAACTTTTTCTAAAAGGACAAAGACGGATCTTGTCTTCTGTGTTTTTAGAATTTTTAAATAAAATTTCTAACTTCAGTTATAATTGTCTAAAATCATCTGTTTTTCTCTAGTGGCAAGTTTTATAGATGCAGAGGTTTACGGGGATCGTGTTTTAAAACTGACCAACTAAGATAGAGATGGCTCTTAACTTTTTCTAAAAGTAGAGAAAATTATCTCGTCGGCTATCTTTTTAGAATTTTTAAATAAAATTTACAATTTTTGCTATAACTGACTAAAATTATCTGTTTTTCTCGATTCAAATGCAAGGATCTTTTTAGACTCCTGTTATCTTCTGCTAAATGCAGCCTAGAGCTTTAACTAAGGTGTCATATTAAAGAAGAGTAACGGTGCTAAATTTCCTAAGCTACACTTTGGTATTCTCACTTTGGTAGTTTCATCAAAACTAATGGAAACTTCAGTTAAAAATCGAGAAAAACGTATGATTTTATAGTCAGTTATAGCTGAAATTAGAAATTTTATTTTAAAATTCTAAAAATATAGCCAATTAGATCTTTTTTCTACTTTTAGAAAAAGTTAGCAGGAAATCTCTAGTTAGGTAGTTAGGTAGTTAGTTTTAAAACACGATCCCCGTAAACCTCTGCAGCCATCAAACTTGCCTAGTGCTACGGCCGAGAGGCGGCATTCGGCATTGTTGTTCAGGCTCAGATAGACCGGACCCTTAACATGAAAAATACCTTGCAGTCGTTTGGCAACGATCTTTGAAATGATTTTGGAGAAAGTATTTTGTACTTCAATGTCAATGAATAATTCACTAAAGAAGTAGGCTTTTTCAAACGAGTCGTTTATCAATCTGCAATTTGACTTACTCCATTTGACTAGAAAAGAGTTGCCAATTTTCCTTACAATATCTTCGTTAATTAATTTTTTTACATGGCTTTTGGCCTCATGTTGGATTTTCCAATTTTCAATAATTAATCTTAACACTAATTAAAGAAAATTTGCTCTTGGAAGGGTACAATTCAATCAGTTGTTCCCTATTCTTTTTAACAGTAGCCTACTAACAAGAACTAATTTTGAATACAACTTCCTATATTTTTAGTTTTGTCGTGCTAACTGGAAAAGCCACGTTTAAAAGATTAGACAGGATTGGTTGGAATACATTACATTTTTCAGCCATAGATGTTTAAAAGATAAATTTAGTCAATCACTTTTTTTAGAACCAACTGACGAAACAAATATATTACTAGGATTGTACTTGTGTGGTGTAATTAGGAAGTAGGCCTACGTTTTTTCAGGATGTCCTCAAATTTTTAAAGAGATTTCCTAAAATCTTATTTTCACCGTACTGCAATCAGAACTGCTGTTTCCTAGCCTGTATTCAGTCCGCAAAGTTGGTGTTTTCTATATCCTTTTAAAAGTGCTTCGAAAAAAATCTGTTCATTTTTCCATATGCTAACTTCAAAACTTGTATTTTTTAATAAGAAAAAAATCGTAATAATTTAAAACGAATAAAGTCAATGTAAACAAAAAACTATTTTCAGATAGGGCCTACATTTAAATAAAAAATTTTGACATTTAATTCATTCTACTTACATATCAGCTATTTGAAAGAATATTGCAGCTAAGATGGAAGTCAACTACTGAAAGCAAACAGATAATGAAATTTCAGTTAATTTATTTTAAATATTATACATGACTTATAATTTTGCTAAACACCAAAAATTTATGTTGAATGTTCTTTAACTAATATAGGAATAGTCAGTACTTTTTTTTGTAAAAATATAAAAGTGGTATAATACAAATGGACCTGAATAGGGATAGGCCTGGTAAGTATTTAACTGAATCAACCTTAATATTTTCCATTATTATCTTGAGTGCACTATTTACATTAACTACCTTTAAACTCCATGGACTCATCCCGATAATAAAATTACCCATTGAACAATAAAATTCGGTTTCTGACATTGGCATTAGGAATTTACTGGGTCAAGTTTTACAGCGGAGTAAAGGGTAAGTTGCACCGCTCTATTTGTGATGAGACTGCACCACGGGTTTACGATTTCTTGCAAATTGCAAAACCTGGGCATAATTTTAGTCTCGTAATGGCAAAAGTTTCACAAAATGGTTGATAGATGATTTCTTTTATAGAGCTAGGACATTTCAAAGTTATTAATATCATAAGATCTTTATATTTCGATCATTAAATTTGCTTGGAGTATATAACTTCGCCTCATTGAGCTTTTATATTAATAAACCCAGTTTTCTGACAAAACTAGGATATATAAATTATTATTGTTGTATTTTATTAAGTTTTATAATTTATGTTTAAATATATATATGTATATTTATTTTGAAAAGGTTATTATTTTTTCACAAATAAAAACCAGGGCATCCATTCTTCATATTACTAGAAGAATACTTAATTTAACAATTTTAAGATGGTGTGAAAGGTTTAATGTAAAAAATACATTACATCTTGATTATATCTCAGTAGTGGGGAATGGGGGCTTTTGGCTCAGTTCAAGGTCACCTGAGGTATGACGTCATCGATGACGTCATCGAGGTCAATGACCTCATCGATGACGTCATCGATTGCACCATCGATGACGTCATCACCAATGACGTCACTTCCATGACGTCACACCCATGACGTTACAGAAATGACGTGCTGATGACGTCATCACCCCTTACGTCACCAAGATGACGTCATCGATGTCACAAAGGTCAAGGTCACGCTGAAACCTAAAATTTTTTGGCACTTTTGCTGTTTCTCGCACTACGCTCCGAGTTTCAGTCACAGTTACCATGACCTTGACGACTTGGAGCGAATTTGCGATGAGAAACAGAAAAAGTGCTGAGGAAACTTGAAGTTTGCAACGTGACTCTGCCTAAACCGTCATGTGACACCGCTCGGGTGACCTTGAACTGGCCCAGAAGCCCCCATTCGACCATTACTACAACCGCGATGTGCACCCTACGACAGACACCGAGCGACTGACTGTCCGGCCCCGCGCACTCTAGGTATATGGGAAGTGGTGGGGGAACTGCGATGACCTTGGGAAAGTTAAAAATGCCAAGTCAGGTAGCACTGTTTCGGTGCTACCTTAAATTTACATGTTAAAGTGTGATGACCTTGAGGTTGACTGTAAACTTGGGACTTAGGATTGTTTTTAAAGATGTATCTAAAGAATCTTCAGATTTGAGTCAACACTTAGAAAAATTTACTCTTAGTACAACTGTTTAATGTGTATTTGCCAGAGTTTAAGTGTGGTGACCTTGAACTACCCGAAAATGTCAGGAATTGGAGTAGCAATCGCGATGTGCACCCTACGACAGACACCGAGCGACTGACCTTCAGACTCTGTGTACTCTAGGTATATCAGCTCATGAGACTAAGACTCTAAACTGTCAGGAATGGGAGTAACTAACCGAACTTTGCAAGGAAAAGTCATTTCATCCAATATCCTAACCAAATCTTCATCAGTAAAACTTACATTAGTCTGTTTGGTATAAAACTTAGGGTGTCCGCGCAACAGTTTTCGCCACTTAGCTAGAGTTGAAACCCGCTTGACTTTGAGTGGTTGACAGTGAGCAACTAATAAAGACTTAACACGGCTAAGTTTCTTACCCAAAGTATCCCGCGACATGGCTTCCTCTCACAAAAGTTTGCACAATACTGAGAGACTGTTGGTAGCGCATGAGCCAAGGGAAAAGTGGTGGGGGAAACAGCTGGAGTGGGGGAAGGTAATGTTGTACGCTGTGGTATCGCATCACTCCACCATGAGCTGTCCTACAGTTAACACACTGCTCTCTCGGCCCGAGTTGGCACTAGAAGAAACCTTACTGTACAGCTTAGGCTCTGAGGGGCAAGGAAGAAAAGTTAAAGTGGAAGTTATGTTAAACTCTAAGGTGAAGAACCATCTAAATAAAGTAATTGTAACCCTGCAATCCTCAATAACTTTAGAGAAATACCATTTTATAAAGCGACATCTCACTCTTAGGCAAAACGAATTGGAAATGGAAAAGATCACAGTAAAATAACTTAAAATTTGGACTGGACACTCATGGCGATATTACGTGCAAACGCCACCCTAAACATTACAAGTTAGGTTATTGAGCACCTCTGGTACGATAACCGACGTGCTAGAGTTAAAGTGTGATGACCTTGAGTCAAAACACTGAAATACTACAAGTCGATATCGTCCCAGAGTTAAAGTGTAGTGACCTACATTCAGAACTTGTAAAATTACTTACATATAGAGAGCTAGAGAACAGCGAGACGCACCGCATGGAAGCCGGAGACATACTGGCGAAGCGGTGTTGTGCAGCCTAGGGACCCAGTTGTGGTGGGGGTATAGCCAACACTTAGAGTACAAGTGTTGTGGGTGACCTTGACCCACTTAACTTACCTGACCCCCCCCCCCCCCCCCCGACAAAAAGTGCGAGCCCCCCCCCCCCGACAAAAAAGTGCGAGCCCCCCCCCGACAAAAAGTGCGAGCCCCCACCACCTCCCCCACCCCCTCCCCCACCCCTGATATCCTGGGCGTGGCAGCCCCGGTGGGGATATAAGGGGGCCCGGCCAGAGCCGGCTCGCAGTCCGCTCCCGCGCGTTGAACGTGAACGATCGGGACGGACCGCCATAGGCATCACTAAACACTGAATGGCGCCTTCAGTGTTTAGCGAAGTCTACTCTAACTTTAAGACTTGTATTAGTTGTAAGATATTGCGCTCGCGTTTGGGTATTGCGAATTGTTTTATATAATAGTGTTTTACTTGTACCCTATGTCTCCTGTGTGTCTTTTATCCTTTGTGTCTTGTTTGTCATATGTGTTTAATGTGTATGTGCTTGTTCCAGCATTGACTACGTTGAGCTCAATTGTGTGTTGTAAGTGTGTTATATTTTTCTAAAGTGTATACGCTTGTTTTAGCATTTCCCCTTTGAGCTTTTGCAATGCTCAAAGTAAATTGTAAAGACAGGGAAAGGGAGTAGGCCCCCGTGTAAAGTTACTTTTGTATAATTGTTAGGCTCCTCTCATGCATGCTTCAATGCGGCTGAGAAATAGGAGTTGGTCCGTTTGTACGCCTATATGGGGGTAATGAGCCGATGGCCTCTGCACTCGGACCGAGGACGTAAGCCACTAGGGTGTCCTCAGTTAGTTTCCCTTCTGGAAACTCAAAATTATGTAAATGAAAGTTTGTTAGTTACTTGTGTTTTTGCCCCCAAGGCCCCCGAACATTCGTGGTTCGCCATGGATGTACGGGGGCCGAAATTTTTTAATGTTCGTGTGGCCTTGACCTAGTAACGAGTTATAACAATTTATTGAATTGCTAAACTTAAATATTAAAAATAGGGAACGGGAGTAGGCCCCCGTGTAAAATCATTTTATACCAACGTTAGCATGGGTCCTCTCAGGCATGCAAAATTGCGGCTGGGTTGGGAACCGGTCTGTTTGTACGCTGGCAGGCAAAATTGCGGCGGCCTCTGCACTCGAACCGAGGACGTAAGCCACTAGGGCTGTCCTCAACCTCTCTCAAAATTATGTAAATGACTTTTGTTAGCTATTGAAAAAGTTATTTGTTAGCAATGCAGTAAATGCTTAAAACTCTTGCGTGGTGAAGGTCAGACAACATTGGATGTTTTCTGTTGTCATAGTTGGGTCTCTTTGGAGGCTTCAGCGATGACAACCTAGATGCCCCAGGTGGGGCTTTATTTTTTTAATATTTTTTTAATGACCTTGACCTAAATACAGTAGTTTTTAAAACTTCTAATGGTTAGGTATTACTAACATACAATTCTGCTGTTGTCCATAGTTGGGTCTCTTAGGAGACTACAGCGATGGCAACCTAAATGCCCCAGGCGGGGCTTTATTTTTTAAAGTTTTTCCGTGACCTTGACCTAAATATAGTAAAGACTGCCCCTGCATCTCCGCCCCCCCCCCCGCCCCTGCGCCCCCGCCCCCGCCCCTGCACCCCCGCCCCCGCCCCTGCACCCTCGCCCCCGTCCCCACCCCTCTGGACTTAGAATATTTTCGTAGATGTAAATGAAGTACCTCCAGGTTTGAGCCAACACTTAGAAAATTTTACTGTTGGTATATTGGTATAGCAGTTCGACGGTTCGCTAGAGTTAAAGTCTGCTGACCTAGAAGTTGAAGTAGAGGGTGACCTTGGACTGAGACAAGAAGTGATCGTGTGGGTACGAATAAAACCCGCAATGGTTGCAATACAAACTGCATTTCTTATTAAAACCATCACAGGTTGTAAAAAACATAATTATTTCGTGACATTATTCATAACACTACATGTTTTATGAATATTATAGTGCAGTCAGTAGTCCAGAAACCATTTATGAAATAAATGTGTTTAAGACCTGATCTTTTAACAATTTATTGAATATAAACCTTATTTATATAACTTAACGCTTGTCGATATATTTATTTAAAGTGTTTGTTTAAGTCGATCTTAATCCAATGTTTTCCAACGGTGACCTTGACCTATAGTCCACTTTTCCCCCACTCCTCCATCGCCGTTATAAAAGGGCGCTCCCAAGTGTGCCGCTCATTATTGCGTGGACATTCACCGAGTGCACACTCAAAGCCAAACTGTAAAAATGGCTCTTTGCGATGTTTGTGGTGAGTTTTTCCAAGACGAAGATATCTTTGTTTTACACCAAGAATTGCATCATAAAGAGGACAGAAAAGAAGAGATTGTAGTAAGTGAAGAATACTTGGATGCGATTGATCGGTTTTTGGAAAACCACCAGAAGCAGATGGATGATTGGGCTAGCTATCTACAGTTAATGCAAAGAAGATGACCGAGTGTTATTCAATTTGCCGGAGCTGGACCATCTACAGCTGGAGGATTTATTCAAGAAGAGGAAATGGAAGAAGAAGAAGATACGGAAGAAGAAGTGGAAGATGTAAGACAACTGCGCACCACAGCATTGCCAGGACCAGTTGTAACTCATTTTAAAATTAATAATGTGCAATTAGAATTGGAAAATTTTATAACTCAAGCTAAAAAACTAGTTGTAAAAACATTGATGGAAGAATTGGCAAGATTGAACTTTATTAAATTTGGATTGGTGTTGGAGGCTATTTTTACTAATACCGATGGTGAAAACTCACCAAGAGCATTCATTGCTAAAAACCGAACCCTTACAACCACATCTGATATCAACGAAATCTTAGAAGAATGTTTGGTTGAACTGCTAGTGAAACTTCAAGAACATGAAGGAAGAGGATCCGGCTGGACGCTATCATCAGTCGAAGGTATGGATGTGAGGGTTCACAAGCATGGATATGGTATGAGGGGTAGCAGCTTTATCCCTCTACCAAAGGTGATCCGAGATACAAGATCATGTATCAATGTGAAAAATGAGGATAATGAATGTTTCCGGTATGCAATGTTAGCAAAATATGTGGGACATAATGCCATTAGACCTAGCATAGCATACGAAGCTGTTCAACACCGCTATAACTTCCAAGGTATGTCATATCCTGTTAGTCTTAATGATGTTGCTAAATTTGAAAGAAAAAACCCAGGAGTTTCAGTTAATGTGTTTGGTTTAGACGAATCAAATAACGTATACGCGTTACGAGTTACAAAGACTGAACATCAAAATCATACAGATTTGCTGCTATTGACCAAAGGTGAAATATCACATTATGTTTACATCAAGAACTTTGAAACTTTGTTTGGACGACAAGTGACTAAAAAGAAAATTAGAGTAACAGTGTGTAAGAGATGCTTTTGTTTCACAAATAAAGACTTGAGACGTGGAGGATCGGAGTGGTTGTCAGAACACCAGCGGCTTTGTAATGACAACTATGAAGTGAAGATTAGTCTGCCACCACCATCTAAAGCATTTGTCCAGTTCAATAAAACAGTTCACCAATACCGGATTCCACTAGTTATCTACGCTGACTTTGAATCCACGTTAGTGCCACAGGAACTTCCGGATGGTGAAGTAACTAGAAGAACCAAATATCAATTGCATCAACCTAACAGTTTTTGCTTATTGGTGAAATCTACTTTGCCTGAAGAACAATTGCAAGACTATGGCTTAACATCCACTCCGATACTCTACCGTGGGGAAGAAGCTGCTAAGTATTTTGTAGACCAGTTGTATGACATTGCTGAAAAGGCGGAACGCTTATACGGTAATGTTTTACCCATGGAACCTTTGAACGAAAATCAACAAGAAGAATAAATTTCAGCAACAAGATGTTATCTATGCAAGAAGAGCTTCAGTGAAGAAAATCAAAAAGTAAGAGATCATGATCACCTCACAGGATTATACAGAGGAGCTGCTTGTAATTCATGCAATATAAATTACAAACTGCCAAACTCTATCCCTGTCGTGTTACACAATCTTAGCGGCTATGACTCCCACTTCATTATCCCAGAGTTAGGACGGGATGATGGAAGAATCGAAGTATTAGCTGAAACATTGGAGAAGTACATCAGTTTCTCAAAAACAGTAGGTAAAATTAAACTTCGCTTCGTAGACTCTTATAGATTTATGTCAACTAGTTTGAGCAAATTGTCTGAGAACCTAAGAAGAGAAGATCTAAAAGAAACCAGCAAAATTGTACCTGAAGATAAATTGGACTTAGTAATGCGTAAAGGAGTGTTCCCCTATGATTACATAACTTCTGCAGAAAAATTTGAAGAAACCAGTCTGCCACCGATTGAAGCCTTCAATAGCAAGTTAAATGAAAGTGCAATCACCGTTGAAGACTACAATCATGCTTGTATTGTTTGGAACCAACTAAACATTCAAACCTTAGAGGAATATTCCGACTTTTACATAAAATTGGACGTAACTCTGCTGTGCGATGTGATGGAAGAATTTCGAAACACCTGCTTCTCCGCCTATGGACTGGACCCTCTACACTCGTACACATCTCCAGGATTAGCATGGCAAGCTATGCTAAAGTCAACCAACTGTCGATTGGAACTTCTAACAGATATTGATATGGTGCTCATGATAGAATCTGGTGTACGGGGCGGTTTGACACAAGCTGTAACACGTCATGTCAAAGCTAACAACAAGTACATCCCAGGCTTCGACGAGAGACAACCATCGGTCTACCTTGGCTACTTTGACGCAAACAACCTTTATGGTTGGGCAATGTCAAATCCGCTTCTCTACGCTGACTTCAAATGGATCGACCCGGCCACCATCGGCGACATCTCACAGATTCCAAAGAATGGTCCAAAAGGCTATATTTTGGACTGTGATTTCGAATATCCGGAGCACCTTCTGACCATCACTACGACTTGCCTCTCCTAGCCAAGACTGAAGTTTCACCGACAGGAAGATGGCCAAAATTGATGATGACGTTGGAGAATAAAGATCGGTATGTGGCTCACTACTGGGTAGTTCAACAAGCTCTTGAATTGGGTCTACGTGTAGTGAGAATTCATAGAGCAATTGAATTCACCCAGTCTTGTTGGTTGACACCATATATTGATTCCAACACTACAAGAAGAGCAGCAGCAACATCAGCATTTGAAAAGGACTTTTACAAATTGATGAACAACGCCATCTTCGGGAAGACCTTAGAAAACAAAAGAAAACACAAGATTGTAAAATTAGTAAGTGATCCTAAGAAATTGGAAAAATTAGTGCAAAAACCAAATTTTGGAACATCCATGATTATAAACGAAGATCTAGTTGCCGTCAGTATGAAGAAAACAACAATAGTGATGGATCGTCCGTTATACATTGGAATGTCGATTTTGGATATAAGTAAAACTCTAATGTATGATTTCCATTACAACAAAATGGTTAAACACTACGGAAGAGACAACATTGGAGTTGTATACATGGATACCGACGCGTTTATCTACTGGATAAAGACTTTGGACATGTATGAAGACCTAAGGAGTTTCCCATACAAAGACGATTTTGACTTCTCTGACTATCCGAAGAACCATCCAAATTACAATGAAAAGAATAAAAAAGTAATCGGAAAATTTAAAGATGAAGCAAATGGAATGCCTTTAGAAGAAATAGTGGCACTGATGGCAAAATTGTATTCATTTAAAATGTACAACGAGAACAACACACCGACAGTCAAGAAAGCAAAAGGAGTCAAAACATCGTACTTGAAGAAACATGTGACGTTTGACCATTACAAGACCTGCTTGTTTGAAGATTCTACAATGTCTGCAACGTTCAACACTATCAGAAGCTTTAAACATGAGGTCTACAGTGTCACTGAAGTTAAAAGAGCACTATCAGCTCGAGATGATAAAAGGCATATTATGCCGGATAAAATTCACACTCTTCCTTTTGGCCACTACTCTCTAAACCCTATCGACTAGTAACCTATTCTTTGTCCTTCTACAACTTCGACCTTATTCCTTTCTCCTTCCGTAAAAAAATGGGGAACACGGCAAGTCAAACGCCGTGTTCCCCATTTTTTTACACAAGTTTGGATGACCTTGACCTATATAAATGATGTGAATATTTAAGACAACATTCATTGTGATTATACATGTGATACATGAAACATTCAAACCTGCAATATGAAGAACTTGAAGCAAGAAATTGTCAACGAACTTCATAAACCTGCAAGAAGAAAGTTTCCACGAAGAAATACAGTGATAAAAGGAATAAATGATTTATATCAAGCGGATTTAATCGAAATGATTCCTTATAGTAAACAAAATAGAGGATTTAAATACATATTGACTATTATTAATTGTTTTTCAAAAATGGCAGATGCTTTACCACTAAAAGATAAAAGTAGCAAAAGTGTTACAAAAGCAATGGAAACAGCTATACAAAGAGACAAACATACTATAAAACATTTACAAACTGATGATGGAAAAGAATATTTTAATAAGGAATTTGCAAATTTAATGAAAAAACACAACATTAACCATTACTCAACCAATTCAGAGGTAAAAGCATCAATAATTGAAAGATTTAACAGAACTTTAAAAGGTGCGATGTATAAGATGTTTTCCAACAGAGGATCACACGTATGGATTGATGTGTTACCAAAACTTATAAGCGATTACAATAACAAGTTTCATAGAACTATCGGTATGAAACCAAGCCAGGTGACTAATAAAAATGAAAAACTTGTATTAAAACGTATAAAAATGAATACTAAACCAAAAGTTGAAAAACTAAAGCCTAAAAGGTTTAATGTTGGCGATAAAGTGCGAATAAGCAAATACAAAGGTGTATTCAGTAAAAGATATCTTCCGAACTGGACAAATGAGGTATTTACCGTATTTAAGGTGCAACCTACAGTACCAGAAACTTACATTTTAAAAGATAATAAAGGACAATTGCTTGAAGGAGGGTTTTATGGACATGAAATGTTAAAATCAACAGTAGGTGATGTATATTTAGTCGAAAAGGTGTTGCAACGAAAAAAGGATAAGGTTAAAGTACGATGGTTAGGATTTAATAAAACGGAAGATTCTTGGATACCTAAAAAGGATCTAATATAATGATAGAGCATCATTTTGGGTTGAACCATTACAAAGGATGGAGATAATACCGCAAAAAGACAATTTTACTATTAATAATATAGATGAACTCACAGTGGATGGTTCTCAATTCAATACTGGGAAATACGGTGTTTTGTTACCAAACACGGTGCGTTGTCTGGTTACCGGTCCTTCCAATTGTGGAAAAACAAATTTAGTATTCAATTTGATTACAAACCCTAAAAGATTACGTTTTAATAATTTATATGTATTTTCAAAGTCACTACAACAACCAAAATATCAGTTATTGGAACAAATACTCAATAATGTGCCTGAAGTTAAATATTTTAAATTCAACGCGAGCGAGAGTGTCATGCAACCGCAAGAGGCTAAACCATTCTCAGTATTCATATTTGACGACGTGTCTTGTGAAAATCAAAATACAATAAGAAATTACTTCGCCATGGGTCGACATAACAACATAGATAGCATTTATATTGGTCAAACCTACAGCAAAATACCGAAACAGCTCATTAGAGACAATGCAAACATGTTAATTGTATTTAAACAGGATGAAACCAACCTAAAACACATATATTATGACCATGTAAGTGCGGATATGCCATTTGAACGATTTAAAGAGTTGTGTGGAAAGGCTTGGGCTGAAAAGTATGGGTTTTTAACAATTATGAAGGAACAACCGCTAAACAATGGTCGATACAGGATAGGATTTGATAAATTTATACTAATACACTGATCATGATGTAAAACATTCATTGTTGTACAACACGTCTTGCTACAAACATGGTTAACCAAGAAAAGTTAATAAAGGAAATAAAATCACTTAGTGATTCTATTCGAGATAAAAACAGAGCATTAAAATTAGGTATTAGCGAAAGGGAGAAATTTCTTGAATCTACTTTTAAACCTATTACTGAACCCTCGAAACAATTAAACAAAAAATTTGCTAAACCCGTTTTGGAAGGAGATGCAATTGCACCTATTACAAAGTTTGAAAGAGAAAATGTAAAATCAGAAGATTTTAGTGATGAAGACCTGGAATCCTCTACATATAGTGGTTTTACCGGTGGAGAACCTGAAAGAGAGCTAGAATCACCAGACTATAGTGGTATAAGAGAATTATATGAAGTAAAAGCTAAAAGAGGACATGAAGATGTATCAACTGCTAGTGAAGAGGAAAAAGAAGAAGAAGCAAGGGAAGGTCCGTCAAACATAAGCTTGTTGGGTGAAAACATTCATAACAAAGGACCTTTAGGAAGGAAATACATGATAAAAATGTTAGCTGGAATAAATCCTAATAAAAACTACCATAGTTATGGAGTAAGATTAACAGAAGAAGGTTTAATGGTTGGTAATAGCCCGGTAAACATTGATGAAGATGATAATATTATTGTTGGTAATCAAAGATATAAGGGCACAAGAGGATTATTTGAATTATTATTTGAAAAAAAAGCCTTTAGAATTGTTAGTTAAAGAAGAAGACATGGAAGCATATAAACAGATTTTGGAACACACCAATGCATACAGGAGAAAATATTTAGCTGATTAACCAGTTTTTAGATCTAGGTCTTTAAAATATAGAGTATTTGTATCCAAGTTAATACCAACAACGAGAAGATAACCAATGCCGATAATGCCAAGAAAACCTGTAAAACGAAGGTTTGTGTCATCCACTTTGGATATAAGTGCTCCAGAACCAAGGAAAAGAGACAAATCTGTTACAGGTACAGGTTTAATGAAGAAACTATATAACACAAATGTGATTTATTACAATAATATCAATAAATTGGTGGATAGAATGAAACTAATACATGAAGCTAAAGAAGCGGGTCATACTGGATTGGAAAACGAATGGGTGGCTTTAGTGGATGAACTCCGAAACCGTGGGGTAATCTCATAAAAATGCGTTTCTCCCTAGAATACTATTCAGTTGCACCATGAGTGTCGACAAGTTCGGACGTTACTCCTCGGATGGGTTATTATATGCGAATAGTTTAAAAAGAAGTGCTGGTTTACCACAAACACCTGATGGAGATTATGATATGAGTAATAAAAGGTTAAAAAACATAAAAGATCCTACGGATGAAAACGATGCAATAAATTTAAAAATATTAAAGGAAAAGATATCGCCAACATTAAGACTACAAAATAACACATATGACGCAGAAGATCATAGAATTATCAACGTTGGTAAACCAAATCAAAACGGTGATGCAATAAACAAAGGTTATTTGTCATCTGAATTAAAAAATACGTTAAAATTCAATGGGAAAACGTATAGTGCTAACAATAAACGTATATCCAACGTAGATGACCCTAAAGATGCAAAAGACAGCGTAAATAGACGCTATTTACATTCCTTGATACCTGAAAAGACAAAAGATGGATTTTTTTTTTATAAATTTGTTATTAACGATATAGGTTATCCAAAAAATGAAAATGATGCTGTAAACCTCAAATATATAAAAGATCATTGTGTCATACATGATGTGGGAGTTATCGATTGTCTTGGTAATTGTTTAGCAAATGTAAAAGATGGTTCGGCACCAACAGATGGAGCAACGGTGGGTCAAATGAAGGAAACTTTAAAACAAGAAACATCTGGATTTGTAAAACAAGACCAAGTAGTATCGCGAAAAGGGGATGTATTTGTGCAGGGAAATGAAAAGTTTACATTACTTGAAGAAAAGAATAATGCTTGGGATGGTAAAGGAAAGAAATTATCATATATAGGTATGGGTACAGAATTCTTTGATGTTCCAGTTGTAGCACAAACTATATGTTCTAATCCATACAATGATGAACCTTACATATGTAGGTTTAAAAAAATACGTAACGTATCTCCTGGTACCAACGATTTCGATTGTGTTGTAGTTAGTCAATCTTTGATATTAGATAAACCAACTGGTGATATTTTTAATGCAAATGATAAGAAAATAGGTAATTTAAAACAAGGAAGTGATCCAAATGATGCTGCAACTGTAGGACAGGCTATAACAACTTCATTAAAGGACCATAAAGTATATACTTGTAATAATAAACGTATTACAGAACTTAAAGACCCTCAACATGTGGATAATGCTGTCACTGTTAGTTTTCTTGTTAAAGTTTTAGGAAATGCATTATTTGATATATACAATATTATTGCAACCCGTACACGTTGGGGTAATTGGGTGTCTGAATCCGAGAGAGGTAATTGGATTAAACAGGAAATTTTTAATAAATACTTTACTAACCCTAATACGCAAAAGTTTAGATCATCAGATTGGGGTGATATTGATATATAATATAAGAACGCAATAAACGACCTCATTTATGTCCAACTCGTCATAGAGTTAACACATAAGTTGTACATTTCGATTATAAAAGGACAATAATGACATTCCAGCACATCAGTCCATATCGAGACAGTATACGGAAAGGAGGTGGGATCACGTCCACAGCGGTTTCTCTGTTAAGTAAAGCTTTAAATCGTATTCCAGTAGGATCTATCGTAAATAGAGCAATAGACGCTTTACCATACGAATTTCATATACAGGGAGGTTATCAGTATTGCGGACCAGGAACTAAATTGAAAAAAACGACTGGAAATAGGTGATCCAGGCATAAATAAGTTAGATCAGGCTTGTAAAGAACACGATATCGCATATTCCACGTTTACCGATTCAAAAAATAGGTCAATCGCTGATAAAAAGCTAGCGAATATAGCTTGGCAACGAGTAAAGTCTAGTGACGCTAGTATTGCGGAAAAAGCAGCAGCTTTAGCGGTAACAGCAGGTATGAAGGCTAAAACAGCGGTAGGAGGTGGAAAAAGGAGGGGTAAGAATAAAAAAGGATCAACCATGAGAAAACATGGTGGTAATATTAGACTAAAAAGACGTTCTCCGAGGAAAAATAACAAAAAACCGACAATATGGTCAATGGTAAAAAACGGGGCTGGTCTATACCTAAGACCGTATCGTGCATATTAAATAAAAGAAATCAATTGGTTATACCACATAAAGCGTTGACTAATGTTGAATTATTTAAATATATTTCCTGTTTAAAAATACCATTTTTCCGCGGAGTATTTATGAAAGACAGTTTACCAAAGAAAATATGGAAAAATGAGACTGGAATCGTAAATTTGGATAATACTGAAGGGCCCGGCACCCATTGGGTGTGTTATAAGAAACTAAATAGTAATGTATATTATTTTGATAGTTTTGGAAATTTGCCACCACCTAAAGAACTTGAACATTACTTTAAATCTGCTAAAAACATATATTACAACTATAAAAGAGAACAACCTGATAATACTTCAATATGCGGCCATTTATGTTTGGAATTCCTAGCTAAAAGTATCAGTCACTATTGAGATGTCTTCCTATACGGTATCATTAACAGGAAAATCGTCCACTTTACGAAGTATCCTTTTTCCAGCGTTACGCTTGCAAAAAGGAAGATTTTGGGAGGCAGCACTGTTGGATTTTACAACTTACAACTCTATTCCCAATGTTACGGAAGGTAAAAATAACTTATTGCATTATTATAAAGGAAAAGATGCCAGTGGGAAGTTTACAGACTTAGAAGTTTGCACTCTACCCACAGGTTCTTATGAAATTGATAATATTAATGAATTTTTGCAAAATAAAATGGGAAAAGACAATATAACGCTAAAAGGTAATAACAATACAATGAAAGCTGAGCTTACTTCAAAATATTATGTAGATTTCAGTAAGTCAGACTCAATTGGTGATTTATTAGGATTTCCCAAAGATGGAGCAATTTTAGAACCAAATAAAACACATTCCGGTAAACAAACTGTAACAATATTAAAAGTCAATAGTATAGACATAACTTGTAACATTATACAAGGAGCTTACAGAGATGGAGCAAATACTCATATAATACATACTTTTTACCCCAGTGTACCACCTGGATTTAAAATTGTTGAAAAGCCGCAAAACCTGGTATATCTACCTTTGAACACCACTTTCATTTCAGACATCGTGTTGAACGTATTGGATCAAGACGGTAACTTGATAGATTTCCGAGAAGAGCCTATTACGGTTAGATTACATTTAAAATCAACACTTTAATACAAAATCATGGGTTTAACATTTAAAAGCGAACAACCTACGGGAATCCGCATTAGTAGCTCTTCAGCTGTGGAGGAGTTAACACGCGAGAACATTCGTTTCTTAGAGAGAATTGGATTAAAAGTAACCGATAATGGATATACTGGATATAGCTCAGGGTCCAACATTCGACGAAACCCTATGGGAAAAAGAATATCACACCCACAACCCTTACACTTCATCAAAATTATACAATAACGATGAAATTCGTATTCCCATACAAAATCAAGACATTTACACACTACCATGTGAAAGTTACTTGTATATTGAAGGAAAAGTTACTAAAAAGGACGGTACTACTACTGGTAGAACAGTTCCATTTATAAATAATCCCATGGCTTTCCTGTTTGATGAAATTAGATATGAAATATCAGGTGTAGCAGTTGATTCTACTAAAAAAGTAGGTATTGCAACAACTTTAAAGGGATTAACATCTATATCACCTAATGAAACCAATTTAATACAACCTGCAGGATGGGTTTTACCTGCAAAAGACACAATCACTCCAGATACAAATGGAAATTTTGATTTTCATATTCCATTACGTTTGTTGCTTGGTTTTGCTGAAGATTATAGGAAAATAATATTAAACGTTAAACAAGAATTAGTTTTGTTGAGATCTTCAAACGATAAAGATATTATTAAAGCTCCAGACGGTACAACAGATGCAACTTTAGAATGGAAATTAACATTAGACAAAATTGTATGGAGAGTTCCACATGTTAAATTAGCTGACGAGCATAGAATAATACTATTAAGAAAGTTAAAGGCTGATCGTGATATTGTAATTCCTTTTAGAAGTTGGGAATTTCATGAACATCCCAGCTTGCCAACTACGGATCGACACACTAGGACAGTTAAAACATCTAGTTATGTGGAACGAGCCAGGTATATTATATTTGGTTTACAAACAGGCAGAAGAGACACCATCACCAAACATGCAGGCCAATTTGATCATTGTGACTTAAAAAATATTAAAGTTTATTTAAATTCACAATTTTTTCCATACGATAATTTAAATGTGTCATTCGCTAATAAAAAGTACAGCATATTGTACGATATGTATGCAAGATTCCAAAGTTCATATTATGGTAAAACGAATGCACCTTTACTATCACCAGAAAAATACTTAGATGGTTACCCTATAGTTGTAATCGATTGTTCTAAACAAAATGAATCGGTAAAATCATCAAGTGTAGATATAAAAATAGAAATGGAATTCAACGCGCCTATACCGGCTAATACAACTGCATACTGTTTAATTCTACATGATAAAATCGTAACATACACACCTTTAACTGGAATTGTTAAAAATGTATTGTAAAAGACCGGTTTTCCTACATTCCAATGCATTCCGCGAGTATAAAAGCAGAGCGTTCAGCTCGCTCCTCATCAGTTTGTTGCCTGTTGTTGTATGGGTAGCATCTTATTCAATATGGCTTCTCCTAGTGGTACACAAGAAAATGTAGTAGATATTGAGAAGGAGATATCCGACTTTTTAGATCTTCAAGGTCAACCGGAGGGAGATGAACACAACGCTTGCGGACAACTCCACGCCAGTAATAATGTTGAGGAAAAAGGTAAAAGAAGAAAGAATGCACACAAGAGGAAAAGGGATATTGAAGATAATATTTCTCCTAACATATTAAGTGAGGTATTCTTGCGAATATTTTACCCAATCTCTTCCAGTTTGGACAAAAGTGTTTTAATCGGTGTTATGAAATCTACAGATTATTCCCCTACTGCAATTTTAACTCATGGACCCAAAATGATTTTGTTTACGGACACTGCTTGGGAATCGTTTATGAAACACTTGCATCTGCTAGAATGCTATTAAGTAGTAACATGTTTGGAAGAAAGACAAGAGTAGGCCTTTTGGATTCAAATGTAGAAATCGATATTGTTAAACATCGTGGTGATCATCAGTTGCGGTTTAGAGACACAACAAGACATGATAACAAGATTCAACTTAATCGAGAAGAGTTTTTTATTCTAACTTGTGCAACTGAACCAATAACGAGATACTTGAGACAACTGGTGTTTTCAAGTTCAATTATTAAAGATTATCTGGAAGACACTTTGGACAAACAACCGGACGCACCTATATTGTACGGACCTGTAGATACTTCTATATTCAATAGGGTTCCTCATGAAGTACAAATGTGGAGACAATTGGAAAAGTACGCCTCAACTACATAAGAAATCAGTAAAACGTGAAGAAGAGGAAGAAGAAGGAGGAGAAGAATCAAGTGTTAGTGATGAAAATGATAACAAGGAAAATGTAAAGATGGAAACCTAAATGACAATTAACTACACAGCAATGGTTAATTTTTAAAACAATATCAAACACTTTGTGGGGTTAGGCCTACCGGGGACGGTGCTCACGTTAAATATACACCAACGCGCCAACAACTGTACGGCCGGGTATAAAAGTCGTACCTACCGTGGTGTGGAAATCAGTTGACCTTTGGACTTCGTCATGAGCAGACGAGTGATCTTCGCAATGGACAAGGAAGAAGAACAAGTAAAGTCCAAACCTGGTATAATTGAGTTCCAAGCGTTTCGGGGTAATGATGATAGATTTATCATAAAAGAACTTGTGTTTTTCGACATCAATACAAGTGTTCCTTATTCGTTTTTATTTAAACCACCATGTTCTTATTCATCTTTAACTAGTAAAGCCGCTACTACCAACAGATGGATTTCAAAACACTTCCATCATATCGATTGGTATGATGGTTTTACAAGTTACACGGAATTTTTTCACATTATGCATCACTTTTCAGACAAGTTTACCAATATTTACACAAAGGGGCTGGAAAAGAAAAGATGGATCGAAGGATTTACTCATGTTCCGGTTAATGATGTGGATTTGGATAAAAACTACAAGTATACGATGGAAAATGTTTGTATTTGTACTAAAAGTCCAGAACATGAAAAAGATAGACATTGCGCTTTAAAAAACGCCTATAAACTCGCATCTTACCTTCAAAGTGGGGAAATGGGGAGTGGTGGGGGTAACGGGGGTTATATAAGTGAGGAGCAGACCGGGACCTGGCATGAGTATTACTCGAGATTCCGAGACGACAACATCTCCCAGCAAGAAGACGAAGAAGACGATCTATAACTTGACCATGGCATCTCACCAGTTCCTGCAAACTTTGGTTGAGCAGTTCAATGCTCACTCCAAATCTACCATACTACCCGTCAAGAAGTGTTCCGAACTTAAAGACGAGAAGCACTACATTATCCACGCCATGAAGAAGATGGAGACTACAGTTGGAGAGGCCATCTGCTGCAGTCTTAGCGAGGCACCATTCACTCCGGGGGATGAGCCCAAGTTCCAAGTCTACCTGCCGAAACGGTTCGTCCATCTCCTCCAGAACGAGGATCTGCGCTCCATCCAACCCGGCTGTCTCTACCTGGTTTCCCACGGTTGCACGGGTAGCAATTCCACCGAGTTGACCATCCACATCGCCGACAAGCAGCAGTGTTAGATTTAAGTTTTACTGTTGTACATATGTTATTGTAATGTTTTATAAATAAATAAACCATAAAAGACAAAAAAAGAATACAAAAAGACAAAAAATGCAACATATCAATATGTGAAGTTTGTCACATATTGATATGTTGCATTTTTTTTAAACTTCGCGGGTGACCTTGACCTTTGACCTTTGCATTTCACACTTACCCCCACCACCACGCTACAAGTCAAACCTGCTTGAATGCAAAACACCCCCACCACTTTTTCATATACCTCCAAGCGCTGTGCCTCGTCTTCATTTCAACTCCAGCAGCCAACCGAACAACATCAGTATGTCTCTGAACGTAAGCTGTGCCAGCTATGAGGAGGTGACGATCAAAACGCAACAGAAGCTGAACGACTTGTACAAGGAGTTGCAGCTGATGGTGGCAAGAGGCTACCGTATAAACGTGCAAGTCTACGCTTGCAATATACGGAATCTTCGGCAGCCGAAGGAAGAGCCTGGACATTCCTCTTCAACGACAGCTTCCTCACCGGCGTCGATGAAGACCGAGCCAGACAACTTGGATTACTTCAGCTGACTAGCGGTTGTCTTCCTTGTCCTTACAATTGTAGAATATGTTTATTTCTTCATTATATTAAAGAAGTAAAAAGAGCAAAGCCACCTATCTTGTTACTGACATATATGCTCAGTAACAAGATAGGGTTTTTTTTAAACACAATTTGAATGACCTTGAAACTTCCCCCTCCACTGATTCGCTACCCCCACCACTTCACTGTTGATATACATGAGACAACATAATTAGATACCTCATTCCTTCTTCAACAGCCAAACCTACAACATCAACAATGGCTAACCTACCAACAGATGAAAGATGTCCTCACGCATGCTGTGACTTCGTACACGAGTTAGAGAAGAGGATGCAAGAGAGGGCGATAAGAAGAAAGCAGATCCACTCAGAAAATATCATGATAGTAAACGGCTATCTTTTGTTGTTCGGCCTTATCATGGTTGTACTGTTCATACTGTACGGCATACTTACATGTGTCGGCAAGGTTGCAGAAGAAAACGCTCGCCACCATCAGTTGGAAGATTTCAATGTTACTTTCTAGGTTTTCCTTTTTTAAAACTCCATTTGGATGACCTTGAACTTTCCCCCTCCACTCCTTCCTTTTTTAAAACCCAATTTGAATGACCTTGAAATTTCCCCCTCTACTTTTCGATAATGTTACAACTGACTGCAGCTCACCTCATTCCTTGCTTAGCTACCATGGCGGACAGGACTCTTTCTCAAGTTCACTCCACTACGGACGAAGCATTTCCCTTGCGGTGGACCGTTCATTTACAAGATGCAACAGAAGTGGAAGTCTTGTATCAAAAATTACTCTATGTATTCAACGGGAACCCTGGACCTCTTGAATGTAGAATGGATTTGAATTTTGATGCAACCAGGGTCGGCACAGAACCTTCAACTTCAAGCCAGCCTCAGCAACAAGATTTTACACATTTATACACTCCAATATCACCGGAAGATGTAACTGTCTGCGAGGCTGACTCAACTACACGTTATGTTCAGCCGAAGCCTTGGGTGTTGATTATTAACAATGTTTACAAAGTGGAATTGGTATGTAATAGATTAAAGGAGTTGATGGTACAAGATCCCGGCCTGCGCTTTCAAATAGACATACATTTCATCTGGGGAGCACCTGCGCGGGGCTCTTCGTCTGACAGCTCTTCACGTACGACGGGTGAGGAGGAGGACGACTAGTCATCTTTTTTAAAACTCCGTTTGAATGACCTTGACCTTTCCCCCTCCACTGAGTTTATTTAAGGTGCACTCTCACTGACTACAGCATCATTTCTTCGCGCACCTTCACCGCAGCAACATGGAGAGTCAACTCAACTACTGTTGCGAACAAAAATGTTTTTCATGGCCGAATGACATTGATGTGGTGGATGGCCTGGCTTGTAGAAAATGTGAAGCTTTTGGTCAGTGCATGTGTAAGTGCAAGTCTTGGAAGAAGCCGAAACCAATGTTGAAGACATTCCATGTGTACCAGATGAAAGGGCATAAGTACACTTGTTGCCCTGAACGTTGCATTGAATTTAATCTAAAACAGCTAACTGGCTGCAAATTGTGCAACAATCATTTTGCAGGTTTTTGCAAACATTATTTAGGAGCGTGTCAGTACAGATCAACTTGGCATACCGAAGCACTCACTATCAATGAAATCGGTATAGACTCACAAGAGTAGTCTTTCTACTCTTTGACTTTTTTAAAACTCCCTTTGAATGACCTTGAAATTTCCCCCACCACTTCCCCATATATCTAGAGTACGCAGGGCCCGGAGGTCAGTCGCTCGGCGGTTGTCGTAGGGTGCACATCCATGTTGTGCAATCTGCTGTGTAGTTTTCATTTTAACCAGTTCAAGGTCACCATACTTAAACTCTGGCAAAAAACGTCAAGCTGTTAAAGACAATCCTAAGTCCCTGGTTCACAGTCAACCTCAAGGTCACCACACTTAAACTCTGGCAAATACACATTAAACAGTTGTACTAAGAGTAAATTTTTCTAAGTGTTGACTCAAATCTGAAGATTCTTTAGATACATCTTTAAAAACAATCCTAAGTCCCAAGTTTACAGTCAACCTCAAGGTCATCACACTTTAACATGTAAATTTAAGGTAGCACCGAAACAGTGCTACCTGACTTGGCATTTTTAACTTTCCCAAGGTCATCGCAGTTCCCCCACCACTTCCCATATACCTAGAGTGCGCGGGGCCGGACAGTCAGTCGCTCGGTGTCTGTCGTAGGGTGCACATCGCGGTTGTAGTAATGGTCGAATGGGGGCTTCTGGGCCAGTTCAAGGTCACCCGAGCGGTGTCACATGACGGTTTAGGCAGAGTCACGTTGCAAACTTCAAGTTTCCTCAGCACTTTTTCTGTTTCTCATCGCAAATTCGCTCCAAGTCGTCAAGGTCATGGTAACTGTGACTGAAACTCGGAGCGTAGTGCGAGAAACAGCAAAAGTGCCAAAAAATTTTAGGTTTCAGCGTGACCTTGACCTTTGTGACATCGATGACGTCATCTTGGTGACGTAAGGGGTGATGACGTCATCAGCACGTCATTTCTGTGACGTCATGGGTGTGACGTCATTGGTGATGACGTCATCGATGGGGTCATTGACCTCGATGACGTCATCGATGACGTCATACCTCAGGTGACCTTGAACTGAGCCAAAAGCCCCCATTCCCCACTACTTATCTCCTTTGAGATTTAATGGTCTTATGCACTTTTGCCAGCAAAATAATAACAAAAGGTTAAAAAACTTTTAAGCATTGGTTTTGAAACAGCTGTTAACTTTGAAAAGGTATTGTTGGTTGTTTGTGTAAACTTAATTGTACCCTGTTTACAATGATGCTCAAGTATAACGAAAGTGAATTAAAAATCAACGAACAATGCTTGGCCAACCAGGTACTTATAAAGTTGAACATCGAGTCTTGTAAAACTTAAAATTTTTATTATAAAATAAAAGAAAGATTTTTACAAATAAAGTAAAATTTATGGACTCAGGGACATTATTTAAATTCACAATAAAACAATGCACACACTGGAGAAACACATGCGATAGTGACTTTTTAATGGGACAGCCCCTTATCTTTATTGCATCGTAAAGCAGAATGCAGCATGATGCAGGATGTACGGACTATAGTATGGTTATTTTTGTTAAATAAGGCATTAAAAGAGGACGCGAATTTCATTATGCATAAAATGTTACGTTAACCTTGTATTTCCTTATGTTTGTTAATTTCACATTAAAATGACCTTTTTATCAATCTTCATTATATTTAACTTATAAGGTTTTAAATCCGGATTCGATAATTTATACAGTGATTATTATTATTATTATTATTATTTTTAAAAAAGATAGGTAGCAATATTGGACAATGTTGTTGAGTTAACGCCCACAACTTGAGAAGCATCAATCTTTGGTCTAAGGGCAAGACACGCTCTTGACTTGAGGAAAGAGTTTCTGGACAGAACACTGATTTATCTGCACTATAAGGATATTTTGGAAAAAATTGGTATTTTGCTAAACATAAACTTAAAACAATGCAGAGTATTATTAACTTTTAGTTTAAGAGATCAATGTATTTACAACATAATTTGAAAGTAACGTATTTTGGCTTATTTACTTTGAGTATACATTGAAACATTCTTTATAAGGGGTAAAATAAAAAAAAAGTAAAATAAATTAGTTTTAGCAGTACATTATTTGTTTGCAAAGTCACTAATCTGATATAAACTCATAAACTTTTCCATAAACTGAAATAACAATAATATTCCCAAGAAAGTATTAACTATTAATTTTACCATCAAAACTATTTTTTCCATAAAGTACTTAATATATTTCTGAAAATCAAGGCATGCTTAACAAATTTCAAGTCTTAAAAAACAAAAATGTTTAAACGGTTGTATATTCTAAACCATATTTTTAAAATATTGCAAATATTTTTTGTATCGATATAAAATTCGATTAGAACAATCGAATATAAGGGTTTAGGATTTCAAGTGATGTATCAGTGTAATGATATTTATTTGTGATTGTGAGCCATGAACGATTAATAAACATGATTTTTCCAATAACCTCTAGCCACTGACGATCTGCGATCTCCCCGCGCCTTGTTTTGACACATAACCCCTTACAGCACCTCACAAGCGCGAACGCCAAATTGCACCGTTTAACAGCCATTACCCCCTTGTAATTTGGGCCCCCGACATGTTTTGGCAACCACACAGTCGTCCGACAAGATGCCGTGTTAATTTGGCAGTTAAGTAATTCAATAATTAGTTGTTAATAGTCTGGATACGTTGATGCTGGGCAAGATCACGTTATAAGTAAATTTAATCCTAATTTACAAATCCAGTTATCTTTGATTAAACCTTATTGTGGGTAATCATTTTGTTGTCCGTTTTGTACTTTTTAGTATTATCACCAATATTATTGCAAATAACATTATGATAATTAGTACCGTATGTTTAACTTGGGTTTGTCTTACCCAGCTTACCTAACCATATTATTACCAAGGAATATCTTTTAAACGTTTATCTACATGTATTTGTTCAACAGATGTCAAAGGTTTGCTCCGGGACGGATTGGCCACACGTAATTTTTTTCAATTATTGTCAACTTTTTCATGCCTAACCAATTATAACGAGAGATTTTGCGCTTTTCTTTACATTGATCGAAAGTTATTCGAATTATGTAAACACACTATGAAAACAAAGCTCTCCATGACTGACCTATTACAAATATAATATAATTTTAATGTAGAAGCACGGATTTTTTTGTCTTGAAAACGACTTCACTCGTTAGTTTCTCTTTTTATGTCAAAATTTAGTTATAACTCGACTTTTTTTTAAAATCAATAGGCTGTACTTAGAAAATAATAAAAATTCTTGTTCGTGTTGTTTTATGAGTTTATACCTAACTTTTACCATTTAAATAAAACATTAACAATAAATTAATTTATAATTAAAACTGACAATAGGCCTACAGTCAATGATAAATCAAATATTAATGTATTAACATTATTAATGTTTGACCTAGTTGGTGAATCGTTGCCTAGGGAACATGAAGTGTCATTTTAAAATGCTCAATTAATCATTAAATTCATATAAGTAATCCATTACGGTCCATTTATGTTCTTCAAGTATCTCTAATATTAGTCTTCTATGACAAAGTTCAGCCAGTTCTTGTCTCTACCTAAAGTAATTATTACAACAATTAAAAACAAGGTCTCTGTCTAAAATGTCTTCCCAAGTTAAAATTGGTTTGTTCTTATTCTTGATTTCAGGTACGTTTTATCAAACAGAATGGAGTAACAGAAAAATTCAAAAAGTGATTGTAGTAATATCGATGATAATACAGTTTTTAATTTACTGTCCAATTGAAATATACTTTGTGCTTTCAACTAATTTCGATAACAAGGTGGTACTTTATAAATATAAAGTCGTTACTAAAGTTGTATATGTATTGGCTACTGTTTTAAGACAAATCATAATGGTTTCGAACTTTAAGAAGGTAGCTCACTATTTTCAAAATGCCCAATTATGTGAAGAACTAAACAACAACACTAATGAGAGAAAGCAGTTAACAATGTCAAAAATAAATGTTATAACATCAGTGTTCCTTTGCTCAATCTTGGTCGGTACGAATATCTTACTTGTAGTCACACTTTTATCAAATAGGTGGAGTTTCATTGCTTTAACGAGATTTCTCTCAGACATTCCAACTGAAATCGGCCTATTTTCATTGTTTTACAATTTTAACCTTTCAGTTTTGGAACAAAATAAATACAAAAGTGCAATATTCCATCAAAAACTCCGCAAGACCAGTTCTTCAGAGCATCAAGCCTTTTCAGAAGAGTCTAACATTTCTGTCATACAGATTGCTTCAAACAGCTTTAATGCGGGTGCATCTTCAATTTGGTATGCATCTAAAGTTCAAAATAGCAATAGAATACTGTCCCACTTCAAATCTTTTTGCATTCTGAGTGGAGACATATTCTACCTACCCCAGCTGTTCACAACAATCAACTTAACATTCTCTGCGCCGATATTCCTTGCCTTCCCTTACAGGAACAGTCCAGATGTTGTAAACTCCATCGTCTCTTACTGCCGCATGTTTGTTGCTTCTTTGATTTTGATAGTTCCTCTATTGTTGAACCAGTGGATGAAGTTCAAAGACATGGGTAACAAAACAAAGGCCATCAACGCGCTATACAATTTGTGGAACCACAAATCTCGAAGTGGGATCGAAAAGTTCGTACATAGTCATCGAGACCCTTTCTTGCAGTCATCTTGTATATTATTTGAATACGACTGCGCATTTTTATTAGTTGTTTTTGATTTTGCACTTTTGGCGGCTTCCAGTTTTGAGATTGTTTGAAGTGATGACTTAGAGGCAAGCTAACGGTTATGAATTCCTCTGGAATCCCCTAGATTGGATAATCAAGACAGTGTTTTACATTTAAAATAGCTAACCCGTCGTGCTTTGTTTGAACTTACTAAAAATTACAATAGAAAAAATATAAATTAAGTAAAATAGTTTTGTGAAAAAGTTTAATTCTGATCAACAGATTTAGAGCTTATGGGCAAAACAACACCCTTAAACCTACAAAATTCCTTAGTAAAAAACAAATTTATCAATCACAATCACATCATAAACTTTCGGCACTCAATGTTTAACTTGAGCAACAATAACCTTAATAGAAGCTACTATAACAAACAAAAATTATATAACAAACAATAAAATTGAGTGCAGTTCTTCAAAGTTTTAATATCGTTACCACCTACACAAAAATAGAAGAAAAAAACAAGATTTATATTTATTAATTTTTCAAATCAAGGTACAACTATTAGAAGATTGAGAGGACTCGTAACAATGTAGCAATGTAAAAGGAACTAACACTAAGAAGAACACAAACGTAGAAGAAAGTAGAACAAGGTCATGCAAAAACTAATCGTATCTTTATACTAATTATTTATTTAAAATATATATTGAATATAAAATATATAATAAAATATATAAACAGGAATGCAATATTAAATAATTGTTATATTGAAATTGAACAGAACTAGTATACTTTAATTTTTTATGTGTAAATTTGAAAAAAATTTTGAACAATGAATCATAATTTTTTAAGAATTTTTTAATGAATCATAATCATAATGTTTTAAGATTCAGCAGGTTAAAGAGAGTTTTTGCGGCTGAAGTTGTGCGACAAAATTTTGAAATATTAAAGACTCAGATGAAATTTTCGTGTAAAAATTTCTGGTGGGTGGAAGTAAATATCTAGCATGTCGATTAAAATATTAAAAGATAATATTTGGGTACAGTCGAGTCCCTCTGGTTCGGATTCCGATGGTTCGGATGCCGAAATGATCCGGAAGATTTCTTGAACATGAGTCATCAGCGTGGCCCAGTTTCTCGCTGCCAAAACTTTCAGGATTGAACATTTCTGTTCATTTCTGGCCTAAAAGAAAACAAAGAACCTCAGTTCGGCTTACGATTGCGTTCGTTCAAGATCGGTATACTACAATGTAGCTGTATTAATAATTAATAACTATATTAATGTTCTGTATATTGTTTTTGTTTTTGTAATTTTAACGTTATGTTTTTTGTTAGTTGAATTACATTCAATCCATATTGATTTTATAAATCTAAAATAATAGCCATTTTATTAAAAAAGTAAAACTATGTAGTTTTTATATGTGGTGTTTAGTTAGTTTGTTGTTGGTTACAATAATTGGTTGGGTGTAAATATTTTAGAACCAAACGTAACATTTTTAGCAATAACGTGTAATAGTAAGGATTAAATTGTTTGATTTTGATCAACAAGTAAACAATTAATATATTGAAACTGACAAGAAAAATTTACTACTAGAATTCACTCGAGTGTAGGAAACTCCTGGTTTTAAGAATCAACCAATTCCTTAAATTATAACTGGAGATTAAGGTTTTATAACCCAGAATATAATAATAAAAAAAATAAAAAAAATAAAAAAAACAATTTATATGAAGTCTGTGATATTGCGATTTGAATTTGGAGAGGAGAAAATTAGCCAAAGATCCTAGAGACATACTACCATATTAAGTTACGTAGCCATTAGAAAATAATGACCTTTTTGACTTCAAGGTGAAAGTACCATGTATATGGACGATCAGTAAAATATATTCTAAATTATTAAGAACTAAGAAGTTTAGAAAAAGGTAGAACCTGGAATTACTCTATTATAGATTGCTTGTGTAGACCACTTTCTATAAAATCAATGCTTTCATATTTACTTTGAGTCTAATATGAAAGTCAACTGTGAATAACTAAAAATTTACAATTAATTCATGTCACTTACATGGCATTTTTTGTACAAGGATAATCATGTATAAACACGTCAAATAAGGTTGTTAAAAGCCTTACACTCACAATACCGTCTTGAGTGCCGTAAAAATCTTGGCTTATGTTCAACTAATTTGCTGCTTTTCAATTAGCCAAAGCGGAAGCCTAGAAACAAGCTGATTAGTCTAAAATATTCCTTTTAGAAATGGTTTGTTTCTAGGTAGGCGTATTTAAAATAATTTTTATTATCTACTATAGAGTATATACAATTAATTTATGTCTAAATGTGTATCCACAGATAATTTGTATATTTTCACCGAAGCATTTCTGCATTAATGTGCATAAAAATAGTTCTCAGTTACTGTGATAGCAACTATTTTCTAACCGACTAAAGGAAAAGCACTTTTAGTTATTATAAGTAACACACATGACTATAGTTGGAGCAAATTAAGGTCCGCAGGCCGTCACAAGGCTGGCGATATAAATATTCATACTGTTGCAACACAGTTAGAGCTGGAAGTTACAGCCCACGAGTTTGCAACTAAATGTTGCCCACATAACAAATTTGTCTATACATTGTCAATCTTGTAAGTAGTGTGTTTTGGCCACTTTTAAAACCGGCCACGTGCCCCCCGAGCCATGTGACTTGGCAGCTGGCGCCAGCTGCCATCTCACATAGCTTCCGGTGGGGGTTAGAGGGTATATATGAGATGCTGTAGTTATATGTTATGCCATATAGGTCGGGGTGGAGATGGCGATAGTGTTGGCGTTAGGGTGAAGTAAATTTGCGCATAAATTAAAAGTTAGTTTAAAATTGAAATTCGTCGGTGTTAAAGAAACTCTAACAGTTGAAGAAAAATTAAGAGTTAGTTGAAAATTGAAATTCAAACTTATAACTGGGATGTGGAAAATATGTCAAGGTCATCCAGAGTAAGTTTTTAAAAATTCCATCCAACTATCACCAGAAATAGTTTTAAGTTGAAGTAGTTGGTGATAGCGGGATAATTGATTCGTGCCATGGGAGAGGTGTTTATAGTTTGAAAGTTGGCGATCGAATGAGAAGCGCCGCCTAGGGAGAGGGCTTATAAAACGGCAACCTTCCCCTACCACCCCTTCTCCCACTCCTTTAGACCAATAACCGGTCGCCGACACTATGTGGTAAAACTGAACCAGACATGGCGGCCGCCATGGATAATTCTAACCTCAAACCTTAGTTTTGCATTGGTGAGCATGCGCCACCCCCACTCCTTTACCTTTCTTTTATATTTTTAAAACCGAACAGTTGTCCGGGCAGCTGCCCCTATGGGCAGATGTTCGGGCAAGTGTTGGGGGCAGAAATGTTGAAATATTGGGGTGGAGATGGCGATAGCGTTGGTGGTCGGTTGAACTGAATTTGCGAATAAAGTAACTAGGGTTGAACTAAAAGTGTACATAAATTAAAAGTTAGTTGAAAACTGAAATTTGACGGTGTTAACAAAACTCTTAATAGTTGAACAAAATTAAAAGTTAGTTTAAAACTGAAATTCAAATTTATAAATGGGATCTGGAAAGTATGTCAAGGTCATCCAGAGTAAGTTTTAAAAAAGCCTACCCAACTACCACCAGAAATAGTTCTAAGTTGAACTAGTTGGTGATAGTAGGATAGGTTGAAGTAACTTTTGAATTTTATTAGTGAACATACAATTAATGTGCAACAGCAGAGTTTAAACAAGTTGAACTTTTGTGATGAATTACAGAGTTGTAAATGCAAACACCGACGACGATGAGAAGGTAAATGCAGAGTCCCCAGATGATGTATTTGAAAAGCTTGAACAAATGTAACATTTCGAGTTGGTTTTCCCGTTCCATTTCCAATCGTTTAATTTCCAATTTCAATTTATCCTCTTCCATTCTAGTTACGAAGGGAACTTCATCCATCATATCCATCATGATTGTGTTAGTGTTTGAAATTTTAGTGATGTTGATAGTTCAGAAGTTGAAGACGGAATGAGAAGTGAAAGGGAGAAATGTTAGTTAAATAAAGAAGTGGTGGGGGGAAGACGTTGCTCTTAATTATTACCATCAGTAGTGTCAGATGGTGCAGGAGTTAGATTTAGTAAACTGTCTTCGTCCGAACTTTCAACCTTATCACAAATAGGACAATCGTATGTTATTTCCAAATTCATTTTGATGGTTGTAAAATTATCTACAAGTTCTTGTAAAATATTAAAAATGTCTTGTAACTCTTCTTTAGAGTTTATTTCAAAACTAGAATTCATTCAGGCCAATGGAGAGTTGTTCATTGTTGGAGAGTCGGTGATGGAATGAGGATCGGCGTATAGGGAGGGGGCTTATATAATGGTGACCTTGAGCAGGCGTCTAGGGAGGGGGGCTGTCTAGGGAGGGGGCTTTTATATAGGGAACCTTGAGCTTATGATTGAATAAAACGTTTAGTTCTTCTTCTTCGTCTTTTAATTCAATTATTTGAACCGAAGTAGTTGTTTCATCTTCTTCACTTGATGAAGAAAACAATTCACCAGGATTTAAATATTGAACTACAAATTCTGAACCATCTTATAGGATATTCGTCAATGATAGAAAGTAAGTTTTGAAACAATTCTTCCATCTCCTCCCTGTCAGTTATTATATGTTCAAACTTGATAAATTTGTTTTCCATGTTGTTAGTTAGAGTGTTGGAAGTGGAATGATTTAATATTATATAAAAATTAGAACTAGTGGTGGGGGAAATCTCAAGGTCATCCAAATGAAGTTTTAAAAAAGAGTGTAAAACTGAAATTACACATTTGATGGTTCTACAGGATCGGAATACCAATCTGATCTGTATTTACATCTTTTTATCATATGTGTACAAAAATCATCTTGATGAGACTTGGTGTGTTGACAATGAGCAAGATCTAGAGGGTGAAATTTGAAACATCTTTGAGGACAACATGTATGAAAATATCTTGATTTGTAAAATTTGAAAGTTCGCAATTCCGGTGGTGGTAGTTGTTTTGTTTTGCATTTGCAATAACAAGATCCGAAGAATTCACATTTAGTACAAGCTAACCCATCCACCATCATTGGTCCTAAATCTGTACACTGTTGTTCACAACAGTAACGAGGTTTGTACTTGTATTTTTGCTCTTCCATGTTGATGCTGCGGAGTCCAGTGAAAGAATAAGAGTGTATAGTGTTGAATAGCGAGTTTTATATACTATGAAAAGTGGTGGGGGTAATTTCAAGGTCATCCAAATGGAGTTTTAAAAAATTATACCTTACTAATGTAAGGAATGTTGATACTTAAGAAGTTTGTTTCTCTTTGTTTTCTTCAGACTTTTTATCTTTCTCAGCTTTAGCCATAGCAACTAGTTCTTCTATTGATAGCGGATGTACTTCAGGAAATTTCAAAATTAACTTAGCTTGGTATCCTTCTTTAGCTAATACATCTATATCTTTAGTCATTTGTTCAACAGTGTTGTAATCTTTTCCA
Organism: Neoaliturus tenellus; assembly: GCA_030545055.2. NCBI lineage: Eukaryota > Metazoa > Arthropoda > Insecta > Hemiptera > Cicadellidae > Neoaliturus > Neoaliturus tenellus. The sequence goes on from CM061537.1 coordinate 4,316,398, forward strand.
TAGATTTTTCCATCAAGTTGAATCATCATTCTGTACAACATTTTCTTAAATAGGTCTTGTCGTGGTGAGAGCTGAGAAGCAAATGATTATTTATTCAAGTATTACATCCTTTTTATTAACTCACATTCAACACGTGATTCTTTAGTTGTAGTTTTGTTTGTCAAAAGTTATTCAACATTGGTAATATTTTTGGAACTTGATGTTATGTTGACCAGTAGGCGATGAAGAAGTTGTAGGTTGTGTAGAAATAAATATTTCATCATCGCAATATTTTGTTTTAGTGAACATCCTTGTATTAGTAGCACTAACATCAACAGTTAAGTGATAACCACTGGTAAGTAAAACTCGCATTTCGTTGGTTAAATCTTCGAGTTGTTCAAAAGTTGTAATGGTGTTGGTATTGTAAGATGCACACTTGACTTTGAGAGACATATTTAGTTTTTTATATTAACCAATAGAGTGAGCGAGATGTGTACGGTACGAAAGGTAGTCGTAGACTGATGAACTTCACAAGTAGATTTCTGCTTTTATCATCACACAAAATAGGGTCAAGGTCATTCCGTGGAATTTTTAAAAAAGCAACATATTGTAATGTACAAAGACATTACAATATGTTGCTTTTTATTTTTTTGTTTTATATCATATTTATTGAGAAACAATTACAAACAAATATTTACAATGTTATGTACAAACTAATCAATATTAGGTGTTACATGAATTGTAAGTTCAGTAGAGTTATTTCCACTTGGTCCGTGCGAAACCAAATAGAGTGCACCGGGTTGAACTACACGAAGATCTTCATTTTGAAGAAGTTGTACAAAACGTGTAGGTAGGAAGATTTGAAACTTCGGTTCGTCACCAACTGTATACGGTGCCTCGCTCAATGTGCAATTAATAGCATCACCTACTGAAGTTTCCATTTTCTTGATCGTATGAATGATGTAATGTTTTTCTTCTTTTAGTTCAGAACATTTCTTCGTAGGTAGAATTGATGATTTAGAATGAGCGTTGAACTGATCGACCAAATTTTGAAGTAAGTTCTGCGATGCCATCTTGATGTTATTGTTAATTTTCTTGTAAATAAGAATGTCCGTTGGAGATGTTGTCTCTTCGGAGGTTCGAGTAATACTCATGCTGTGTCATGGTAGCGCTCTCACTTTTATAGTCGACACTACCCCCACCACTTTTTTGAAGGAAACTATTCAAGCGGTAGGCATTCTTTAAAGCGCACTGCGACCTTCGATGTTTAAAACTTTTTGATGAAATACAAAGTTCGTTGAAGTAGCATTGGAAATCTTTATCAATTATTGCATTAATCACTTCGTTGCTTGTAAATGATTGTATCCAATTTGCTTTTTCCAATCCTCTTGTGTAGATAATTTTAAACTCTTTGCAATAATGATTCATAATGTGCGGCATCATGTTATAATTAATGAAACCTTCATCCCATCTTAAGTTGTGAAAATGTTTGTTCAACCATTTGTTTGTAACTTTCGCTTTAGTTGTTAGTCTATTAAATGGTACTGGAGGTTTGAACAAATAATGATAAACTACTGATGTGTTCATGTCCAAGATTACTAATTCTTTAATAATAAAATTACCATCATTTCCTCGGAAAGCTTGAAATTCAATTATACCTCTTTTAACTTCCATTATGTGTGGTGCATTAGAAAACGAAACCCGTTTATTCATGATGAAGTCTTATTAACAACTGACTTAAAAATTGAATGAGCCGACGTTTATAACAGACAGGATTGTTCTTCTTCTTTCACTTCTTGTGCCACTTCATCGATATTAAAATTGGTGTGATAGTTGTTTAATTGTCTCCACATTTCAACTTCTTGAGGTATTCTATTAAAGATTGAAGTATCCACGGGACCGTATAAAATTGGAACAAAAGGTTGTTTGTCCAATGTATCGATTAGATAGTCTTTAATTATTGCACTTGAAAATATTAGTTGTTTCAAATATCTGGTGACGGGACCGGTAGTACAACTTAAAGTGTAAAATTCTTCTTTAGTAAAATATAATTTAACATTGTGGGTAGTTAAATCTCTGAAGCGAACAATTTGTCCTCCACGATGTTTTACTATATCAACTTCAATATTTGATTCCAATAAACTTAATCTTGTTCTTCTTCCAAATGTGTTGTTACTTAAATAGCACTCCAAAAGATGTAAATGTTTCATGAGAGATTCCCAAGTAGTTTCACTGAAAGTAACCATTTTGTTTCCATGATTTAAAATAACAATTGGTGAATAATCCATTGATTTTAAAATTCCAACTGATATACTTTTTGTCATGCATGAAGAAATTGGGTAGATAATCCGAAGAAATACTTCTGTTAAAATATTGGTTGTAATGTTAACTTCAACCTTCTTCCTTTTTACTTCTTTTTCAGCTTCTTCTTCTTCTCTCTTCTTATGTTTGTTAAACTTTAGGAACTCGTCCATTTCTCGTTCAACTTGTTTTTCTATATCTGAACTATTATCATCCATTAGAGGTGTATTTTCTTCTCCGTTAGTAGAATTCATCTTGCGAATGATGTTTCCTATACGACGGTTGAAGATAGAATGAAGTTTCCACTAATTATTTTCTCGCTTTTATATTTTTCGTAAAATCCTTGAAATTTATACAATTACATAATTGTTTGTTTTCAACTTGTCTTTCACAAATTAAATTCTAACCTCAAAAATTGAAGCAGATAATTCTAACCTCAAAAATTTGCAGTCGTTGTACAATTCTTCTTAAAGTACATTCTTCACAATTCCGGTCAGCGGTGTGTAAGTAACTATTTTATCATGTAGAATTAGACAGTATGCCGAAGTTCCATCCGCTACTGGTTCTTCAAATTCCATTTCAATTTTTATATCCACACTTGATGATTTTACCGATTCATTTTGTTTTGAACAATCGATTACAATTATTGGAGCCTTGGAATAATACTGGTCAGGTGATAATAGTGGTGTATTAGTTTTTCCATAATATGACGACTGAAATCTTGCATACATATCGTATAAAATGGAAAAACGTTTTTTGCTGAACATGACATTCAAATTGTCATAGGGAAAGAATTGAGAGTTTAGGAAAACTTTACAATTCTTTATTTTACAGTGATCAAATTGACCAGCATTTGCAGTGATAACATCTTTTCGCTTCGTTTGAAAACCGAGTATTATGTACCTTGCTCGTTCCAAGTAAGTTGATGTCTTGACGGTCCATGTTTGTCGTTCTGTCTGAGGTAGTGTAGGGTATTCATGAAATTCCCAACTTCGGAATGGCATCACAATATCACGGTCAGATTTCAACTTTCTCAATAATAGGATTCTATGTTCATCAGCCAATCTTACATGAGGTACTCTCCAAACAACTTTATCCAACTGTAGTTGCCATTCCAGTTTATCTTCCGTAGTTGCAGGGTCTGCAAGTATCAAGTCCTTATTAGTTGAAGATCTGAGTAATACTAATTCTTGTTTGACATTTATTATTACCCGTTTGTAATCTTCAGCGAATCCCAAAAGCAATCGTAAAGGTACATGAAAATCAAAGTGACCGTTGGAAGCCGGTGTTATAGTGTCTTTATCGGGGGCAACCCATCCGGCGGTGACTATTGAATTCTTCTCATGCGGTGTTAATGATGTTAATCCTTTCAATGTCATTGTTAAACCAACCTTTTTTGTTGAATCAACCGTCACCCCTGATATTTCATATCTTATTTCATCAAAAAGATATGCCATTGGGTTATTTATAAAAGGAACTGTTGAAGCAGTTTTTCCATCCAATTTTAATACCCGTCCTTCGATGTACAAGTAACTTTCACATGGTAAAGTGTAAATATCTTGTTGTTGAATGGGGATCCTTATTTCATCGTTATTGTTTAATTTTGATGAAGTTTAAGGGTTGTGCGTGTGATATTCCTTCTCCCATAGTGTTTCGTCGAACGTTGGTCCTTGAGATATATCCAGGATATCCATCGCTGTTAAGTTTCAATCCAATCTTCTGTAGAAAACGAATGTTTTCCGATGTTAACTCTTCCAATGTCGAGGAGCTACTGAGCTCCCGACTTTTCCGTTGCGGTTTAAATGATAATCCCATGTTGACTTTTATGTTGCTGCTCTGATGTGTATCCGTATAGTAATTGTTTCTCCTCTAAAGTCAACACTATGACCGTCTTGATCCAATATGTTCAGTACGATGTCTGAAATGAAACTGGTGTTTAACGGTAGGTATATCAAGTTTTGTGGCTTCTCAACAATTTTAAAACCGGGAGCCACTGTTGGATAAAATGTATGTAAAATATGTTGATTAACTCCATCTCTATAAGATCCGTGTATAATGTTGCACGTGACATCGATACTATTTACTTTCAATATTGTTACAGTTGAATCACCTGAATGAGTAGTTCCAGGAGTTAAGATTTTCTTTTTTGTATCTGTAAATCCAAGTAAACTGCCAATCGACTGTTCCAAGCTGACATCAATATAATATTTCGAAGTTATTTCTGCTTTTAAAGTATTATTGTTTCCTTTAACGGTGATATTGTCTTCTCCGAGTTGTTTCTGTAATAATTGGTTTATATCATCGATTTCATAAGCTCCAGTAGGAAATGTAATTATTTTCAATTCTGAGTATTTTCCTGCAGCATCCTTAGTTTCATAATAATGTAGTAAATTATTCTTCCCTTCCGTAACATTGGGAATTGAGTTGTAGGTAGTAAAATCAAGTAATGCCGCTTCCCATAATCGTTCCTTGGATAGACGCAATGCTGGGAACAGCGTACTTTTCAATGTGGATGAATTTCCATTCAATGACACTGTATACGATGACATCTTAAAGCTGACTGACACTTTTCGCTAGAAACTCCAAACATAAATGCCCACATATTTCAGTATTGTTAGGTTGTTCTCTTTTGTAATTGTAAAAAATGTTTTTGGAGTTTTGAAAATAATGTTGAAGTTCTTTTGGCGGTGGTAGATTGCCAAAACTGTCAAAGTAGTAAACGGTTTGTCCAAGCTTTTTATAGCATACCCAATGAGTTCCTGGACCATAGGTGGAATCCAAATTTACTATTCCAGTTTCATTTTTCCATATTTTAGTTGGTAATGCATCTTTCATAAAAACTCCTCGAAAGAATGGTATTTTCAAACATTTTACATAATCATTTAACTGATGATTTGTTAAGGCTTTATTTGGAATTATCAATTGACTCTTCTTATTTAGTACACACGGTATGGTTTTAGGTATAAACCTGCTCCGTTTTTTACCATTTGCCAAACAGAAGTCTTCTTTACATTTGCCTTATGAGTTCTACGACGTCCTTTTTTAATGTTTCCACCTCTTTTGGGAGCGCCTTTCTTTGCAGGTCTTCCTCTGCGACGTCTTCCACCACCTAACTTTGCTTTCGTCTTCATGGCTGTAGTTACTGCCCAAGCCGATGCTTTTTCTGCAATACTTGCGTCACTTGATTTTACTCTTTGCCAAGCTTTTTCCGCTAGAATTTTATCTGCTATTGATGTATTTGTTGAATCTTTATACTTTGAATATGCTATATCGTGTTCCTTGCAAGCTTGATCTAATTTATTAATTCCAGGATCTCCTCTTGCTAAACGCTTTGCCAACTTAGTTCCAGGTCCACAATATTGATAACCTCCGGGCAGATGTAATTCGTATGGTAAAGTGTCTATCGTTCGATTTACAACAGCACCAACTGGAATCCGTCTGAGCAGGGATAATGCAGCTGATGTTATACCACGTCCTCTCTTGCCGCTGTCTTGACGATGACTGAGAGATATGGTCTTCATTATGTTGTCTTATATAACTGGCGTGTTTACTCCACGAGATACTTTACACAAATGAATAACTTGTGCAAAATCTTTTATATTTAAAGACTTAGTTATTCAAATTAATTATATACTGATTTATAATTCTATTTTTAATCCAAGCTTCTCGTTCATCGGGTTGAATCATCACATGACTCGTTGTACTAGCTATATGATTGTGGGTATCAATTAGTAAATTACCCACTATTCTTATTAAACAATCTAAAGTTACAGCATCTTTCGGATGTTGAGGATCTTGTAACTGCATAATACGTTTATCATTACAAGTATATGCGGTTGAATCACTTTTTGATGTTGTTATGACTTGTCCAATAGTAGCAGCATCATTTGAATCTTCACCTGGTAAAATATTAATTATTTTCTTCATCTTTGCATCATATTTGGTCCCAAAGTGTTTATCCCAAGTTATTGTTTGTTTCAATGTAACACAATCATCTTCTTCATAACCAGGATAAATATGTTTTATTCTTCTATTACGACCATCGTATGTATCTAATCTACCACCACTTGCAATTAATGTTTGTACCATAAGAGGTACATCTGAATCTTTTATACCAAATCTTCCATTTGTTATTGTTTTATGTCCTGCATCCCATTCATCATTTTTTCCTTGCATTAAATCAAACTTTTTATTTCCATGTATAAATTTATCTCCCCGCTTTAACACGGCATCTTCATGTTTTACAAAATTTGATGTTTCCTTTTTTAATTCTTTAGATAATTGTTCCATAGTAACAGCATCTTTTGGTTGAGAACCAAACTTTACATTTGTCAATGTTTTACCATGACAATCGATTCCATTAACATCTTGTAAAATACAGTTGTCCTTGATGTATTTTAGGTTTACAGCATCACCGTCTTCCTTTGGGTATCCAATGTCATTTATAATAAATTTATAAAAAGAAAATCCATGTTCAGTTTTTTCCGGTATTATAGAATGTAAATATTCTTTATTAACTGAATCTTTATCATTTTTGGGATTTCCCACGTTGGTTATTCTATAATTTCCAGCATCATACGTTTGTCCATCTTTTAAGTTATTACCCCATTGCAATTTTAAAGTATTTAAAAGTTCAGATGATAAGTACTCTTTAGTAATTGCATCAGAACCCTCAGTTGGTTTACCAACATTAATTAATCTATGTGATTTAACATCGTAAGTATTCTTATGTAATTTCAATGATGTTGAAGTAGCTTCTTTTACTGTCTTTAAATTTGCTCCATCAGTATCTTCTTCTGGATCTTTAACTAGTTTTAAACGTTTATTACTTATGCTATAGTCACCTTCAAGTGTTTGCGGTAATCCACTTCTTTTTCTGTCTTCTCCAACTTGCACTCCTAACGCGGAGTACCGTCCGATCTTGTCGACGCTCATGTTAGAACTGATACGTCTTACGCTTGCAACTCTTTTATATCCGCGGACAATTATACAACTATACCACGATTCCTAAGTTCATCAACTAGAGCCACCCATTCATTATTCAAACCCGTATGACCGGCTTCCATAGCTTCATGCAATAGTCTCATTCGGTCAACCAATTTATTGATGTCGTTGTAGTAAATCACATTTGTATTGTATAGATTTTTCATCAATCCTTTACCAGATGTTGAAGTATCTCCTTTACTCTTTTTACCATGTTGTTCAAGAAGTGATAAATCCATAAGTGATAAAGATTTTCTTTTCAGTGGTTGTCTCACCGCTGGTGCAGTACGTAATGTTGGAAATTTTCGTGGAGGAAACAACTTTTTTATAATGATGTTATATTTTGTTGCACGTGAACGATTAATCATTGCATCCTTTAAGTAGTTTCTTTTATGAGCGTTAGTATTTTGGAGAATCTCCTTAAAAACACTTAAATCTTTGGATGAATATCTTAGTGGTATGTTTTTAAAAATTAATTCATATAATCCTTTTGTTCCTTTATATCTATGCTCACCAATAATGATGTAATCGTCTTGTGTTATTTCAAGCTTTGAATTGCCAATCTTCAATTCATTCCCATCAATTCTTGCTCCGTATACGTGTGACCTACTCAAATTCGGGTTTGATTTCATGTCATGTAGCATTTTCATTATATATTTTCTTCCAAGAGGTCCATTTTGTAATATATCGCTACTCAATTGAGTTAAATTTGGAATAGATTGTTCAGCTTCAGGTATTGGCTGTTCTTCTTCCTTTTCAACAATCGGTTCTTCTTCTTTTGTTTCTTCTTGCTCACTAGCACTTGTATATGAATCATCATCTTCTTCTTTTTTTAATGCTTGTACTTCTTGTTTAGAAACTGGTAGTAAAACATCTCCTTCATAACGAGGTTTACCAATAGTTTCTGATATCTGTTTTAAAGGTTCCGTAATAGGTTTAAATGTAGTCTCTAGAAATTCTTCTCTTTCACTTAAACCCATCCTCAATGCACGATTCTTTATCCTAATAGAATCACTGAGTGATTTTATTTCTTTCAATAGTTTTTCTTGATTCACCATGTTTACACTGTGAAGTTCAACTTGTAACTAGATGTAGCATCGGTAGTTCAACGCATAAATACAAATTTATCCAACCCAATACGATATCTACCATTTTTAATATCTTCTTCCTTCATAATAACGAGAAAGCTATATTTCTCATTCCATGCTTTGCCACACATCTCTTTAAATTTTTCAAATGACATATCCGCATTTACATGATCATTATATATATGCTTTAAATTTGTTTCATCTTGCTTGAAGATGATCAACATATTTGCATTGTCTCTTATGAGTTGTTTTGGAATTTTACTGTATGTTTGACCAATGTAAATGCTATCAATATTATGATGTCTTCCCATAGCAAAATAATTCCTTATTGTGTCATGATTTTCACAAGAAACATCATCAAATATAAAAATAGAAAATGGTTTTGCTTCATTTGGTTGCATAATTGTTTCACTGGCATTAAACTTGTAAAAATTTACTTCAGGTACACTTGCAAGTACTTTATCCAATAATTGATATTTTGGTTGTTGCAATGATTTTGAAAAAATGTATATATTGTTAAAACGCAATCCTTTAGGATTAGTTATAAGGTTAAAAACAACATTAGTTTTTCCACAATTTGAAGGACCAGTTATTAGACATCTTATCGTATTTGGTAGTAATTCACCATGTTTTCCATGATTTAACTTATCATTGTCAACTGTCAATTCATCAATGTTATTGATATTAAATCGATCTTTTTGTTGTACAATCTCCATCTTGTATAAAGGTTAAACATACAATGAGCTATTAAACAACTATACTAAGTCTTTTGAAGGAATCCAAGAGTCTTCACTTTTATCAAACCCTAACCACCGGACTTTAACCATATCCTTTTTCCTTTGTAAAATCTTCTCGACAAGATATACATCACCAACTGTTGATTTCAACAATTCATGTCCGTAAAATCCACCTTGAAGTAATTCACCCTTGTTATCCTTTAATAAATAGGTTTCAGGTATAGTTGGTTGCACTTTATAAATTGTAAATACTTCATTAGTCCAATTTGGTAGATATCTTTTACTAAATACACCTTTGTATTTGCTTATACGAACTTTATCGTTGACCTTGAACTTCTTTGGTTGCAATTTTTCCAATTTCGGTGTTGTATTATATTTAATGCGTTGTAATACAATTTTGGCATTAGCACTATTTACCTGGATAGGTTTCATTCCAATGGTACAATGATATTTGTTGTTATACTCTTTTATAAGTTGTGGTAATATGTCATACCACACGTATGATCCTCTTTTTGAAAATTGTTTATACATCGCACCTTTTAATGTTCTATTGAATCTTTCAATTATTGAAGCTTTAACTTCAGAATTTGTAGAATAATGATTTATTTGATATTTCTTCATCAAAGCTCCAAAGTCTTTATTAAAATATTCTTTTCCATCATCGGTCTGTAGATGTTTAGTTTTAAATTTATTTCTTTGTATTGTGGTTTCCATAGCTTTTGTAACACTTTTACCAGTCTTATCCTTCATTGGTAAAGCGTCAGCTATTTTAGTAAAACAGTCTATAATTGTTAAAATATATTTAAATCCTTTATTTAATTTACTGTGCGGTATCATTTCAATGAGATCAGCTTGATAAAGATCATTCATTCCTTTAATGATTGTACTTCTTCTTGGAAATCTTCTTCTTGCTGGTTTATGTAGTTCATTTACAATCTTGTCCTTCACACTTTCCATCTTCAGATGTTGCTTGTACACCGCATGTAAAAATACTGATCCATAGAATAGTTTATTCTCATTTATATAGTTTGAATATAGGTCAAGGCCATTTCATATTAGTGTAAAAAAGAGGGAACATGGCATTGGGCTTGCCATGTCCCCTCTTCTTTACGGAAAGGAAAAAGGAAGAAGGTAGAGGACGAAGAATAGGTTTACTGGTCGATAGGGTTTAGAGAGTAGTGGCCGAATGGTAAAGTATTAATTTTATCTTCTAAAATATGGCGCTTGTCATCTTTGTAGCTTAATGCCCACTTTGTTTGTTTGACACTAAAAAGTTGATGATTATAACTTCTAATAGTGTTGAACGTTGCAGTTGTTTCAACATTTTCAAACAAACATCTTTTATAATGTTCAAACTGTACGTTCTTCTTCAGGAAAGAAGTTTTTATTCCTTTGGCCTTCTTCGTGACTTGATATTCGTTCCTCTCGTTTATGTACAGTTGAAATGAATACAGTTTGGACATTAATGCTACAATTTCCATCATCGGCACACCATTTGTTTCATCTTTAAATTTTCCCAATACTTTCTTATTTCTGTCATAGTCGTAATTTGGATGATCCTTAGGATAATCGGAAAAGTCGAAATCATCTTTATATATAAAGGTGCGTAGATCTTCATACATGTCATTTGTTTTAATCCAGTAAATTAGTGCATCCGTGTCCATATATGCAATACCAATGTTCTCTCTTCCATAATAGTTAACCATCTTCTTATAATGAAACTCGTACATATGTGTTTTTGAAATATCCAAGATTGACATTCCAAGATACAAAGGACGATCCATTGTAACTGACTTCTTGTTCATGGAAATAAGAACTAGATTTTCATTAATAATTATAGATGAACCAAAGTTTGGTTGTTGCACCAATTTCTGTAATTTTACTGGATCAGTTACCAATTTGATATCCTTATGTTTCCTTTTGTTTTCCAAAGTCTTGCCAAATATTGCGTTATTCATTAATTTGAAAAAATCTTTTTGAAAACTTGATGTAGCAGTGGCTCTTCTTCTTGTGTTGTTGTCGATGTAAGGTTTTAACCAACAAGATTGAGAAAATTGTAGTACTCGATTAATTTTTGTAATTCTCAATCCTAAGTCTAAAGCTTGTTGTATCATCCAGTAGTGTCCAACATATCGAGACTTGTCGGTTAAAGTCATCATTAATTTTGGCCATCTTCCAGTAGGGGAAATTTCAGTCTTCGGAAGAAGTGGTAAATCATAATGTTGATCATGAAGATGTTCAGGATATTCAAAATTAACATCAAAAATGTAACCAGTTTCACCATGCTTCGGTATATCCATTATGTTTCCAATCGATTCTGGATCTATCCATTTAAAATTATCATATGGAAGGGGATTCGACATTGCCCATCCGTATAAGTTATTTGCATCAAAATAACCCAGGAATGTTGTTGGTTTTGATGCATCATAATCGGGCAGATACTTGTTGTTCGCCTTGAAATGTCGTGTAACGCTTTGCGTCAATCCCCCTCGAACTCCTGGCTCTAACATCATAACCATATCTATATCAGTAAGAAGTTGTATTTTACAATTTGTTTCGTTCCCTTTCAACATAGCTTGCCATGCTAATCCAGGTGAAGTGTACGAATGAAGAGGGTCCAATCCATATGCCGCAAAACATGTATTTCTAAATTCTTCCATTATATCACATAGTAAAGTTACATCCAATTTAACATAAAAATCTGAATATTCTCCCAATGTTCTAAATCCTAAATCGTTCCATACTTTACATGCATGATCATAGTCCTCTTGAGATATGTCCATGTCATAAAGTTTACTTTTGAATTCTTCTTTAGCTGGAAGTGATGTTTCATTAAATCTTTCTAAACTGTCTATGTAATCATATGGAAACACACCTTTCCGAAGTACCAAATCCAGTTTGTCGTTATTTACAATCTTCTTTGTTTCGATGAAATCTTGTTTCCTTAAATTTTCTGAAAGTTTGGACAAACTCGACGGCATAAATCTGTAGGAGTCCAAGAATCTTAGTTTCATGTTTCCAACTTCTTTGGAAAAACTTATGAACTTCTCTGAAGTTTCAGCTAACACATCGATTTTACCGTCGTCTCTTCCTAGTTCAGGTATTATAAAATGAGCATCGTACCCACTGAGGTTATGCAGAACCACAGGAATAAATAGTGGTAAACGATAGCTCAAGTTGCATTTATTACAAGCAGCACCCCTGTAATAACCTGTGAGGTGATCGTGATCTTTAACTTTATAATTCTCAATAGTAAAATCATTTTTGCATAAGAAACATCGAGTTGCATTTTCATGTTGAATTTATTCTTCTTCCTCCATCGGTTTCATTGGTACAATATTTGTATATAATCTTTGTGCATTTCCAGCTATTGAATATAAGTGATCAAGAAATATTTTTTCTACATTTTCACCACGATATACTAGAGGTTCTAAAGTTAATCCATATCTGTTTAAATGTTCTTCTGATAATGTTGATTTAACCATTAAACAAAAACTATTTGGTTTGTGCATTTGATATTTGACACTTTTTCTAGCTTCACAATTTTCATCTTCTATAGGAATTAGTGTTGATTCAAAGTCCGCATATACAACTATAGGGATACGGTATTGATGATGAACCTTTTGAAATGTAACAAATGCTCTGTTTTTCGAAGGTAAATTAATCTTTGCTTCATAATTATTGTTACATAGCCTTTTGTGCTCTTGTAACCATTCTCTTCCTTGTCTTCCTTCTCGTTGAAAATTAAAACATCTCTTGCAAATTATCTTTCTGTGTCGATCTTTAGAAAGCTGCTTGTTAACAAGAGAGTCGAATTTCTTTATGTACACATAGTGAGACACATCTCCTCGCGTTAGTAGTAGTAAATCCGTATGATCTGGTAGCTCTTCTTTTACAACACGTAAAGGATACACTTTGTTTGAACTATCTAATGCAAAAACATTGATAGATGTACCAGGATTTTTCTTCTCAAATTTTGATATATCTTTCAGTGATACAGGGTAAGTAATTCCTTGAAAATTGTACCTATGTCTTTGATTTTCATAGTGTTGGTTAGGTTTATCAAAATTATTTGGTACAAACTTAGATGTCATCGCATATCTAAAACATTCATTATCTTGATTTTTCACATTAATACATGATCTTGTATCCTTAATTCTTTTGGGCAAAGGAATGTAACTAGATCCCATTAGTCCATATCCATGTTTATGAACTCTTATATCTAATACTTCAATACTTGTAAGACTCCATCCGGATCCTCTTCCTTCGTGTTCCTGAATTTTTGTTAATATTTCTTCTATCCAGTTTTCTACTATTGAATCAATGTTTGAACTTTCCATAATGGTTTGGTTTTTTGTTATGAATCCTCTTGGTGATAATTCTTCTTGTACATTTATAAACATAGCTTCTAGTAGTAAACCAAATTTAAGAAAGTTCAATCTTTTCAATTCTTCTTTTAAAGTTTTACTTACGATTGGTTTTGCTTCTCTAATAAATTCTTCTAGCTTCAAGTTTTCATTTTGAATCTTATGATGCATTACTACTTTACCGGGTAATGCAAATACTTGTAGATTCGGTAAAGTAGTTGAAGATGTTGCAGTTATTTCATCTTGTTCATCTTGTTCTTCTTGTTCATCTTGTTCATCTTGTTCTTCTTGTTGTTCTTGTTCTTGTTCTTGTTCTTGTTCTTGTTCTTGTTCTTGTTTTTCTTCTGGGTTGTTGTGAATTAGTTCATTATGACAGTCTAATAGAATTTCATCGTGAAACGATTCCGAACATTTATCGCAACAATACATGTTGAGATGTTTACTCTTCGAAATTTCACCAAGAAATGAAATGGGCTCTCATGTTCCTCCTTTTATAACGGTTCCCCCACCACTATTTCATCTTCTTCACTATCCAAGGAAATCAAACGTTTTGAACAAAAATATTAACCTTCTACAAACTAATTGTTCATTCATGTTCTTTATTCCCATTGGAGTTTTAGTATATACTTCTTTATATTCAAGCTTTAACGAACTTTCCCCCACCCAACTAATTCTAGTTACTTTTAGGTGGAAATGGCTACAGCACAGACACTTGGTTAAACTAAATTTGTGCATAAATTAACTAGAGTTGAACTAAAAATTCGCATAAATTAAAAGTTAGTTCAAAACTAAAATTTGACAGTATTAAAAAAACTCTAACAGTTGAACAAAAATAAACGTTAGTTCAAAACTGAAATTCAACAGTGTTAACCAAATTCTAACAGTCGAACAAATAGGTCAAGGTAATCCAATTTAACGCGAGAACGAGGAATAGAGCACTAAGTGGCATGTTAGTCCATTAGCACAAAGTGATCTATTCCTCGCTCTCTATTCTACATCTACTTTTTTGGTTTACTTATTTATATTAAAATGTTCAAATTTTACTATGTAGAATGTCCATTCTTGCTCTTCAACTCTTCGATTATTTTTAGCAATTGTAACAAATATTCGTTAGTTTTCACCAAAGTCTTTATTTTGCTACATCCAATTTCAATGGAAGGAATTATAAGTTGTAATTTTATAAGTTCAATCTTTTCTTTCTTGCGAATTTCTCTCTTTATTATGTTGTTCCTTATTTTTGCTGAAGATTTAAACTCCATGTTGTTTCTGCTAAAGCCACAATAATAAAAGTCTCTTCAAACAACCTGCATTTATACACATTCCCCCACCATTTTATAATCCCCACTCCTTTCCCCCTTCTTTATAGGATTTGAAATTGATAGGGTGTAGGGTGGGGGAAGGGTAATTTTGTTATTACACTAGTTGTGCAAGAAAATAGCCGCCAGTGTCCACACCTTGTTCATAGCACTCCATCATAGATTGTGCCCACTGCAACATGCGGTCTCTGTCATTTGGTGTGACAAGGAAAGAATGATTATCACCATACAATATAAAAGAGTCAATTCGTACATAACATCCTGAGTCCAACCATTTATTAGCTTCAGCCATAAACTTTTCTATTGTATCAAATGGAAATTGTGGATCAATTGCTATGACTTTACGTTCTTCACTAAGTTCAACAGTATAATCATCATTGTCCTCATTATCTTCACTTTCACTGTTGTTACTTAAAGTGTCTTCAAATTGTTCAAAAACATCAGAAATTTTGGAAGAATTGAAATTTTCATTCAGATGAGGAGGCATTTTAAAGCAAGAAATATTGTAAACAGGAGAGACGAAACGACAAGAGCGGCGTGTAGAAGATAAATGAAGGAGTGACCAACGCTCGCTCTGCTTTTATAATAGTATGCAAATGAGGGGTAGGAGCTGACCGTGACCAGTCATCGACCCAAAGGAGTGGGGGGAAGTACTTTTTTTACTACTCAGATGGAAGTAGGTTAGTAGGTCACAAGACTTAGAGTGTTAAAAAATAATGGGGGAGAAACACAACGCTATAACGCATTGTGTTTCTCCCCCATTATTTTTTAAGCAACAATTTGAAAAAAAAAACTATGTGAATTTACTTTCTACGCCCCCACTTTGTAATACCATCCACTTTGTGTCTGAGGAGATAGTCTTTAGAGTCTAACTCATAAACGGATTTCTCTTTGCGCAAGGATTCAATTACTTTAATATTATATTTTTCGCCGTTACACCTTGCCAAAATGTGTTCGTTGTCAATAACACTTTCAAATAAATAAACACAACCTCTCTTAAGCCTATTTCCTTTCACACCAATAATTTTGGATTGGTATTCAATAGTAGGGGTTTCTGTCAGTTGTGGTTCAGAAAGGTGTTTCACGACATGTACACGGCAAAAACTTTCGTTTTTAACACATTTCCTCCCACAAGCTGATCCTTTCTTAATTCCCCTAGTGAGCACTTCAGGGGAAGTAGTGGGACGTCTAAATGCCCTACGACGCTCTTCTTGTAATGATTGAAATTGCTCTGAAGGAGCAGGTTTAGGGGCAGGTTTAGGAGCTGGTTTAGGAGCTGGTTTAGAGGAATCAGTTTTGTGATAGGTATGATCTTCAGGTGTAGTAAGTGGTGGGGTAGGAGGCAATGGTGATATTGGGATGATGGGTGTACTAAAGCGATGAACAATAGTTTCAATTGAAGGGGTATTAATACGGGGAACTGGCTTCTGCGGTGGTGGCATCATAGTTGATGGTGGTGCGGAGTCCTTTGAAGGCGAAGGTGAAGGTGGTGAAAAAATACTGCGAAGTCTAGAAGTGTTGGTTGGCAGAAGAATAGCTCCAGAAGTTGAAGGTAGAGATGCAAGTTGATTCTTGTAGCAATCAGGAAGGTTTTTAAGGCGAAGAGTTTTCTTAGGTGCAGTCGTAGTAGAAATTGAAGTTGAAGTAGAAGTAGCAGAAGTAGTAGTTGGCAGAGACGACATGGTTAGAACTCCGAGTACACAGCGTGATGTCTGGAATCAGAATGAAACACTAGCCACAGTCGCCGCGTCTTTTATAACAATATGCAAATGAGAGGGGTAGCAGCTGGCCGAGACTGATTATTGACCTGGGAGGTGGGGGAAAAGGGGAAAGAGAAGGTATTTATTTCAAATAATTCGCATAACTTTTGACTAAAATAAGATAACCAAATTCTTCTTTTACCAAAATGTTTGTCTTACATAGACCTTTTCAATGATGTATCGCTTGTCCAAATCCGTCAATCCATTATCAAGTTATAGCCATTTTAATTTTTCAGGTCATGACCGGTCATTCACCCAGAGTAGTGGGGGAAGGAGTAGGGGTAGGAGTGGGGGAAGGGGGGGGGAATCGACTCCATTTTTTCGGGGGGGAGGGGGGGGTGGGGGGGTCGTTGACCCTTCCAAAAGTGGGTCAAGGTCATTCAAGATTTATAATGATCCAAGGTGATGGGAACAGTAATACTGTTCCCACCACCCTGTTTGCCTAGCGGTTCCCACTCCCAACTCACTAGTTACATTCTGCAAGGGAGGTCCCTGGGCCGTCCGCATCAAAGCGTAACTTCCCGTCCGCATCAAAGCGTAACCATTAATTTCAGGGAAACTGGAACAGTTAATGCAGAAACGCAACTCTAACCCCACCCAAACTAATCCCACCCATCATATTCCTAAACAAAATGCAAAAAAAGTCCGGCTTGCGGATGTCCCACCCATTTTAAATGAAGTTCAACTGAACTTCTGAATTTACAGTTAATCTACCCCCTAACATCTAGCTGTAAGGCAAAACAACATTAATTATTAGTACCAACACTTAAAACTAACAACACATCATTATTAAAAACCAAATAATTCAACACAACCAAATACCTTCATTATTCTTAAATTTAATACACCTTAATGCTTAAAACCTCTTAAAAATTAATACACCTTAATGCTAAAAACCTCTTAAAAATTAATACACCTTAATGCTAAACCAAACTTAAAACTAACATCGCAATGCGCAATTTATTTCTTAAATTAAATACAACTAAACACACACACACACACACACATACCACATTGCATTAAAAAACGCAACATAGTATAAGAAGTTCAAATATATATAGGCCTACTATATATTTGAAACCTCTTGCTGAGTCGCCAACAACCTTTCGCTATGAAAGTTTGTTGACGACTGACGCTAAGATCAGGCTCGTATTGCTCCTCGGATTCTCGAGTAGTGGGGGAAGTTGTTTCACTCCAGTACAGTGTTCAATCCAGTCCAGTTCGCAGCAGTGTAAAAGGAAGGCAAAGGAGTGGGGAGCGGCTGATGCGCAACAACACAAAACCAAGGTTTGAGGTTAGAATTATCCATGTGCAGTAGCGCTAAAGTGAGTAATACAGGACTAGGCGCATGCGCATAGCATAGACTGATTCCGATCCGGAGAACTCGTTGCATGCGCAGCAGGTTTGAGGTTAGAATTATCCATGGCAGCTGCCATGTTTAGTCTGGTTTCACCACATAGAGTCAGCAACCGGTAGTGACCGGTCATTGGCCTAGAAGGAGTAGGGAAAAGTGGTGACCGGCCATTGACCCGGAGGAGTGGGGGAAGGAGTGGGGGAAGGGGGGGGCTCAATTTTTTCGGGGGGGGGAGGGGGGGGGCTCCATTTTTTCGGGGGGGGGGGTCATTGACCTTTCCGGTCATTGCCCCAAAACCCCCTACTACTCAGGTGAAAGTCGGTCATCAGCGGCAGCTGCCCGGAGTAATTCCTATAAAAACCAGGTAGTTGGCTCGGGCATCTGCCCAGGGAAGTGGGCCGCTGCTAGGCTATAAAACTAGACTGCTCATTTGCGCCGCGACCATTAACTTACTGGCTTTCATGTTGATTGCATCGTTATAGCTACTACATTATTTACGTTCATTTACTTCTAACCTTACCACATAGTGTTTCATTACTACATATTGTTTAGTTAATTCTAACCTATAACACTATTTTGTTAGTACATGACATTCTGTTTCATTTATCTCTTTATAACATATTTTATTTCTCAGTCTTCTTTTGACTTCAACATATAACACACCTCCTGTAATGGTTGCGCAGAGTTTAAAATTGAAACTGTTGCGAACACAACACATATTACAAAATAATTCTAAAGTTTCAGTTTCAAAGTCTAAAACTAATTTAAGTAAAGTAAGAAAGCGGTACAGTTTTAACCCATTATACTTTTCGACAACTTCGCGGGTTAATGTTGATGATAGTATTATTCATGACATCTTGCGTTATATGTTACACTTCAACAATTTTGAACTTGTTACACCTATCGACTGTGTTCAACAAGTTTTTTTATTTTACCCCCACTATTCCTTATATAAGTGCTCTCACCACAATTCCTACTTTATACTCCTCTATTCTTTACAGCTGAGCTAAGATTTGAGGTTAGAATTATCCATGGCGGCCGCCATGTCTGGTTCAGTTTTACCACATAGTGTCGGCGACCGGTTATTGGTCTAAAGGAGTGGGAGAAGGGGTGGTAGGGGAAGGTTGCCGTTTTATAAGCCCTCTCCCTAGGCGGCGCTTCTCATTCGATCGCCAACTTTCAAACTATAAACACCTCTCCCATGGCACGAATCAATTATCCCGCTATCACCAACTACTTCAACTTAAAACTATTTCTGGTGATAGTTGGATGGAATTTTTAAAAACTTACTCTGGATGACCTTGACATATTTTCCACATCCCAGTTATAAGTTTGAATTTCAATTTTCAACTAACTCTTAATTTTTCTTCAACTGTTAGAGTTTCTTTAACACCGACGAATTTCAATTTTAAACTAACTTTTAATTTATGCGCAAATTTACTTCACCCTAACGCCAACACTATCGCCATCTCCAACCCGACCTATATGGCATAACATATAACTACAGCATCTCATATATACCCTCTAACCCCCACCGGAAGCTATGTGACATGGCAGCTGGCGCCAGCTGCCAAGTCACATGGCTCGGGGGGCACGTGGCCGGTTTTAAAAGTGGCCAAAACACACTACTCTTGTATATTTCCATCTGTAAATTGAAAAACAATTTTAATTAATTTCAAATAAAAATTTTTTTTATGGTTTGCATAAAACTTAGCTTTGATGAAAAATCAAATCAATTGGATGAATAAAATTGGATTCTCACCTTTTAGCACTGAGAAATCCCTGACGAATAAGTTTACATGCCTTTTTTATCGTCAATCTTGTCATTAAATACAGCCTATTATCCTGGTCATCATGTGCCAGATGACTATTTTTGAGACTTAAAGTTCTATTATCAAACTTGTGATCGAATTACAGCCTCTTCGTCATAATGATAAAATTGTTGACGATAAATTTGATAATAGTCACGAAACTAGTCATCTAATCTTTAAAAAAACACCTTTGGATAGTACGTCTGAGACTTATACTGGGCCAATTTACATGGGAGTTGTACCAAAACAAACATTTTTCGCTCTTACTTTAACGTTATCTTACTTACTTATATTACAAAAATCGAAATATAAAAAGGCTTGCAATCAATTTATTTTACAACCTGCTTGTCTGCTGATTGTAAACACACGGAGGTTTTTGTCTAAATAACTTAGTACAAGAATAGCTCTTAGATAGTACAAGAGCAAACGCTCAAGAAAGATTTGGTTTATTATAGCCCGTACCAAATAACGTATATAAATACCTATAAAGTATTATTCTTTAAAAAAAAAAAGAAAAATTAATACTGTGATCTTTATACTACCGTACTCAATTTTATATCTGGTAGATTGATTGTTAAATTGTTTAAAGTTACTTAATTATGTAAAGCTCATTTATTGGAAGGAAATAGCAATTTCAAAAGTGCATTTTACCTTCTACTTAGCGTTCCACTCACCATGACTGGAGCTTAATCCGTCGAGTACCGACGGGAAACGACTCGTACATATTTAATTACAGGATTGATTTCGGAAAAGTTATGTAACCTCATTATTAGTAGAAAATCAATCCATGCAGCAAATATAAATGGAATAATAAATCAAGATATCTGACCATAATATTTATTGGTAACAAGGGTATTCTTTTACAAGACTCCATCCTACTATCCAATGGTCACATTCGTAGACACCTCACCGCGTCGGTCCTGCATTGTTGGGCTCAGGCCGTGTGGGGAGGCGACTGGACGCTTATCGTTTTCCCATCAATTTATCGCTGCAGCTCAACGCTCCTAACACCTCCGACATAGCTAAATGTTCTCCGGCCGTTTTTGGATTATTGCTCATCCCACGTAGCTCATTTGTACTCCAGTTCCTGACGACTTTGTGGTTGGTCTACCGTTTTGAATACCGTAGTAATCGGAGGTTTCTCGTAACTCTCAAGTTCAAAATCAAATAGTTATCCTTGTGATGCATTTACACCATAGTCATTTTACTATAGTTAATCAAATATTCAAGCGATACAGGAGTGATATATAGTATTTAGTGTAGTAAAATTAGCGAGACAAAAAATAATTTTTGGACTGCGAACTTTTTTAAAAATATATGCTATGGCATCCCTCTCTTGGAAGAGTACCATGAAGTCTCTAAATGGAATCATGCCGAAAAATGAGTGGATGGGCAAGGAGGATTTGAAATAATATTTAAAATTGAGCTGTTATGTATAAAATATGAAATATGTTCCATAAGGTTATTACGTATACAATCAAATACACAGTCGGAGGGGAAATAGCAGGCGTTCAAAATTAAGATTAAAATAACATTATTGAAACCTTAAATGCAATAACCTTCGACCTAAATTGAATTGTTTATGCCTACTTTGTGGCAATGTACTGTCCTTGCAAAGACCCTAAAAAATGATGTATAGCATGGAAAAATCCTTTTTCAAGGCTTCCTCTTTGGACGAACATTTATGTAGAGTGTAGTTCAATGATATTATGATAAGCATATGGCAAGTTTTCCAAACGGAAATTATGATAGCAAACAGGACCTCAAAAGGTCGAGTATTAAAAAAGGGCTTGTATTTGTATTCAAGCAAACATTTGATACTAATTCGAAGTTTGGCAGGTTGCCATTTTGGACAAGCAACCTTTTTAGATGGGGTATGTGATATTGAATTGTATTATTTGAAACCTTCAATTTGATATGTATATGATCATGAGTCCACGAAATATTTACTTCTGACTCCACGTGGACCATCCCTCACTGTAGGCATATTCCTCACTGGGCATTTTAGGGGACTTTTTTGAGGGAAGTCAGGGCATACAGAACTCATTTCAGCAAACATTATTTCTAATTTTTATTTTCATTTTCTACAAAAATTTTGTCTTAGTTTTACTACTAATTAATTAATTGCATTGCATTGTCGTGTGTGACATAGTTTGGGTGAAAACAAAACAAGTTGTTTTAATTTTAGAATGGATCCTCGAAGGTTCATAGTTCTGAAATAAGTGAGTCAATGATTGTTCTCAAAAGTTATTCTAAGTCACTACATGCGTAACAAATGTGTTACAAAATGAGAAAATGAGACCTAAACAACTTAGTGGTCATGATTTGAACATTGCATTTTGTCTCGTCATATGTACATTCCATAACACAATAGCTTCGTTAAAAGATAAAAAGCCTTCCAAATATAGAATAATGATTAGATGAATACAATTCTTAATTGATGCAGACTTTTAGACTGATGACGGACTTCGTTAAGTTATGCAATTTTTCGTTTTCTAAATCTAACATTGTAAAAAAAATAAGACTTAAAATGGTATTTCCAGTAAAAAATAATATTTTTACTGATATATTAAGTTATATAAAAAGTACAATGTTTTAATTAAAATAGAAATATAAGTTATATAAAAAATAAGTTCTATAAAACCCGATCCAAAATCAATTAGCAATAGGCCTATAATATTTTATCCCCTTATTCTTTTTTTAATTCTAAATTAAACAATTACAATTAAATATAACATTTTTGATTGATATATCTATGAACCTCCTAATGAATTAAAATAACTTTAGTAGGCTATATTTTTTGAGTTGATTTAAATTAAATTGTAATGAGCTAATTTTATTTATGTTCGTTATCAAACATCTTTATTGTTTTCATTATTGTTGTATGTATAAACATTTCTTTGAAATAAATTATTTTTACAGTTATTTAATTAAGTTTATGGGCTTTGACTCCATTTGCTGAAAATTACTTACCTGAGGGACCATTCACTGAACACTTGACGAGGGAATTTTGTAAACTCAATTTGTAAACACACTAACTAACTATAATCGGCTTTAAATTTCTACCAGACTTAAGAGCTCAAGGGGCTTATCATCGGTGATTTTAGCTAGAACAAGGTAACTCTATAAATTCAACTATTATTATTGTCTATTTACATTTATTTTAATTGTGTATACATGATTATTTTAACCAAAATTTTTATACAGCATTTTGTCAGAACATTTCTGCCGAACGTATTCCTTATCTATGAATTAGTATTAACATTTTAAACTACTGATAATTTTGAGTTGTGTTCAGTTTCTGTAAAAAAAACGAATTAAAAAACTAAATAATCCAACAAATTTCAGTAGCCTAATACTATCCTTGTTTGTCTTCTTGCAGCGTCGCGTAACAATACAACTTTCATTGTAACACAATTGACAAAACAAATTAAAAATGAATGTGATGATTTTTAAACAAATAAGTAATTTAAAGTACAATTATTTAATACGAAAAAACTAAATATAAAATTATTCTCTTAAATACAATTGAGCTATTCAGTTTCAGTGTCTCTCTTTTCAAAATCACTCAATAATAAAAAGTAAAAGTATGTTATCTTGATTTCCGGAAAGAATTTTTTAAAGGAGTAAAGAGCAAAAGACGCACTAATGCACGGCGCAGGTCTACAGCGCAGGGGAACTCGTGCGCAGTGCCGAGGACATTTATAATGCGCAGTCTCACCGCGCATTCGATTGCGATAGGTCGACTTGCGATAGTCCGTTTCGATGCTTTCGGGGTGAAATATCGAAATTGGTCGTATCGTAGGATGTTTTGTGATGCTGTATACGTCTTGTAAACATAACATATCTTACAACATTTTATTTTTAACGCATTAAGAAAAACTAGTATATGTGTTGCTCGAAATTTAGCAATTCATTTTAATACAAATGTTACTTTTAGCCCTACCAATGACATCTGACCAATCCCAATATTTTGAATATCTGTAATCACAAAAAACTACAAGTATTTACAGCTGATTATTATATGTTTAAAATGCTTTATTCAATCCAAATGTTATTTTAATGGGAAATTTTGAGATTTCAATGGTTGATAACGCCATTATTGTCAGTCCGATTCTCATGAGAATTTGGCGGAAACAACTACAGACCAAGCACCAACGACACAAAAAACTTGAAAATCGGTTGAAAATTGTAGGAGGAGTTCTCTACCCAAAAAAACCCTTAGCGTATTAAATAAGTATCAATAACATTAAACTTATGAAAATGTGGATAAAACATACAGGTTTTGCATATTTGTCGACTACGGTATATTTTGGTAATAATATATGAACACAATGTATTGTATATCATTTTATAAAGAAGAAAACAACTTAAAATATTCTTATTCAAACAAAACATGCAAAGCAAATAAAAATTTTTTGTTAATTTCTCTATTGTACACAATTTGTATTTTGATAACCATAAATTTTCTGTCTAAAAATGAGTCTGACGATCTGGACCTCAACAAAAAGTATATTTACTGACACCAAAATAAAACCTTACCTAATATTAATTAAATTTATAAATCTAAATTTATTTGTTATTGATGTATCATCCTTCTGTTCCAGTGAGAACTGACGATTGCTATTGGAGATTCGATGCTAATCAAGATAACTACTGTAATCGAATATCTCATCGCCCTTTTCGATATCGATGTATTCCTATGTAGGCCTAATATATCGCACACCAGCTGCAGCTCACTAAGCAGTCCTTTAGCAGCTACAGTATCTCGGACGCATGTGGTAATTAATGACCACTTGTTAGTCTCATTAGAAGCAACTGCAAGATGAAACACTGATAACGGTGATGGCAAGGGCGGTAACGTGATACAAAACTTGCCTCTCTCAAGGTGATATGGACTGCCGGTCCTTTAGAGGCATTTCATTTGTCATGGTTATAAAGTGCCAAGTCCAAGCTTAAAGTGTTACAGTTTTTGACAAGGTTCCATATAAATTTATGGGGAAAATGAAACCTTTAGTGATGTAACTGTGCTGTTTTTTGCACTGGTTGATAAAAATAGGTACACGTTAGTATTGAAAAGTGGACCAGTTGCCAAAGTTTGGTGTAAACAGTAGTTGAAATGTTGGAACATGGGATGATTTGCTAGTTGGTTCATTCATGTTTTACAAATGACTTTCCTGACTGAATGAAAATCACTGTAGAATTGGTCTTGGACTAGTAATATTCTATTGCAATAATATAGTTATTTTATTGCCTATTCCATAAAACAACTCGAAATTTTCCAGACTACCTATCGAATTAAAGCTTGATTTTGCTTTAATATGTCACACAACTATCAAAATAATAAATAATTAGAGGGAGTAATTAAAATACCATGATAATTGATTTTGTGTTTAAACTAAATTAATACAAATTAATTATCAGAATGAATCATACACAGGACGTATAGTGTAATTATTCGTTCCTTAGGAATGATTCAGTGGAATATGATTTTAATACGGTATATTAAGGCCAGCCGTTTGTCTGACAGCAATTTACAACACCTTAAGTGATGATATCTTTATAAAGTATACAATATTTATCCTTGAATGACCTGTCAGTCGGTCAATATTTTTATTGAGTTATTGATTTCATGACCTAGATGAGACGATCTTGAATTTAACACCGATAAGGCAACTGAAAATTTTACTGGAAAGTGACGAATCGGTCGAAACTTAAATATTGTATCCCTATGTTATTTCTATATATATATATATATAGTATATATATATATATATATATATATATATAACATATTGATAACTAAATTAAAACAAAATTATCATAGTTGGAAGAACTTTGCCCTGCATATTTTACTTACTTTAAGAAGAAAGTATAAAAACCAGTCCAGTTCTAAACAACACACAACAGACCAGGTAAGAAATTCAAGATGACTTTAAGCGGTAAGGACCTCCTTTATTCGACGGTCCTTTATTTTGATGCTGCCCTAAATCACAATCTAGACCGCCAGAGTGTGGGCCCGAGCAGTATTGTGTTGTCCTCATGACTGATTAGGGGGTCCTCTCTTTGTTGTGACTAAGCGAATTCGACTGTTAGCATTTCTCTCGGAGATTTATTAATACAGTTTACATCCTACTCAGCACACTCGGCTCTCTCGAGTCACAAGAGAGATTTTAAAGTTCCAGTGTACCAAATGTGAGGTGTTTTGTAGGGATGTGTTGTATTGTTATTTTTAGTTCATGGATGGCGATTTTATAGCTTTGTCAATAATCACATAAAAGATGTAAAAGAAAAAAAGAATATTTGTAAATTACTATATTAACTATATGATTTTAACAGAGTAATTTATCAACTTATTCAATGTTAAAAGAACATGCAACAAAACACTTAAGGGAACATCAATCCAGGAATATAACTCATTAATAATGACTAGAAATCGAATCCTGATCGAATTTCGATCAAAATTTCGGTTGGTCTAGATCCAAGAAGCTTAAAAACATTTTAGAACCAAAAAAATCTGTTCTTCCTAATTTTCTAGCAGTTGTTTTTACAACAGCTGTCTAATGATTCAATCAATTATCCTTCCTCCATAAGATTAACATTGGAACTTTGAAAGCCTGTGGGACGTATCCCTATAATCCGAAGTGAATTACAATGGGATTCTGCTCATCTACAGGACTATACCTTTTTAACGGTATGCGCGGATTTCTCCTACGATCCACAGGAGCTGAGAGAAAAGGAGGAAACAAACCATGCTTGCGTATTAATATATAGATTCTTTTATCACCTGGTTGAATGCATTTCAAAATCATGTCGTCACTAATAAAACTTACACTTTCTATTATCTACTTCGAAATGTCCTGTTGAATAAATTTGTAGTAGACTACCTATTTGCCATGTCTCGATTTGAGATTGCTTATTCTTTTTTAAGCCCTTTCATGTTTTCTCCCAGTGAAGTTTTTTCACTATCAAAGCAGAAGCAAATTCACTATCAAATATAATATTATATTTGACAATAGCGCTAATAGTGCAATGAAACTAACAGTGCGTTTTCAATTTATTTGATGACTAACAACTAAGTTTTCATAAAGGTGTATTCAGTTAAAAATAAGATGTACATTAAATATATTTTAATCAATTCATAACCAAGAAACATCATTTCTTAAGAAATCCAAGTCACAGATACCGTTTGATATCGAATGCTATCTGCTAAAATCTGAGCCCGGGCACAAAAAAAGGTGATGAGAGACAACAAAGTAAATTTCACAGGGCTAAGCAGATTTTGGTGTCAGATGCCGGGCTATTTACATAAACTGTATCCGAAAATCTAAAGAGATAGCGGACATGCCGTACGTCAGAGGCCCATACATATAGATAAGCCGAGCCGAAAATGTTGGCTGGCAGAATAAAACTGTCGACGCTCCCACCTTGAACTAACTGATGGTCTCGGACGGGGCTGATGAAATTGGGAGCCCCTCAGGGTCGAAATGGAATGCAAATAGGTATTTTTCACATTAGTCAAGGTGCTTTGGTTGAAACGATCTTTATTGTTGGATTTATTTGACTTAAGCTACAGCTTCTGGTGTGAACATGTTAAGTTTCTTGTGACAAATTATCTCTTTGCATTATCAAGTGTTCCCTATTTACGCAAAAAAATTAGTCTAGAATCAGTAGACAGAATGTGTTTATACGGGTTTGAAAGATGACCTGAAGATCTTGAAGAATTTAGGTGGGTTAACAAAATCTAAACGTGTCTCATTGAATTTCCAAATCAGTAATGAATTTATAATTTGAAGCCCACATTTGTGCATATGTTATGTTGTTGTGTTATATAAATAGCTTGCTTTAGTTGAAAATTATAATGAAAATAGTGTAAGTATAAACAGCGCGTTATTTTTAATTTATTTTTTTTTAACTCGATTCAAGTTGAAAGGGCCCAGAAATAGTGCGGTGGGAAGTGTTTGTTTATCCTTCATAAAGTTCCATTGCTGAAGCATTTTTGTTGATATTTTTGTTTTATTTCAATACCGCATACCAGCTTATAATTCCACACAACAACATATTCTGTGTCAGTTTTACAATATTATTAATTTTCAACAGTTGTTTTTAATTAGTTTACTTTAGAACTGTTAGGACTACTTTTTAACAATGGGCTACCGTCCCAAAGGTGAATATGACTCTTAAGGAAATCTGGTACTCGAACATGTTTGTCAGTGTAACGATTTTTCATGTAAATTAAGATAATTTTATAAGGAAATTGAAGTTTGATGAGGAGTACCTGAACAATGATCGAGGAATAAACATATTTATAGAGTTCGTGTATCTGATCTTATCTTAATCTGATCTGAAGATAAAGTTTTCGGCGACAATACTTACAGATATTATTTTTCCGTGACTTAAATACATGCATTATTTGATAAAGTTACAATCCAAAGAAGATCACTTAACTTAATGCTGCTGAGTTACTAACAACAAGCAAACTTTAATCTCCAAAACTGAAGAATAAATTATCTAACCTATTATTGATATTAAAAAAATTTATGTTCAAAAACCTTCCATGTACTGAGCATTATTTACTTCAAATAAAATGATGTTAATCAAAAATTAATTTTGAACTGGATTAATATGAATTTAAAAGTTTTAGCTATAAGAGTTATTTATTGTTGCACAACAATTTACAATGATTAATTTATGATTGCTAATGAAACCCATGTACCATAGAATATCAAATGAAGGTTACCGAGTGAATGCCCTCGTGTATGCTCACTTGTTTTTTTCTTTATCTCTCGTTTCCGACCACTCAACGAGTTTATGAAGTACTAAAAATTGTGAATCGTAACAAAGCCCAGAGGGTGTTAAAGTATGTAACGACTACGTTTCATTCTAAAATAACTATCTTTTTTAAAAATATATAAGTAAATTTAATTTTAACTTTGAAAATTAACATATCTGTATTAATATTTATTTGAATGACAAGCAGTGAATAAAATAAAAAGATTTAATTTAAGTGCTTGTTTTTATAATCATACGTTATCAGAAATACTCTTTCATCACACTATACAATATCACATGGTTTCGATCCTATGGTAATAATAATAAATCTTTATTGCCAATTTTACAAATGCATTGTATAAAATTCGTCACTAGACATAATAACTCTCACTTCTAACAACAAAAGTAATGTTTTTGAGGTCCAGGACAAAAAAATTATAGTTGACACCATTGTCACTTGTGTTATACACAATTGTCACTTGTGGTTGGCACCATTATCACTTGTGGTTGGCAGCATTGTCACTTGTGGTTGGCACTATTGTCACTTGTGGTTAGCACCATTGTCACTTGTGGTTGGCACCATTGTCACTTGTGGATGGCACCATTGTCACTTGTGGTTGGCAGCATTGTCACTTGTGGTTGGCACCATTGTCACTTGTGGTTGGCACCATTGTCACTTGTGGTTGGCACCATTGTCACTTGTGGTTGGCAGCATTGTCGTGCGTGGTTGGCACCATTGTCACTTGTGGTTGGCACCATTGTCACTTGTGGTTGGCACCATTGTCACTTGTGGTTGGCACCATTGTCACTTGTGGTTGGCACCATTGTCACTTGTGGTTGGCACCATTGTCACTTGTGGTTGGCAGCATTGCCGTGCGTGGTTGGCAGCATTGTCACTTGTGGTTGGCAGCATTGTCGTGCGTTGTTGGCACCATTGTCACTTGTGGTTGGCACCATTGTCACTTGTGGTTGGCAGCATTGTCGTGCGTGGTTGGCAACATTGTCACTTGTGGTTGGCACCATTGTCACTTGTGGTTGGCACCATTGTCACTTGTGGTTGGCACCATTGTCACTTGTGGTTGGCAGCATTGTCGTGCGTGGTTGGCACTATTGTCACTTGTGGTTGGCACCATTGTCACTTGTGGTTGGCACCATTGTCACTTGTGGTTGGCACCATTGTCACTTGTGGTTGGCAGCATTGTCACTTGTGGTTGGCACTATTGTCACTTGTGGTTGGCAGCATTGTCACTTGTGGTTGGCACCATTGTCACTTGTGGTTGGCAGCATTGTCACTTGTGGTTGGCAGCATTGTCACTTGTGGTTGGCACCTTTGTCACTTGTGGTTGGCAGCATTGTCGTGCGTGGTTGGCACCATTGTCACTTGTGGTTGGCAGCATTGTCACTTGTGGTTGGCAGCATTGTCACTTGTGGTTGGCACCATTGTCACTTGTGGTTGGCAGCATTGTCACTTGTGGTTGGCAGCATTGTCACTTGTGGTTGGCAGCATTGTCACTTGTGGTTGGCACCATTGTCACTTGTGGTTGGCACCATTGTCACTTGTGGTTGGCACCATTGTCACTTGTGGTTGGCAGCATTGTCACTTGTGGTTGTCACCATTGTCACTTGTGGTTGGCACCATTGTCACTAGTGGTTGGCAGCATTGTCGTGCGTGGGTTGGCACTATGTCACTTGTGGTTGGCACCATTGTCACTTGTGGTTGGCACCATTGTCACTTGTGGTTGGCACCATTGTCACTTGTGGTTGGCAGCATTGTCACTTGTGGTTGGCACCATTGTCACTTGTGGTTGGCACCATTGTCACTTGTGGTTGGCACCATTGTCACTTGTGGTTGGCACCATTGTCACTTGTGGTTGGCACCATTGTCACTGTGGTTGGCACCATTGTCACTTGTGGTTGGCACCATTGTCACTAGTGGTTGGCAGCATTGTCTTGCGTGGTTGGCACCATTGTCACTTGTGGTTGGCACCATTGTCACTTGTGGTTGGCACCATTGTCACTTGTGGTTGGCACCATTGTCACTTGTGGTGGCAGCATTGTCACTTGTGGTTGGCACCATTGTCACTTGTGGTTGGCACCATGTCACTTGTGGTTGGCACCATTGTCACTTGTGGTTGGCACCATTGTCACTAGTGGTTGGCAGCATTGTCGTGCGTGGTTGGCACTATTGTCACTTGTGGTTGGCAGCATTGTCACTTGTGGTTGGCAGCATTGTCACTTGTGGTTGGCACCATTGTCACTTGTGGATGGCACCATTGTCACTTGTGGTTGGCAGCATTGTCACTTGTGGTTGGCACCATTGTCACTAGTGGTTGGCAGCATTGTCGTGCGTGGTTGGCAGCACCAGCGTATCGTGTGTGGTTGAGCGCGTGCGGCGCGATGTCTGTTTACCTCGGCCGCCGCCAGGAGCGTGCGTGTCTGCCCGGCACGCCGCCGCCGCCGCGCCTCTGCCGCACGTTATTTATTGCCGTTGACCCCACATAATTCCACGGGAGCCGAGGTGTTTCCACATTTGTCAAAACCAAAAGATATATTTTTTTTTAAGACGGCGGGCTCTTTAAGGCTTATATCATATTACAACACAATTTATTTTTACCTCCATCCCAAATGTATTGATAATTATTCTTTGTTTTGCTCCACAATTGTTAATCGTCAAAACTAAATTATAGAGTAATAATTTTGTTAAACGATTCTTTAAAGCTCAATTCATTTTACTATTTATGTTTACCTTCAAGCCACACGTAATGCCAATTAATTAATTAATTTCTTTTTCTAAACCTATGAAACAATGGTATAGTTACAAAAACCTTCATCGTTATGGTTTAGTGTTTTGAATAAAATAATTTAATTTAATAAAAGTAAAATACTGTGAACATTATAGTATGTTATGAATTACGAATGAAATGAAAAACCAACACATGATTAAAAGTAGGCCTAATTGTGATATAAAGCCGCGTCCGCACTGGCCGAACATTCGTGTCGAACTTGTTCGGCAAACACAACAAATCAACAAACATTCCTAACGAACAATTACCATTCATATGAATTAGATTCTAAAATGTTAGCAACGAACAAACAAAAGTTTGGAAGAACTTTGTTCGGCGAACATGTTCAGCCAGTGCGGACAAGGATTAAAATTGGAAAAACGGAAGTTTGAGTTGGAGCCACCTATTGAATAGTTAACTCAGGCCGGTATTATAATGGGACACAGTGTCCTAGTATAATAAGGGCCTTTTATTAACAAACAAACAAAAGAGCGCAGTTTTATTTCCTTCTCTACCATGTTGATCCTATGTAGTATTGGCACTTGTTGTTGGGAGGTTTGTCTATAGTTTTCCAAGATTTTAATGTTTATCAGAGACTTTAATATAATAATATAAAAGTATAAACACCATTTAAATTTAAACTGTTATATTATATATTGTTTTTATACTAAATAAACAAAAAAAAATATTAGTGAGTAAATAAAAATCTTCACCTATTTCCAATCGAAAGCCATATTACCAATTAAAATAATACTTTAAAGTATTTGCTGGGGTGATATTGAAGGACAAGCCAAAATAACACGTTATCAGGCAGAATTCCAGCCCATTTCTGACAATTTTGACAACCTCTTAGGTTTATTATAAATTTTTTATCAAACCTCTAAAGCAAAGTTAGTAAATTTATGTTATAAAATAGTCAAAAAATGACTTACTACTACGTGCATTAGGGTTTGCAATTAATATTTTAAAAACATAAACAGGTACTATGTTTTTTCCTTTTTTCCAGGCTATCCAGTTAAATTGTTACAAGAAAGTGTTAATAGCGTCTAAAGCAGTAGGGCCAATTTCGCAACGATTGTAGTATGATTGCATTCAAGCCATTCGAGTGAGATGTACGAGAACACGAGCTTCTTGTTTTGTAAGTTATAAAAGTGTTTTGTAAGTAAGTAAGTTACTCGTTTCTTAAAGGCTGAATAAAATGGTTACATACAAAAGGTTGTCTACGACCAACAACTTACAGGATGTCTAAAAAAATTACCTGAGTATTTAAATTTTCAATATAATTATTGCTTGGAGTGTAACATTATGTTTATCATTTAATCACTATTTATCTTGTGATAATGTTTATTGAACCAATAATTATAACGATAACATTTTTGCTTACACTATATCTAATCTAATGTTATTTTCAGACTTAATGGGAAACAGTCTAAACCCTTCATGACTTTATTAGGTCATACAGCAAAACACAACAGAATGTGTGCAACATGTGGCTAGTTGTAGCGGCGACCCGGTTTTTCTCCTCCCTAGTTCCCGCCATGATTGAGTAGCTGCATGTGGAATCAGAGTCCCCGTTTTTAGTTTTTAGTTGGGTTTGATAAGTGACCAGTGCATCCGTCCCCGCGCTCATTTGGCAGCGGCACAACAATGTGAGGAATCCCCGTTCCAAAAACAACACGCGAGACAAATTAACGTGCTTCCAATTTTCTAGCATTTTACGGCTGTTGAGGAGTGATTTTAAATCACGATATGTGATTTGGGCTCTGCATTTTTAGTTGGTTGGGTGTAAGATGTAGGTGCAATATATTTTGTTTGTTTCATACTTAGGGGATGAACACACGGAACGCAACGCTTCATGACGCTTCAAAAACAAATACGTAGTTTGTCATGGAGTTGAACACACAGAGAGCGGCGCGTCTTCACTTGAAACAAACACATGTATAGATTTTTTTCGTAGCTATTTAAGCAATGTTAGGCCTAATGATTAAAAATACTAAATTGTTCATTCTTTGAGATATTTTAAACGATATACGTTAAATTTATTGGATTTAAAAAAAATTAAGGTCAAAATATGCCTAAAACCCACTTTTGAGCCTATTGAAACTCCATGAAACCCCGTTGTTATGGTCGGATCATTCAGGTTTACAAACTCATTCAAGTAGATGCTGGTTTACACACCTGAACTAAATTTCATCAAATCGGAAATTACGGTCAAAAGTTATCGTAATCACGGAGACACACACATATACTGTATATTTACATATTAATATGAACGAACGGCGTGTTTCTAGGGACTTCAAAACAAAAAGTATCAAGGTCCGGGGCTTAGATCTTACCATGACTACTACCATAATAGAGTAATAAAATCTCTCTTAAGTCAAACAACTTACGAGATTAATTTCTGGTACAAAAGTACCCAGAAGGTATATTTCAAAACAATGAAAAAACCTTGACCCCTGTAGGAGAAAACTTGTCAGTTCGCCGCCACCGAAGGAGTTTCGGTCCTGGACGAGGTAATGAGCCGAGGCGTGAGTCGTTCTTTTGTAAAGGTTGAAGGACGAATCTTTGAACCGATGACAAGAATTATGCTGTCAGGAAACTCGGAGAACCGCTAACTGTGCACTCGATAACTGTGCACTCGCCAACTATGCACTCGCTACCTGTGCACTCGCCAACTATGCACTCGCTACCTGTGCACTCGCCAACTGTGCACTCGCTACCTGTGCACTCGCTACCTGTGCACTCGCTACCTGTGCACTCGCTACCTGTGCACTCGCTACCTGTGCACTCGCCAACTATGCACTCGCTACCTGTGCACTCGCCAACTGTGCACTCGCTACCTGTGCACTCGCTACCTGTGCACTCGCCAACTATGCACTCGCTACCTGTGCACTCGCTACCTGTGCACTCGCCAACTATGCACTCGCTACCTGTGCACTCGCCAACTGTGCACTCGCTAACTATGCACTCGCTACCTGTGCACTCGCCAACTGTGCACTCGCCAACTGTACACTCGCCAACTGTGCACTCGCCAACTATGCACTCGCTACCTGTGCACTCGCCAACTGTGCACTCGGTAACTGTGCACTCGCTACCTGTGCACTCGCCAACTGTGCACTCGGTAACTGTGCACTCGCTACCTGTGCACTCGCCAACTGTGCACTCGCTACCTGTGCACTCGCCAACTATGCACTCGCTACCTGTGCACTCGCCAACTGTGCACGCCAACTATGCACTCGCTACCTGTGCACTCGCCAACTGTGCACTCGCTAACTGTGCACTCGCCAACTGTGCACTCGATAACTGTGCACTCGCTACCTGTGCACTCGCCAACTGTGCACTCGATAACTGTGCACTCGCCAACTACGCACTCGCTACCTGTGCACTCGCCAACTGTGCACTCGGTAACTGTGCACTCGCCAACTGTGCACTCGCTAACTGTGCACTCGCTACCTGTGCACTCGCCAACTATGCACTCGCTACCTGTGCACTCGATAACTGTGCACTCGCTACCTGTGCACTCGCCAACTGTGCACTCGCTACCTGTGCACTCGCCAACTGTGCACTCGATAACTGTGCACTCACCAACTATGCACTCGCTACCTGCGCACTCGCTACCTATGCACTCGATAACTGTGCACTCGCCAACTGTGCACTCGCTAACTGTGCACTCGCTGTCCATCTAGAGCTTGGTGGTAGAAAGTATTGTAAGCTTGTTGAGTAGAATGAACGCCAACAAGTAAGAGGTTATTGCTATAGACTGGTTAGTTATTAGTTATAGACGTTACAATTACTCAAATATTAAAATGTGCTGTTTTAATTTTAAATTCAACAAAAAATAATTCCCAAATTTAATCTTATTGGCGATAAGTTATCTTTGAGGACTACCCTTGCCCTCTAGAATATATATATTTAAAACCTTATTGCAAAAATATGAACCGAGATTAATGTTTTGACACCGCAAACGATAAAATCACCCAAGGAGTAAAGGGGGAGTTGTGTCTACGAAAAAGTTTCGCATTTGATGAAATAAGTAATGTGTTCTGCTATACCTTCTTTAGATTTAGCAAAATAAGTTGACATAAATTACAACTTGGAATGTCTAGAAACTTATAACATTTTTGCTATCTTTGTAGAAAAATAAACATAAAAAGTTTTCTCTTCAATAAATGAATTGACATATTATTAGAACTTTCATACAATTCTATGATGAAATTTATACAAGGATATATCTGCCTTGTATCCGGATAATAACTAATTGAATCCAAAGTTTGGTGTTATTTTAACAACCTAAAATATAGTATGCCTGCCTGCATGTATCAAGATAATTCTTTATAGTCTTATTTGTTGTCGAAAAAGAGATATTATGATTATTCATTCAATATTCGACAACACTAACAACAGCCCACGACAAACCCTTCTGTGCGCAGCACCTCCAGAGGGCTAAACTCCTTGAGAATCTTCATGATAAGCAGTGATTTTGTTTTCAACACATCTTGTGAATTTGTAATTACTGACGTAATTTAAATTCTTTTTGAAATACTGAACACAAGTAGGACTATGAGAAATCTATAGACCGTAGCACATCATACTCCGAACGCAATTAATTAATATACAAAAAAGGAAAACACCTCAAAAGCGACTGCCATATATTTTGTACTTGTTTATTTTTGGAATAAATTACCTGAGCTAATAATTCTAAGAGCTAATAATCCTATACTATAATATAAGGAGTGTCTGTGGTGATATATTTTTCATCAATCTATAAATCTAGCAGGTATAATTTGCTTAAACTTTGAATTTGACAGTGTTTTGGTCCATAAATAAATTTAGGATTCACTAATTTAAAATTATACTTGACATTTCTCTAAACATTTTATATTTTCCGATATAAGTGTTTTATGTTTGTGTCAACAGAACTGTTTGGTGTAATCTAGAAATACATAAATGATA
The DNA here is from genome assembly GCA_030545055.2 of Neoaliturus tenellus. Lineage (NCBI taxonomy): Eukaryota > Metazoa > Arthropoda > Insecta > Hemiptera > Cicadellidae > Neoaliturus > Neoaliturus tenellus. Next base: position 4,352,602 of record CM061537.1, read on the forward strand.
CAAATTTAAGAATACTAGAGATACACTGGTCGAAATTCGAAAAAAAATAATTACTGTTGCTCTGAAACCAAATTTAGTTATTTTTTTACATTAGTAGCATCTGTTCTTACTGTTTTGCTAGAATTTGTTGCTACAACAGCTGTCTAAGATTTAATAAATTACAATTCTTCCATAAGATTAACATTGGAACTTCGAAAGCCTGTGGGGCATAGCCATGGGGACTGATGTGAATTAGAATGTGATTCTGCTCATCTACAGGACGATACCTTTCTAACGGTATGAGCGGATTTCTCCTACGATGCACACAAGCTGAGAAAAAAAGGAGGAAACTAAACATGCTTGCCTATCTATATTAACTAGTGATCGCCTCCTGATCGAAATTCGATCAAAATTTCAGTTGATCTGGACCCAAGAAGCTTAAAAACATTTTAGAACTAAAACATCTGTTCTTCCTAATTCTGTTCTTCTAGCAGTAATCTGTTCTTCTGCTGTAGCAGTTTCTGTTCTGTAGCTGTAATGTGTTCTTTGTAATCTGTTCTTCTAGCAGTTGTTTTTACAGCAGCTGTCTAATGATTCATTCATTTCTCTTTTCTCCATAAGATTAACATTGGAACTTTGAAAGCCTGTGGGGCGTAGCCCTGGAGTCCGATGTGAATTAGAGTGTGATCCTGCTCATCTACAGGAATATACCTTTCTAACAGTATGCTCGGATTTCTTCTACGATGTACACGAGCTGAGAAAAAAGGAGGAAATTAAACATGCTTGCGTATTAATATATAGGTAATAAAATTAGGGTTTTGTCTGTACATTGCTTAAAATCTTGAAATTCTTGGTTATTTTTACTTTTTATGTACCACAGAATCCAAAATCGGCATCATCTAAATTTCTTTCCCTCTGTCTTTCCCTCTCTCTTTCTCTCTCTCTCTCTGTCTGTATTTTACTGTGTCTGTAACGCTCATGGGCTCTATTTTGTCCTCTTTCACGGGACAACAACTTTACCTGATGGTCTAATTTTTTTTCCTGTTATAGACAAGAGTGGTGTGAAGGTTCATTACAACTTAAATTGCCTCAGCGACCCTAAGGCTTTGCCCCATGGTACGTCAAAGTAGCCAAGTTGTGCTATGTCTTTTCACACGACAAGGGCTTTAGTAAATGATATGAAAATTGTTATCAGTGTTAAATGGTGCAATTAGAAAAAAATTATCTGCTCTAAACCAACGTTCGTCAAAAAGGCTCTGACTCATAGTAAAAGGAATATTCGATGTTAATCTTATGGGAATATTTAATTATATTATCTTATCTATGCTTTTTAATCAGCTGGATTAGACAGTTTGACATTCTCACCACAGATTGCAACACTTAAAATTTTAAATACAGACTCATTCATGTCTAACCCTTTTAAGTTGCACTAGCCAAAATACAGCGAGTAAATCAACTAATTTCTTAGTTTTTAATATGAATATTAAAATATTAAAATAATTTATGCTTAGTATTACAGAACGAATTTTGTTCCTTGAATCTTAAAATAGTTCTTATTATCATTGCAAACTAATTTAAGTTCCCAATTTAGCTTTCATGACACGTTCTGACAAAAAGAGGTTTATTTCATAAAACAAAATATGTAGTTAAAACCAAAAAGGGTAATAAATTGCTCAATCTTTCAAATAATACGGGTATGGATGGGACAGTACAAATGTAAAAGAACTGAGTAGGGTATTTGTGAGGACGCTGCTCACGAAACACTGATAATTTTCATTCAAGGATCATGCTGATTGGTTAAATGGAATTAGATGACTAGAACAATCTTGCAGATGCTTGTTATTGTTTTTAATTTTGTAAACAAATATGCTTATTTTGACATTTTAGAAGGTAGAAAGAGCGATTCACTTGACAATAAGAAGTAATTATTTGATGACTACAGCCTTGACACCTGATATATACTTCAAAGTAAAGCTTTACTTACAGTCAGCCTAAAGATGTCAAATGTTGTTATTTGCGGTTTTTTTTAACAAGTACAAAAATTTCTTTTAATAATAATATTACATTTTTTTGTTACAACACATAAAAACCCAAAAGTTTCGAAGTTTAACCTGGTTTGAAATTTTTAATTGTGGTTTGGCTAGTTCGGCGGGATTTGGACGTTGTTCGTAGGCCCCAGATTTTGATGCAATGCTTGCTGTAATGCATTCAGAGCTATGCTGTTTGGAGATTGCAAGGTTTCAGTTACAGAGTGTTTCTACCACAATCTCAAATTAAAAGTTTACAAGCACTAGTTTTTCTCTAAATTTCTTGTAAAAAATGAATGCAAATCAATATCCTGTTCACGAGAAAAACACAGTGGAGGCTGGCGACTCGGAAAATGCCCAACGACTGTGTAAGTGTATTTTAAGTTTGGAGTGAACTCCAAAAAAATAAGCTTGCTGTTCGTAGGCCCCAGATTTTGATGCAATGCTTGCTGTAATGCATTCAGCTACGCTGTTTGGAGATTGCAAGGTTTCAGTTACAGTCCTTCTCGATTTTTAATTTTTTTTTTTTTTTGATCTGTCTTCTTGGGGGACCACCACCTCTATCATTCTATTTCCTGGTCGTTGGGCATTTTCTGAGTCGCCAGCCTCACTGTTTTTGTCTTGTGAACATGATATTGATTTGCATTCATTTTTTACAAGAAATTTAGAGAAAAACTAGTGCTTATAAACTTTTAATTTGAGATTGTGGCGAAACACTCAGTTACTGAAACCTTGCAATCTCCAAACAGCATAGCTCTGAATGCATTACAGCAAGCATTGCATCAAAATCTGGGGCCTACGAACAACGTCAAAATCCCGCCGAACCAGCCAAACCACAATTAAAAATTTCAAACCAGGTTAAACTTCGAAATTGTTATGTTTTTATGTGTTGTAACAAAAAATATAATATTATTATTAAAAGACATTTTTGTACTTGTTAAAAAAAGAAAAAAAACCATAAATTACAACATTTGACATCTTTAGGCTGACTGTAAGTAAAGCTTTACTTTGTATAAAAAGTAATCCTAGATCAGCGCTTTTTTTCTATGTTTTTCGAGGCAAAATATTTAAACATAGGGTGTCACTATTTATTTGGTTCTGTATACAGTGACAATAAATGGGAATGTTTTTAGGTAAGAAGGTAAATCTAAAGTAAAAAAATTATTATAAATAAATAATTAAGTAGGCCTAATATCTACTGAAGAATAAACATATATACACTGGTACGGTGCCTAAATTACCGACAGACGATGCGTTGTTTTACTTGGGTTGGGTGTTCAAATTTTAATTAATTTTTAATTTGGATTATATATATATATATATATATATATATATATATATATATTTTGATTAAAAGTTGTACATGTGTTTTAAGGGTAGAACAAGGAATACAGAGGTGGGGTACAGGGGTACATTGGATTTAGTACAACTATTGTCAGAAGCTTTTAATATTCTTGACAAGTCTGAGTTTTCTTTAATCGTCTATGAGTAATGGTAAGGTATACTTTTAGAACTATAAAGTTAATCATGAATATTAATGTTTAGTAAATCTGCAACAAAAACATTGAAGACAGAGACATAACTTTTAAGTTCTAACCCAAATGGAAAATCAATATAACAAGATTTTGACAAATTTACCAAGAAGCTATTAAGCATAAGATTAGTTATGATATCTAGATACAATGGAATAAACCAAATGAAGGTGACATATTTAATTTGTGAAAAGATTTTTATATTTCTGTTAATAAACTGCAAAAAAGCCCCGTGCGTAGAACGGGTACACATCTAGTTAATATATAGATTGATTTAGCAAACATTAGTTTAATGAAAACTTGCTATCATTCCATTATTGAGGAAGTAATATTAGCTTAAGTATTTATATGAGACAAATTTAGGAGGAAAACGTATTTACCTGTAACAAATGATAATTGACACACAAAACAATTAAGAATCTTAAAATTAGCCTGATATACTTACATATATTACATTTAGAATATATTACATTTTTAGTCTTGTTAAATTACTAAAAATTGATTTCTTTGCTTCTGTAACAGGTGCATAGTTTCTCCCAAAATTGATTTAGGTGACTTAAATACCAGAGTTGTATTATAAAAACTTCAAAACTTTTTATACGTCCATTATAAAACAAAGTGATAATAAGACTTTTCAACAAGGTAGGCTTATATCGATTAAAAACACATATTCAGCACGTTTTTGTTACGTCTTTAACAAAGCCTTTAAGCCTACGACAAAAACATCCAAAACCTCCCCTGTTGTATTTGAAAACAAAACAGGCTAATTTATGAGTGGGAATGTCTGTCCGAGAAACAACACGAAACGCTACAAAGCAAGGAGAGACGGTGTTTTTAGCCGAGTGGACATTTACTACTAGTTTCCTCTTCAATTTATCGCTACTAACCTAACACATTATCTCGCGAGCAATAGGCCATTCCCAACGTGGCCGTTTTTGGAATTCTACACTGCCTAACTTTAGCTGCAGGGTGCCTGAAGCCGAGGAGGAGAATCGAAGGACTGAGATTCAGAAGACCTGCAGGACGCCTTCTTCTTCTAATTTAAGAAGATTTATTGACAGGTTAAGTTGGCAGTAAGAGCGATTGAGGTTGAGAAACTGATGTTTGGTCCAACCTTTTTTCTTTTCTAATCAGTTATTCATGGTTTAATCTAATAGAGCTTAAAAAATAGTGAAAATAGAGGGGATGGATATGGAAATTTTACTCTTACCTTCGAGATAAATCTCAAAGTAAAAAAGTACAGATCCAAGAGGATCGGGTCGGTTTGAAGAAGCCACATTCGTTTAAAGGTTCTGTTAGATTATTTCTAAAGAAGTGAATCAAACTCCGGGGCTAGTAGTTTTAACATGAAGATCATCTTTGTAATACCGAGTAATAATGATTTAAATCAATCAAGTTTCATCCCAATAATTTTTTAAACAATTTTGAGAGCATTATGTTACCATGGTTATAAACAAAAATATAGTTTGGTGAGTAAGTTACATAAAAAAAATTATGGGCACATGCCACATTTCTTTGTCCAATTTACCTTGTTCCACATGGATCTTACTTCAATATTGGCTCCATGGGCTATCATCACCCTGGCGTGATTGGGCAACGTTAGTCCAGTCATCAGTGCTGATAGCAATTAAAATAATATAATAACATCGATATGTCTTATTCACATAGGTCAGCGAACTAATTGCACTAAGTATTACGGAACCATTCCACAGTTGACCAATTGACAATGTAGCGACTGATAGCAATAAGAAAAAACCCAGCTATTAACTTACCATCTCATTTTCTCCACCACGATTTTATTTTTGCCAACTCATTTCAAGAGTGACGGGAAACCTCTATGTAGTCGTATGCAGTTCCCAACATTCCTCCATCACAAATACTTTAGCTCCACACGAAAGGAGGTCCTCTATTACTTGCACGCAACTAAACATAACTGCTCCAGTGCATTACATTGCTCAGGGAAGAAATTCATTCTGTTCTGTTCTTGATGTTCCATGGATGCAACATCAAGAGAAAAACATGTAGGAATTTCTAACAAAAAGTCTGCCTATCAAACAAAGCCATAACAAGGTTGACGATGATATGTAACAAGACAATCGTGATCCATAACAGTGGATTGTTTGATTAAATTTGAGGACTTGACACTCCAATAACAATCCGTGAGCTACAGAATGGAATGAAGTTTACATTGGCAGATAGCTTTGATATGGGTGGTGTTTCCGTTTACACCAATAATATACCCTGCGATAGGCGCGCGGGCTACAGGTGTAGCCCAGTGTTTTTGTTTGTCCCATCAATCCGCTCTGGAGTGTGGTGGAGGAGGTAGCGCGCAGGTAGCTGCTCTTTGCCATCCCTTCTTTCGACTCAGTAGGCCGGTGGCCTTGACCGACTGTGCGTCTCCTTGTCGTTTGCTGTCAAAGTTGTTTGGGCTACACCTGTAGCCCGCGCGACCCAAAGTGTAATGAGTGGGCAAGAACGTAGTTTTTTGTCTGATGCTAACATTTTAGATGAACTGTATGGTGATATCTCGTCAGATGATGAAAGTGTGGTGGAAAATGATAGTGACTATGATGAGAGTGACAATGTAGAGGAAGAAAACATTTTATCCGACACAGAGGAGATTGGAAATGAAGAAAACCTTTTTGGTGGGTCACATGGTGAAGCTATGACTATTGATGACGATAGTGGAGATGATGAACCTTTGGCTAATATATATTTTGTAATATATATTATTATATATATACTAATATATATATATATTACAATATTATTATTGTATATATATTATTCAATTACATACAATTATTATTACAATTATTATATATATTTTTATATATTATATAATTATTATATATATTATATAAATAATATATATATTTTGGCTTATATAATATATATTTAGGCATAGAAGATCCTAAGCCTGAACAAGTTCCAACACAGACAATAAAGTTGGTCGCTGCTACCGGTGCGGAAGACAGAGGGACAGGTCGACAAGAAAATGCTGCAACAAATGTGGGCAAAAGATTTGCCCTGAGCATGCTATACTAGTGTGTGAACTGTGTTTAAATGTAAATCAATAAGAAACAGGTACAAAACACTAAAGTAGGGCCTAATACACTCATGTAAGTGAAACATTGTTTTTATGATATTTTGCAAAAACTGTACTTTTTTATACATTAATTTATTATAGAGCTAAATCTTTGAAAATCAGGGGTTTTTTATCCTTTATTGTAAAGTTAACAACTTTATCATCAAAAGTAATAACTTTTTTTTATATGTCATAGTACAATTTTTTTAGTTTTGAGCTATTAAAGTTAGTAGTTTTTTGTTCTCCATAAATATAAAAAACAATATTGATTTTTTTTCATTAAAAAAATTATCCTATTACGTCTTTTTATTTATTTATATACAACCAATCCCCTAGACAAGTTAATATTGAATTTAGGATTTCTAAAAAATACCAATTATAACATTTATAAAAAAAATGTTCATGGGCTACAACAGTAGCCCGCGCGCCCTAATGTGTTACTCTTGACCGCGCGCCTACCGCAGGGCTAAACATTTAGTTTTTGACACCTCTTTTTCGGTTTATTTATTAATATGAAAACTTCACGGAATTTCTATTCTTGTACCATTCTTGAATTCTACAATATATTTGGTCACAAAATATTTAAACAACTTTTTCTTTTTTAAAATTTTCAACCACTTTCAACAACTTCTTTTTTAACAATCCATACCAACTATCTTCCCAGTGCTACATATACGATGATATAACTTTAATTTTAGCATTCAACAAACGCTTAGAGTAAATTACATTACGAAACAAGTGCACATTGAAGAACAACTTGCACTGGAACAAATGGTTTATTCTTAGTGATAAAAATTAGGCGCATTGTTTTACTCAAGACGGTGTTCTATTATGTCTAGTATTATTTTTCCTCAGCAATCACCGGTAGGAAGTTCCTAATGTATTGTATGTTTCGCGTATTGTCAGCAGTGGCGCCAGAAACAGTGAAGTGGTGAAGTTGAAGTGGTCTGATGTTATTGTTTCTTTCTGAATTAATCAACATCCACGCGATTCAGGCCCACCGACGACCTTGATTGGGCGTTGTTTAAGATTTTCCCATGCACTCAATTACATGGTGAATGTTGCAGTGTCGTTTCCTTACTAAATAGTAAGCGTCTTAGTAGAGCCTTCATGAGTGAACAAATTGCGTCATTTTTGTGCTTTTGGTATCAAAGGTTTTAGTTCAAATTTAGAACTATCCTTTTGAGACTTCAGGTACATTTTGTGTTGAATAGCACCGACAGTTGGAATATATCTTGTACTGTACTCTCTAAAACATGCATTGTTTGTATGGACAACGTATTAAGGATTGTTTAATTTTTTGTTGAATAAGGGGGTTTTGGGGGGTTTGGAGGAATCGATTGGAGTCCGTCCCACAGCTGAAAAAATTCGGTTTTCGTCATAGGGACCTTCAAAGTTCCAATGTTATCCTTTATGGGGATTTTTTGTAGCTACTAAATTTAACAAAAATCTACTGATAATTTTACACATAAACCAATGTGCTACATCTTTAACCAGCGTTTCAACACATTCAAACCAAAGTACCGCATCCCTTGGCCTGCGAGTGAGTGAAGCAAACGAGCTCGACTTAAAAAGGGGAGAGGGCGAGTGAGCGGAGCGAATGAGCTTTGTCTAAGAGAGGAAAGTAACGGAAGCTAATTTTACCGAGCGTAAGTTCTGTTCCCCTGGTGCTAAACTGATAGAAAAACAAGTGAACTTAATCGTTCTTTTCTTACATAAAGATAAAGTGTAATATATTGTGTTTGAATCCTTTGAGATGCGAAGAATAGGTAGACAAAAAATGGAAAGTCATCAGGATTTATAATAATTTGACAGGATACACAAGTGAAATTATTTCCAGAAGGACTTTTTTTACTGTTTTGTCCATTCCAAAATAAGTGAACAATCCAGAAAACTTTGACGTTTTTTACTCTTTTCATTTAA
>CM061537.1:4361250-4628851 GCA_030545055.2 Neoaliturus tenellus
AGCAAGATGAAACAAATTTAAAGCATATATATAATGATCATGTAAATGCGGATATGCCATTTGAAAAATTTAAAGAGATGTGTGGCAAAGCATGGAATGAGAAATATAGCTTTCTCGTTATTATGAAGGAAGAAGATATTAAAAATGGTAGATATCGTATAGGGTTGGATAAATTTGTATTTATGCGTTGAACTACCGATGCTATATCTAGTTACACGTTGAACTTCACAGTGTAAACATGGTGAATCAAGAAAAACTATTGAAAGAAATAAAATCACTCAGTGATTCTATTAGGATGAAGAATCGTGCATTGAGGATGGGTTTAAGTGAAAGAGAAGAATTTCTAGAGACTACATTTAAACCTATTACGGAACCTTTAAAACAGATATCAGAAACTATTGGTAAACCTCGTTATGAAGGAGATGTTTTACTACCAGTTTCTAAACAAGAAGTACAAGCATTAAAAAAAGAAGAAGATGATGATTCATATACAAGTGCTAGTGAGCAAGAAGAAACAAAAGAAGAAGAAGAACCAATTGTTGAAAGGGAAGAAGAACAGCCAATACCAGAAGCAGAACAATCTATTCCAAATTTAACTCAATTGAGTAGCGATATATTACAACATGGACCTCTTGGAAGAAAATATATAATGAAAATGCTACATGACATGAAATCAAACCCAAATTTGAGTAGATCACACATATACGGAGCAAGAATTGATGGGAATGAATTAAAGATCGGCGATTCAAAGCTTGAAATAACACAAGATGATTACATCATTATTGGTGAGCACAGATAAAAAGGAACAAAAGGATTATATGAATTAATTTTTAAAAACATACCACTAAGATATTCATCCAAAGATTTAAGTGTTTTTAAGGAGATTCTACAAAATACTAACGCTCATAAAAGAAACTACTTAAAGGATGGAATGATTAATCGTTCACGTGCAACAAAATATAACATCGTTATAAAAAAGTTGTTTCCTCCACGAAAATTGCCAACATTACGTACTGCACCAGCGGTGAGACAACCATTGAAAAGAAAATCTCTATCACTTATGGATTTATCACTTCTTGAACAACATGGTAAAAAGAGTAAAGGAGATACTTCAACATCTGGTAAAGGATTGATGAAAAATCTATACAATACAAATGTGATTTACTACAACGACATCAATAAATTGGTTGATAGAATGAGACTATTGCATGAAGCCATGGAAGCTGGTCATACAGGTTTAAATAATGAATGGGTAGCTCTGATTGACGAACTCAGGAATCGCGGCATAATTGTATAATCGTCCGCGGATATATAAGAGTTGCAGGCATATAATGTGTCAGTTCTAACATGAGCGTTGACAAGTTCGGACGTTACTCCGCGTTAGGAGTGCAAGTTGGAGAAAACAGAAAAAGAAGTGGATTACCGCAAACACCCGAAGGTGACTATAACATAAATAATAAACGTTTAAAGTTTGTTAAAGATCCAGAAGAAGATGGAGATGCAACAAATTTAAAAACAGTAAAGGAGGAAACATCTACAAGTTTAAAACTTGACAACAACCAACTGTATGATGCAAAATCTCACAGGGTTATTAATGTTGCAAAACCAGTCAACAATGAAGATGTTGTTAATAAAGGCTATTTGCTATCTGCGATGGATTACGCTTTACTGTTGCAAAAGACTAAAAGTGGAAAAATGTACAATGCTTTAAATTATAAAATAACTAATGTGGCAGACCCAACCGATGATACAGATACAATCAATAAGCGTTATTTGCACTCTGTAATACCAGAAAAGAAAAAGGATGGATTTTCTTTTTATAAATATACTATAAACGATATTGGATATCCTAAAGAAGAAAGTGATGGTGTTAATATAAAATATATTAAAGATAATTGTATTTTATATAATGATGCTGTTATTGATTGTCATGGAAAAGTGTTGTCCAATCTGAAAGATGGTTCAACTCCATCGGATGCTGCTACCGTGAAACAAATCAATGAAAGCTTAAAAAAAGAAACATCCACTTTTGTTAAACAAAATCAAGTAGTGTCAAAGAAAGGTGATGAGTTTATGCAAGGAAGTGAAAAGTTTACCTTACTACAACTACAAAATGACAAGTGGGATGGAAAAAATAAAAAATTGTCAAATATAAATTTAGGCACGGAAGAACATGATGCTGCTATTTTAAAACAAGTACCACAACTATCAGCTACTGGTGTTAACTTTATATGTGGAGGCAGACGATTAACCGAAGTTAAATCTGGTAAAGATGATCAGGATTGTGTTGTTGTAAAACAAACTATAGTTAGAGATAAAATAAATAACGTATATGATGGAAAAAATAGAAGAATATCTAACATATCGGCAGGAATAGCTCCGAATGATGTTGCTACTATTAATCAAGTTATAGCAACCTCTAATGACGATCCATCTGTGTATACATGTAATGGTAAACGTATCACAGATCTTGAGAATCCTACAGATTACAAAGATGCTACTAATGTGGAGTATGTATTGAACCTTATGGGTAATGTAATTATAGACATGCACAATCATATGCTTAGTAAACCGAATCACGGTAAAATCCAAGATGATCAAAGAGAACAATGGATTAAAGATGCAATTATCAATAAGTATTAGTAAAACTCGCCAATATATAAGTATGGAATATATAAAAAGTGTTCATTATCATAAAGTATTTCATGGAGTGAAGACGCTCGTTATATAAAACGGCATAATGAAGACCTCATCGTTCAGTCGTCGTCAAGACGTTGGCAAGAAAGGACGTGGTATAACATCAGCTGCATTATCCCTGCTCAGACGGATTCCAATTGGTGCTGTTGTGAATCGAGCGATAGACGCTTTACCATACGAATTACATCTGCCCGGAGGTTATCAATATTGTGGACCTGGAACTAAGTTGGCAAAACGTTTAGCAAGAGGAAATCCTGGAATTAATAAATTAGATCAAGCTTGCAAAGAACACGATATAGCATTTTCAAAGTATAAAGATTCAACAAATAGATCAATAGCGGATAACATTCTAGCAGAAAAAGCTTGGCAAAGAGTAAAATCAAGTGACGCAAGTATTGCAGAAAAAGCAGCGGCTTGGGCAGTAACTACAACCATGAAGACGAAAGCAAAGTTAGGTGGTGGAAGACGCAGAGGAAGACCTACAAAGAGAGGCGCTCCCAAAAGAGGTGGAAACATTAAAAAAGGGCGTCGTAGAACTCGCAAGGCAAATGTAAAGAAGACTTCTGTTTGGCAAATGGTAAAAAACGGAGCAGGTTTATACCTAAAACCGTACCGTGTGTACTAAATAAGAAGAATCAATTGATAATTCCAAATAAAGCCTTAACAAATCATCAGTTAAATGATTATGTAAAATGTTTGAAAATACCATTCTTTCGAGGAGTTTTTATGAAAGATGCATTACCAACTAAAATATGGAAAAATGAAACTGGAATCGTAAATTTGGATTCCACCTATGGTCCAGGCACTCATTGGGTATGCTATAAAAAACTCGGACAAACCATTTACTACTTTGACAGTTTTGGCAATCTACCACCGCCAAAAGAACTGCAACATTATTTTCGAAACTCCAAAAACATTTTTTACAATTACAAAAGAGAACAACCTAACAATACTGAAATATGTGGGCATTTATGTTTGGAGTTTCTAGCGAAGAGTGTCAGTCAGCTTTAAGATGTCATCGTATACAGTGTCACTGAGTGGAAATTCATCCACATTGAAAAGTACGCTGTTCCCAGCATTGCGTCTATCCAAGGAAAGATTATGGGAAGCGGCATTACTTGATTTGACTACCTACAACTCAATTCCCAATGTTACGGAAGGAAAGAACAATTTACTACATTATTATGAAACTAAGGATGCTTCAGGAAAATACTCAGAATTGAAAATAATTACATTTCCTACTGGAGCATATGAAATTGATGACATAAACCAATTATTACAGAAACAACTTGGAGAAGACAATATCACCGTTAAAGGAATCAACAATACTTTAAAAGCAGAAATAACTTCCAAATATTATATTGATGTTGGCTTGGAAAACTCTATTGGCAGTTTACCTGGATTTACAGATACCAAAAAGAAAATCTTAACTCCTGGAACTACTCATTCAGGTGATTCAACTGTAACAATATTGAAAGTAAATAGTATCGATGTCACGTGCAACATTATACACGGATCGTATAGAGATGGAGTTAATCAACATATTTTACATACATTTTATCCAACAGTAGCTCCCGGTTTTAAAATTGTTGAGAAGCCACAAAACTTGATATACCTACCGTTAAACACCAGTTTCATTTCAGACATCGTACTGAACATATTGGATCAAGACGGTCATAGTGTTGACTTTAGAGGAGAAACAATTACTATACGGATACACATTAGAGCAGCAACATAAAAGTCAACATGGGATTATCATTTAAACCACAACAGAAGAGTCGGGAGCTCAGTAGCTCCTCGACATTGGAAGAGTTAACATCGGACAACATTCGTTTTCTACAGAAGATTGGATTAAAACTTAACAGCGATGGATATCCTGGATATATCTCAAGGACCAACATTCGACGAAACACTATGGGAGAAGGAATATCACACGCACAACCCTTACACTTCATCAAAATTAAACAATAACGATGAAATAAGGATTCCCATTCAACAACAAGATATTTACACGTTACCATGTGAAAGTTACTTGTACATCGAAGGACGGGTATTAAAATTGGATGGAAAAACTGCTTCAACAGTTCCTTTTATAAATAACCCGATGGCATATCTTTTTGATGAAATAAGATATGAAATATCAGGGGTGACGGTTGATTCAACAAAAAAGGTTAGTTTAACAACGACATTGAAAGGATTAACATCATTAACACCGCATGAGAAGAATTCAATAGTCACCGCCGGATGGGTTGCCCCCGATAAAGACACTATAACACCAGCTTCCAACGGTCACTTTGATTTTCATGTACCTTTACGATTGCTTTTGGGATTCGCTGAAGATTACAAACGGGTAATAATAAATGTCAAACAAGAATTAGTATTACTCAGATCTTCAACTAATAAGGACTTAATACTTGCAGACCCTGCAACTACGGAAGATAAACTGGAATGGCAACTACAGTTGGATAAAGTTGTTTGGAGAGTACCTCATGTAAGATTGGCCGATGAACATAGAATCCTATTATTGAGAAAGTTAAAATCTGACCGTGATATTGTGATGCCATTCCGAAGTTGGGAATTTCATGAATACCCTACACTACCTCAGACAGAACGACAAACATGGACCGTCAAGACATCAACTTACTTGGAACGAGCAAGGTACATAATACTCGGTTTTCAAACTAAGCGAAAAGATGTTATCACTGCAAATGCTGGTCAATTTGATCACTGTAAAATAAAGAATTGTAAAGTTTTCCTAAACTCTCAATTCTTTCCCTATGACAATTTGAATGTCATGTTCAGCAAAAAACGTTTTTCCATTTTATACGATATGTATGCAAGATTTCAATCGTCATATTATGGAAAGACTAATACACCACTATTATCACCTGACCAGTATTATTCCAAGGCTCCAATAATTGTAATCGATTGTTCAAAACAAAATGAATCGGTAAAATCATCAAGTGTGGATATAAAAATTGAAATGGAATTTGAAGAACCAGTAGCGGATGGAACTTCGGCATACTGTCTAATTCTACATGATAAAATAGTTACTTACACACCGCTGACCGGAATTGTGAAGCATGTACTTTAAGAAGAATTGTACAACAACTGCAAATTTTTGAGGTTAGAATTATCTGCTTTAATTTTTGAGGTTAGAATTTCATTTGTGAAAGACAAGTTGAAAACAAACAATTATGTAATTGTATGAATTTCAAGGATTTTACGAAAAATATAAAAGCGAGAAAATAATTAGTAGAAACTTCATTCTATCTTCAACCGTCGTATGGGAAACATCATTCGCAAGATGAATTCTACTAACGGAGAAGAAAATACACCTCTAATGGATGATAATAGTTCAGATATAGAAAAACAAGTTGAACGAGAAATGGACGAGTTCCTAAAATTCAACAAACATAAGAAGAGAGAAGAAGAAAAAGCTGAAAAAGAAGTAAAAAGGAAGAAGGTTGAAGTTAACATTACAACCAATATTTTAACAGAAGTATTTCTTCGGATTATCTACCCAATTTCTTCATGCATGACAAAAAGTATATCAGTTGGAATTTTAAAATCAATGGATTATTCACCAATTGTTATTTTAAATCATGGAAACAAAATGGTTACTTTCAGTGAAACTACTTGGGAATCTCTCATGAAACATTTACATCTTTTGGAGTGCTATTTAAGTAACAACACATTTGGAAGAAGAACAAGATTAAGTTTATTGGAATCAAATATTGAAGTTGATATAGTAAAACATCGTGGAGGACAAATTGTTCGCTTCAGAGATTTAACTACACATAATGTTAAATTATATTTCACTAAAGAAGAATTTTACACTTTAAGTTGTACTACCGGTCCCGTCACCAGATACTTAAAACAACTAATATTTTCAAGTGCAATAATTAAAGACTATCTAATTGATACATTGGACAAAAAACCTTTTGTTCCAATTTTATACAGTCCCGTGGATACATCAATCTTTAATAGAATACCTCAAGAAGTTGAAATGTTGAGACAATTAAACAACTATCACACCAATTTTAATATTGATGAAGTGGCACAAGAAGTGAAAGAAGAAGAACAATCCTGTCTGTTATAAACATCGGCTCATTCAATTTTTAAGTCAGTTGTTAGTAAGACTTCATCATGAATAAACGGGTTTCGTTTTCTAATGCGCCACATATAATGGAAGTTAAAAGAGGTATAATTGAATTTCAAGCTTTCCAAGGAAATGATGGTAATTTTATTATTAAAGAATTAGTAATCTTGGACATGAACACATCAGTAGTTTATCATTATTTGTTCAAACCTCCAGTACCATTTAATAGACTAACAACTAAAGCGAAAGTTACAAACAAATGGTTGAACAAACATTTTCACAACTTAAGATGGGATGAAGGTTTCATTAATTATAACATGATGCCGCACATTATGAATCATTATTGCAAAGAGTTTAAAATTATCTACACAAGGGGATTAGAAAAAGCAAATTGGATACAATCATTTACAAGCAACGAAGTGATTAATGCAATAATTGATAAAGATTTCCAATGCTACTTCAACGAACTTTGTATTTCATCAAAAAGTTTTAAACATCGAAGGTCGCAATGCGCTTTAAAGAATGCCTACCGCTTGAACAATTTCCTTCAACAAAGTGGTGGGTGTAGTGTCAGTAGTGGGGGTAGTGTCGATTATAAAAGCGAGAGCGCTACCATGACGCAGCATGAGTATTACTCTAACCTCCGAAGAGACAACATCTCCGACGGACATTCTTATTAACAAGAAGATTAACAACAACATCAAGATGGCATCACAGAACTTACTTCAAAGTTTAGTTGATCAGTTCAACGCTCATTCAAAATCATCAATTCTACCTACAAAGAAATGTTCTGAACTAAAAGAAGAAAAACACTACATCATTCATACGATTAAGAAAATGGAAACTTCAGTAGGTGATGCTATTAATTGCATATTGAGCGAGGCTCCATATACAGTTGGTGATGAACCAAAATTTCAGATCTTCATTTTGAAGAAGTTGTACAAAGCGTCTTGGTAGGAAGATCTGAAATTTTGGTTCGTGTAGTTCAACCCGGCGCACTCTATTTGGTTTCGCACGGACCAAGTGGAAACAACTCAACTGAACTAACTATTCATGTAACACCTACTACTGATTAGTTTGTACATAACATTGTAACTATTTGTTTGTAATTGTTTTTTCAATAAATATGATATAAAGAAAAAACAAAAAAAATTAAAAGAAGCAACATATTGTGATGTCTTTGTACATTACAATATGTTGCTTTTTTTAAAAATTCCACGGGATGACCTTGACCCACTTTTGTGTGATTATAAAAGCGAAAATCTACTTGTAAAATTCATCAGTCTACGACTACCTTTCGTACCGTACACATCTCGCTCACTCTATCGCTTAATATAAAAACTAAAAGATGTCTCTCAAAGTCAAGTGTGCATCTTATGATACCAACACCATTACAACTTTTGAACAACTCGAAGATTTAACCAACGAAATGCGAGTTTTACTTACCGGTGGTTATCACTTAACTGTTGATGTTAGTGCTACTAATACAAGGATGTTCACTAAAACAAAATATTGCGATGATGAAATATTTATTTCTACACAACCTACAACTTCTTCATCGCCAACTGGTCAACATAACATCAAGTTCCAAAAGTATTACCAATGTTGAATAACTTTTGACAGACAAAACTACAACTAAAGAATCACGTGATCAATGTGAGTTAATAAAAAGGATGTGATACTTGTATAAATAATCATTTGCTTCTCAGCTCTCACCACGACAAGACCTATTTAAGAAAATGTTGTACAGAATGATGATTCAACTTGATGGAAAAATCTATGGAAAAGACTACAACACCGTTGAACAAATGACCCAAGATTTAGATGTATTAACTAAAGAAGGATATCAAGCTAAATTAATTTTAAAATTTCCTGAAGTACATCCATTATCAACAGAAGAACTTGTTGCTATGGCTAGGGCGGAGAGAGAGAAAAAGTCTGAAGAAAACAAAGAGAAACAAACTTCCTAAATTTTAATAATCCTTACACTTGTAAGGTATAATTTTTTAAAACTCCATTTGGATGACCTTGAAATTACCCCCCACCACTTTTCACAGTACATAAAACTCACTATTCAACACTATACACTCTTATTCTTTCACTGGACTCCGCAGCGTCAACATGGAAGAGCAAAAATACAAGTACAAACCTCGTTACTGTTGTGAACAACAATGTACAGATTTAGGGCCAATGATGGTGGATGGGTTAGCTTGTACTAAATGTGAATTCTTCGGATCTTGTTACTGCAAATGCAAAACAAAACAACTACCACCACCGGAATTGCGAACTTTGAAAATTTACAAATCGAGATATTTTCATACATGTTGTCCTCAAAGATGTTTCAAATTTCACCCTCTCGATCTTGCTCATTGTCAACGCACCAAGGTTCATACAGATGATTTTTGTACATGCATGATAAAAAAATGTAAATACAGGTCAGATTGGTATTCCGATCCTGTAGAACCATCAAATGTGTAATTTCAATTTTATATTCTTTTTTAAAACTTCAATTGGATGACCTTGAGATTTCCCCCACTACTGGTTGTAATTTTTATATAATATTATATTCAACTTTAAATCATTTCACTTCCAACACTCAAACTAACAACATGGAAGCAAAATTTATCAAGTTTGAACATATAATAACTGAGAGGGAGTAGATGGAAGAATTGTTTCAAAACTTACTTTCTATCATGGACAAATATCCTATGAGATGGTTCAGAATTGTGGTTCAATATTTAAATCCTGGTGAGTTATTTTCTTCATCATCATCACAGAGTGAGGAAGACGAAACAACTAATTCAGTTAGAATAATTGAATTAAAAGATGAAGAAGAAGAACTTACCGCTTTATTTGATCATAAGCTCAAGGTCGCCGTTATATAAGCCCCCTCCCTATGCGCCAATCCTCATTCCATCACCGACTCTCCAACAATGAACAACTCTCCATTGGCCCGAATGAATTCTAGTTTTGAAATAAACTCTAAAGAAGAGTTACAAGACATTTTTAATATTTTACAAGAACTTGTAGATAATTTTACAACCATCAAAATGAATTTGGAAATAACATACGATTGTCCTATTTGTGATAAGGTTGAAAGTTCGGACGAAGACAGTTTACTAAATCTAACTCCTGCACCATCTGACACTACTGATGGTAATAATGAAGAGCAACGTCTTTCCCCCACCACTTCTTTGTAATTCATCTTTCCCCCCACCACTTCTTTATTTAACTAACATTTCTCGCTTTCACTTCTCATTCCGTCTTCGACTTCTGAACTATCAACATCACTTGTTTTAAAATTTCAAACACTAACACAATCATGATGGATATGATGGATGAAGTTCCCTTCGTAACTAGAATGGAAGAGGATAAATTGAAATTGGAAATCAAACGATTGGAAATGGAACGGGAAAACCAACTCGAAATGTTACATTTGTTCAAGCTTTTCAAATACATCATCTGGGGACTCTGCGTTTACCTTCTCATCGTCGTCGGTGTTTGCATTTACAACTCTGTAATTCATCACAAAAGTTCAACTTGTTTAAACTCTGCTGTTGCACATTAATTGTATGTTCACTAATAAAATTCAAAAGTTACTTCAACCTATCCTACTATCACCAACTAGTTCAACTTAGAACTATTTCTGGTGGTAGTTGGGTAGGCTTTTTTAAAACTTACTCTGGATGACCTTGACATACTTTCCAGATCCCATTTATAAATTTGAATTTCAGTTTTAAACTAACTTTTAGTTTTGTTCAACTATTAAGAGTTTTGTTAACACCGTCAAATTTCAGTTTTCAACTAACTTTTAATTTATGTGTACTTTTAGTTCAACCCTAGTTACTTTATTCGCAAATTCAGTTCAACCAACCACCAACGCTATCGCCATCTCCACCCCAATATTTCAACATCTCTGCCCCCAACACCTGCCCGGACATCTGTTCGGTTTTAAAAATATAAAAGAAAGGTAAAGGAGTGGGGGTGGCGCATGCTTACCAATACAAAACTAAGGTTTGAGGTTAGAATTATCCATGGCGGCCGCCATGTCTAGTTCAGTTTTACCACATAGAGTCGGCGACCAGTTATTGATCTAAAGGAGTGGGGGAAGGAATGGTGGGGGAAGGTTGCCATTTTATAACCCCTCTCCCTAGGCGGCTCTTCTCATTCGATCGCTAACTTTCAAACGATAAACACCTCTCCCATGGCACAAATGAATTATCCCACTATCACCAACTAGTTCAACTTTGAACTATTTCTGATGGTAGTTGGGTAAGCTTTTTTAAAACTTACTCTGGATGACCTTGGCATATTTTCCAAATCCCAGTTATAAGTTTGAATTTCAATTTTGAACTAACTCTTAATTTTTGTTCAACTGTTAGAGTTTCTTTAACACCGACGAATTTCAATTTTGAACTAACTTTTAATTTATGCGCAAATTCACTTCACCCTAACGCCAACACTATCGCCATCTCCACCCCAACCTATATGCCATAACATATAACTACAGCATCTCATATATACCCTCTAACCCCCACCGGAAGCTATGTGACATGGCAGCTGGCACCAGCTGCCGCGTCACGTGGCTCGGTGGGCACGTGGCCGGTTTTAAAAGTGGCCAAAACACACTACTCACTTGCAACGGTTATCTTTGGAAATTTTCCATACTATTCATCAGTAACGTTCATGCAACTAGAATGTAACCATCGTCTACAATGCTGTTCACACTTTACACCCTTTTCGCTGATCAAAACTTTTTTCAGGCTTACTACACATGTAGAATCATAAGGCACAAGTGACATCGGCGAGTTTTCAAAAGATTTTATGCATTATTTAAAGTTACGAAGACGTACATTTCAAAGGCAGTGGATAGAGTCCAGACGTTAAGAGGTTTGTGACTTTCTGCCTTTTGTTGTTGTCGGCAACTCTACAGAAACTTCAAAATTAGCTGCACGTGTTTGAATATCTTGTGGGCAATTAGACCGATTTCCAAATGGAGCAAAAATATGTTGATGTTATAAGCTTAATTCTGTTAATAGAAAGACTCACTGAATTGTACACATTTTCTTTAACCAGTCCTAGACCATACTAGCGTAGAAAAGAACTATATTTGGCCTAATTATTGTTAATACGAAAAAAGTAAACAACCATAACCACTTAGATGTAAAAGAAGTATATTTATGTGACTATGACGCCTTGTTATCTCTCGTGTAATTGTCCGCCATGTTAGTTCCGTCACTCTCTCTTTGGGCTTGATGATTATCGGTAAAGTCACATTTAAACAGATTTTTATTTTACAGACCATTTTATTTCTAAAGAATTTATATGGATAATAGAGCTGTTATTATTTTAAGAGAGGGCTAAAGAGATAGATTATTTCGCCTACCCAGTCCAGTGGATGTTGAGGATACTACCTGAGGCATTTTCGCATTGGTCACAACCTTACTGAGGGCAAAAACCAATGTCCATTGTTTTGTGTAGAACGCTGTGGCTAAGGAAACTCTGCCGCAGTTCATCACGTGTTAGACCCTAGACTCAGGTAGAGAAGTCGAGGCAGGAGATTTGGCCGCGGAACGTAGGCCCTTAATTCATGCTATTCATTGGCTATGTTCATAGCCTGCACGCCTAGCAGTTTCAGCAGCTGCCAGTAGAGGCCCTCAGTATTGGCGTCTCACTGATCAAAAATTCTTCGTTCAGTACTTAGACTGCTCCCATTATAAGCTTTAATTTTAAACCCTCAAAAGGTGGGAGGGTTTTTTTAATGAAAAATGAAGACTTTTGCTATTTCATTTGCTTTTTATTTTCTATAAATTTTAAATCCTTTAATTAATTTTTGAACGATTATAGCTTAATGTGGATTCTAAGTATAACAAAATCATGAAGCGATCAAAAAGCTCAAGTATTTACTTTTAATTTAAAACCATTCCCAATTTTATTGGACAAAATAAGGCTCAAAATGGGACCAGGTTAAGAACTGAACGATGTTCTTAGCGGGTCTCTTAATAAATTTCTTAAGAGACACACACATATAGAAATTTTCTATTTTTCACATATAGAAAATGAAGAATTAAAAAATACATTCTTAAAAAAAGTATGTACGCAGTTTATTAGAATAATTAAACACTAAATGCAAAAACAAAAGAATGTAAATAATACTAACTTCATTTTATATTAAACGCTGGTGCATTTACAAATTCATGTCGTCAGGTTTTTATTTAAAAGTTAATAAAAAGCTATCTACTCCCAGATTATTATTTCTAGTAACTGCTGGTAGCAGTGCGAGAACTTAATATGCGTACAATTTTTTCTATTGTTAAATTGCTCATCTAATTTATATAACATTTTCAGACAGTAAATCTTCATTTTCATAATTATTATAATGATTCCAGTTATGCATATTAAAGCTAAATATTGTTTTACATGGTGGAAATTGTTGACTGTAAAAGAGATAAAGTTCGCCTCCATTGTTAAGTATTGTTTAGTTTTCTGAAGCTATGTTACGCGCTATTAAATTCGAAACGTCAGGTAAAGTATATAAGGCAACGTGCTACCAGTCTCAAACATGAACGGTCCCCAGCTCCAAGATGGTCTACAAGTTGTGCGTTGTCCTGTTGTGCAGCCTCGTGCTGCCGATGTTGGTACAGGCTAATCCGGTAGGAGCTGCATTCTATATCGATTTCCATAAAATTTAATTAATATATAACTGTTATTGTGATAGTATTTTAAAAATATACTTCCAATCATACTGTAAAAAAATATCAATGTTTTTCTCCACTAATGATTTATATAAGTTGTTCATATTTTACACACTGTTATCGCTTAAAAGGTAAAAGTTTCTTATGCCAAAACTAATTTTTATTGTTTTCATTTTTTTAAGTTCCCATTAAGTTTCAACCTCGCCCTAATTTAATAAACATGTCTCAAATTTTAACTATATATCACATCCGTAGAGAGCTACAATTGAAGAAGTGTAACAATCTAATTTAGAGTATTAGCCAGCTTTGGGGCATCCTATGTCTTTCTTTTTATAACAAAATTAAATAAGTATCTATTTTGAAAACATATTTTAAAATATTGTATTTGATAAACCCTGATGACCATGATAACTTCTCAGAGAAGGTGTTATTGGCTGGTTCAGCGTTACGTCAGGGGACTTAACAGCATAGCCCTCTCCAAGTCATCTTTAAGTTAGTTAATCTACTTTAATTAGAATAACAGGTGGATTCATTTTCAGGTTTGTCGCTACAGCAACCCTGACTGCGCACCCCCCAAGCCAGGGGATAACAGTGGATAACAAAATTTATTGTACTTTGTTGGCAAAATGTTACTAGTTCCTTGACCACGTGGTTTAATTGAAATATTAAAGACATCATGCACTGATATAAACCTGTTTATTATCCTTCATTGTAGTGAACATTCCTATTTTATGTTTTAAAAATCTCTTTTCCTCTCAGTATACTTTCAAATTTTCAGTAGGAGACCAAAAAGATGCCCTCAAAATCTTTTGAGTATTGCCCTCAAAATCTCAAAAGTATTTCACGTATTATTCTTTAGTATTTCACCATGTGAACTTAAATAGAAATATGAAGTCTGTGAGATAGAAATGCGATGTAAAGAACTTATGTATTCTGCAGCAAATACTTTCTGCATACAGGTAAATGCAGAAAACCGTATCAATTTAAATGCTTAAACTAAACTGACGATGAATTTATGAGCTTTAAAATTTTTATAACGCCTGGAAACACAATAATTGTATGTTAAATCAGTTTAGCTTAAATAATTGTAAATTACAAACCAAAACTGAACAGCTATCATCAAAAAAAGCTTATAAAATGACATTTCTCTCACATTGGTAGAAAAGATTGGGCAATATTACTGGAAAACAATGTAGTTCACAAAATATTACATGATATACATCCGACAAATCCTTGAATTAATTTGAGTTAAAGGACAAAGAAAAATTTGAGTGTCCAAAAAGAAAAAGAAAACGGAATGAAGAAAACATTAAAATGAAATTTGTCTTTTATTATTGAGGATATAGAAAAATATAATTATGAACAATTATCTAATAATAGATGTAGACGAAGAAACATCAGCATTCATTGCCCAAATAAATCATTTACTTCTATGCAACTGTGAATTTAAAGACGGAATTATTCAGATAGAAGATGATTAAAAGAGTTACCTAAAATAGAAAACACTAACTTTATGCTGGCAAACTTAAGTTAAAACAATAAACTTAAAAACAAGAAATAATAGCCAAATAATTCCTCACATCATTTGTGAAGCAATTGAAATCACACTGGTACAAAAAATTTAATTAAAAATGAATTTTGAGAACAATACCAACCTACTCTTTGGTATCTAACATCACACACAGCGAGGGAAAAATCCTCATCATATCTTTCCTGGGTGCTAAATTCACCTTTTCTGCAAAATAAACCAACAGTTGAGAGTTATTTTTTATTTTCTTTAGAAGTAAAGACTAATACTGCAACATATCTATCAAGCATTATCAAGCGAAAACATTTCATTGTTAAAAATCTCTTTACTTCGTATAATATTTCTAGTAAAATCCATGAAAAATCACTTACACTATTCGATAAATCGTTGTTTACCATTAAATAAATTTAAATTTATTTTCTCTAATTATTATAAACTCAACCGCTGCAAACTGTGTATTGCTGGGATTAGACTAAGAACTCTGTACTAGAAATGAAGTGAACTGTTCAGCAATAAATAAAGGCTGAAGGATCGTGTTTTTTGTCAGACCCTTAACTTTCCTAATCATGATCCCTTATCTACAATTAAACGATTAAATTCATTTACCATCTTTTACATTATTACATTAATTTTTATTGACACATACTAAATAACATTTTTTGTTATTAAATGTTTTCTTGGTTAACTTCTTCATCCTTCAGTTTTGTTTTAGTCCTAGAACAAACACTGGTGTTTTACAATTTTTAATTTTGAAATAAATTAATAAGCTCTTGCTTTAAAACTAAAACCCTACACAGTAGCTGTAGTATAGAGTACCACTTCCGTTGTTGGATCGTTAGGCCCACAATATACCACCAGTAACATGGATTGGGCGGGACAATGCCTATTAGGTAATAGACTAGTAAAGTCGGTTAGTGTTAAGCGCAAAACTTAGCATTTCTATTCTTATTAATTTTATAAACACATTATTTAGAAATGATTGAAACATTTGATGTTTCTAAGCTTCCATACGCATTATGGCCACTGCTATAGTAAGATTCACGAAAATAGTCCGATGGAAATTTTAACAGCTGTGTGACCCCTCACCCCCTCTCGCCCCGCAACGTTGTCATTTGTTTTTATATTTACCATGTGTAATACAGTATGAAAATGTGTTTTATAATAAATCTGGCAACAATGCATCAACTCTCATCGGACTATTTTCGTTAATCCTACTATAGTTGACATCCAATATTGAACTTAAACAATACCGTACACATCATGGTATTTGTTCTCTAAAACAAAATTCAATATTTATAGTATGTTACAGCAAGCAAAGAAAACGTTAAGGCAAGACTACAAAATAAATATTTTTGTTTATATTAATTGTGCCGTTCAAGCTATGGAATTCCAAATCAATTAACTATGAAACGCCCCAAATATAGTTTGGAACTATAATAAAATATACTGTCTGTTTCAAAGAGTACTTCGTGTTTTTCTTATTGATACCAATACAAGTATGCTTATTTAATAATATTTACAGACAGTATATTTCATTTTCATGATGATTCAAACTATGCATCGTTAAATATTATTGTAGCTTTTTTACTTTACATGGTTTAAATGATTGCCTCTGAAAGAGGTTGAGTTCGCATCCATTGTTAAGTAGTGTTTAGTTTACTGACGAAAAGATATGCGCTATTAAATACGAAATGTCATGGAAAGTATATAAACCAATTTGCTTTTAAAATACTATATTTAAAATCATAAGATAAAAGCTTTAATCAAGTTTGTTAATGTAATTTTCCAACTAATTATTTATACATTAAAATTATATAAAACGTCAGGTTTTTCATACTTTTTCTCACTCAAAGGTAACTCAACGAAAAAAAGTTATAAGTAAATCATTATAAAGGGCTAAAAATGTACTTGATGTTTCAAAATTTATAAGTTCGCTCAAAGAAGACAGTAATGAACTCCACATGATAAATATGTATTTACAGTGTTTTGTGAAGGTAGCACAGTTCTATATTTAATGGATAAAATTCTTGATAGGAAAAGTTATTCAGCACTATTTTGTAGGGTTATAAATAATTTAAACTCGCTGTCAAACTTGTATCTGACAGTTTATGCCAAACTAAACAATAACTTATACTTACAAACTATCCAGTCTGTCTGAACTAAGTAACAGTGTAACTAAGTCAAACCAAGGTAAGACTTTATTATAACAATATCGCAGTGGCTAAAATACTTACACGTTTCAATAATTAACAAAATTGCTAATTAAAAGCCAAATATAACTGTGAAATTTGGATAAAATTATTTTTTTTTAATTATCTAAAGTTAAGTTTTTGTATACACTTATCAAATCAATTAATTTGATGTGCGTTAGTAAATTTTGTTAGTCAAAAGTTTCCATTACTTCGCTTTCGTTTTTGTTTACATAGGGTACAGTTTTCAACCGTGTTCAAATATTTTGGTTTACACGATTAAACCACCTAAAATAATGTAAAATACACTATGAAGCAATTATTTAAAATAATTAAGCAATTATTTTAAAATAAATAGTTTAAAATGAAAGTTTTTGCTACAATTTACTTTAAATCACTAATTATATATTAAAAAATATCTTAATACTTTTATTTACCAGTTGTACAAGGCCTTCAATGGATTGTATAAAGTCATTTTTTATTTCTTGGAATAATTCATTCTCTATTAAAATTAGTCCATCATAAATTGGTCATTCATCCAACCATATTTAAACAAACTGTGATATTACCTACATAGGGCCTACAAAAAATTATACAAAAGTTTAATAGTTTAAAAAATAAATAGCTTATATGAAAGCTATTTTGATCAGATAAGTAGAATAACAATCTAGTAAGACAAAGATAACGTTTATTTATTTTATATCCTATGACTTTTGATGTTTAAATATTTCTTAATTGACAGTTAAATCGTCTTAAATAGAATACCATGATTAATATTTGAGGAAAATCCTAGTAAAATTTGTGTAGCCTATATTAATTCAATTTCTATAATAATAAATTATTAATGGGTTATTTATAAGTAATTTTAATTCGATTGTACTGTATTATATTTTTAAACAAGAACGATTGTTTCTTAGAACACGTTATTAACTATAGAAAGATTTAAGTATTTCAAATTTAAATATATTAAATGCATTTTTTATTAATAGGGGAAACGAGTGAGTTGTACTGCAGGACAGGTTAATTAATTTGAAGGGGTAAAAATGAGATGCAATTTGTTTCGGAGTTAATAAAAGCAAACAGGGATCACTCAAGTACAAAGAATTTAATAATGCCGTAACAGCAACACTCTTTAGGAAACCGAGAGCTTTTATAATGAAATATAACACTGCTGAAAAAAGGTTTCCTTTAAGCTTTCAGAAAAATTTTACTTGAATGGGTTGACAAATTTACAAAACAATATAAAAGATCCAAAAATAATTATTTTTCATAAAGTTCAGAGAAAAAATTTAATTTTACATTATTTTTATTTTCCACAATGGCACATTCATATCACAGAATCAATATCACACAACAGTACTTTATGAATTAGTATACTTCCTTAGCCAAAGGTGTGTTAAGCCTACCATCACAAAACATGTACTAGTCGGCTTGCCTAGCTCATTGCAAAGATGGACTTACATTTCTTCTTTGCAAAGAAAAATTAAAGTTCTAATTATATACAGAGCTATAAGTAACTATAATCTATATGTATCGAAACAATTTAGTCTGTATAGTAGTTGAATACTATTTACTGTGTTTTGTGTTGTGTCTTGTTGTGTATTATTCATTGCGTTTTGTTTAGTTTGATTATTTACTACTTATAATAGTGTCCAGTGACTTTTATAACAGTTATAAATAATAAGCAACTTACTGTAAGTGCAATAATCACCAGTTTTCAAACAGTAGTAAAAATATGTTATATAAATACGAAATAGTTTTAAAATAAGACGAGGTATACCTCATATTCCAGCCTTGCTTAACAATATTTTATTATCTACCGATTCAAATGATTCCTTAATATTTATAAACAAATAGCTTGTGATGAGACCATTATTTAAACCATTAAAATATCAGAACAACATTTCAAAAATATCAACTAAAAACCGAATTGGTTTTTATTTAAATAATTATTACCATCCAGAAATTTTAACTAACCCCTTTTTCATTATTATCTGAAGAATTTTTGAAAAGACGGGCAGCAAAAATATAGGTCTGTAGTCATTAATTTCTGTAATCCTACCATTTTGAAATAAATAAACTACTAAGGCAGTTTTAGATAGTTTTCCTAATTTTCCTATTTCCAAACGCAGATTTAATAAATTTACAAAAGGATGATATAATTCTACATACTGCATATATGCTTCAGTATAGAGGATAAAATGTCACCAATACCCCACGTTTTTTTCATTTGACAGACTACCGAGATAACTAAGTGGAACAAAAGTGGGGTCATGGAATACATAGTACATTGAATTTTTACTTTGAAAAATATATTTTAATAATTATTATCTACATCTTTGGATGAATCAAGTGATTTTCCCAAATCTTCAAAAGAAAAAAAAGGTAACAACCAGGGAATACTAGAAATTTTATTGTTTTATTGTCAACCCCCTATTATATCATTTACCCATTGATTTCAATATACATAATATGACGAATGAACATGTCTTATATCATGTATATCATATGTGTATGACAGTAATTATAAGTAATTGTGTAATACTAATTTTGTTTTTGAACAAAGATATCTTGTTTAATTTTTTTTTATACCGTCAAAACTTTCAAATTGTAGGCCTATATAAAACATAAAATACACTCATAAACTAACTAGTGCGTAAAACGTAATTCCTATTTTTATTGATTACATTGTTTTGCATTATGTATGCCACTCGAGCCCGCCTGCCAATGCCGTCGTACTGCTCTGTGTCTGACTCACGAATGTCATAAATATATTTACCGTCAGGGCATATTTTATAAATGTACATTTCTACGCTTAAAACTTTGAAGAAATGGCACTGTAGGTTATGTGATGATTTGTTTGACACAACAAAGCAGTTGCCTAATATTTGTTACTATTATGTGTATGTAATAAAAAGTGCTTATCCAGCGTAACGAGAACACTGAATAATGTTTAAATAATTTAAATAAATTTTATATATTTTACTTTAGCTCAATTTCAATTAATTTAAATTTTACATATTTAGCAAATGAAAAAATATATAGTCACTGAGCAATAACTACAAAGACTGTACAAACGTTTTAACAAATAAAAATTACCAATTTAATTGTTGACTTAAATCTTTAACTAATACACTGTATAGGCTTGTAATATTTTTAATGCGAAATTTGCGTTTTTTATTGTAACTTACAATTAGATTTATATTTACTGTAAAAAGAAACACATTGAAATAAGCCTGATTTCGTTTTAAAATTCTACGAAAGTTCAACTCACTTCGACGAAGTCTCACCAAAGTAGACCTATGACAAGTTTGACTTTTAAAATTTACACATTAGGTTCAAGGTTTCTGTTTAAAAAAAATAACTTATTGTTTTATAAATAAAGACCATATAATGCATAGAATGCAGCTATTACAACCAACAGTATCAACAGTACTTAACTGATTGTGAGAAAGCTAAATGAAACTACCCTGATGAAACTATCTTTACAATAAGATTATTTTTCAACGACGTTTTAAGACAAAAACTTGTGTATGAATTATGTCATTGCTAGGCCCTGTTTAAGTCTACTGAAGGCACACAATTTGCAGGTTTGATGGAAGTATGGTTACCTATTTTAATTAGTTTATAGATTTTGTCATTATTGGTATGCGAATAATAATTCCCTTTTCGTAAATTATATTCTACAATAGAAACTGCTAGAGTTTTTCAGCTACTAAACGGTAAAATTATAATACTTATACGAGATTATAATACTAACACTATATTTATAAGGCTAATACTCGTATATTCCAATCCATCATGTTTTACTAGATGTTTTGTTCAAAACAACCCTTTCCTAATAATCTACACCCAGAATACTGATTAGTTCGTGTAAGAAACACTGCAAACAGAATGAATATTAATTAGCAATTATTCCTGGGGATCAAAACTAAAAAAAGGATAGTATTTCGATGATTAAAATTTAATAAATACATTTAAATAAATCTACATTTATTTGAATTTACATCTACAAAAGAAAGTTGTGTTGGTTACACTATTTATAATTCGTGCATGGCTGAACCGATTTGTCTGAAAATTTTTAAACAGCTGTTCTCATTTGAAGTATTGATTGAAGTTCCATTTAAAGTACTGAGGGGAGATTGGTAAAAAAACTAGAGGATATTATAGGCTTTTAACGAGTAAGCATATGGCGAACAAGCAAAAAACTGATGGCGAGTGAACACGTTGAATTACTTGAACTTGACGGGGAGTAAGCGAATCGAATAGCTCTTGAAGGTCAAAACAGGCCTCAGGTTGGCATTGCAAAGCATGCCGGGTAACAGCTAGTTGTTTATAATCGTTTGACTGTGCTTTTTTAATAGTACGCAGTTGAAAGAGTGGAGAGACAGTTGATAGAACTTTTATCTTTCGAGAAGGTAAAGAAATGAAACTGTAATATTAATTCAAGAGTTGTAAAAATGTATAACTCTATATTAACAGGAAACACCGAAATGGCAAGCAGCGTTAGCCTGGTTACTAGATAGAAGTTGGTAAAAAAAGACTTCACAGCTTTATTTAATCGTCAACAAATTCCCCGGAAGAATTTTTTTAAGATTTTGAGTTTTCTTATTCTTAAGGGATTTTTGGGCTTCATAATGAGATATCCATTTCGTTAAAGTTCCCTAATTGTGTGTTTATTAATAGTTTGCTATAAAACAACTTATTTTTGTTGTGGTAGTTACTACTTTTGTTTTTGGTTGGAGCTACAATTTTAAAGTTTGTAGATGTTTGTTTTGTTTATTTTAAAAAAGAGTGTTTTTAATATTAGTATGTAAAATCCTTTTGTAACATTCTAAAAAAATGTCAAAAGAGGCATAAACGTCATAAACGTGGCAAAATATATCTTCCCCTTTAATAAAAAATTCCGATTTTTTATGTGATTGTGTAATCACATGTGTTAGCTTTTTATAATACAGTACCATTATTGAATTGTACATACTGTATTGTTGTTTCTTGTATAATACTGGACAGAATGTATATCTTAGTATTTTATTCAACGATATTTAATATTCTCATATGTAAATTTTAAAGATTAAGTTTCATAACAAAGTTTTGAAATTACAGATTTTAAACCCATGATAGACAGTTTGAACTTGAGATAAATACAAACATTTGTAATTTAAATTATAGAAACCATTATGTAGTTATAGGAAATGTCTTACTTTTATTTGTAAAGCTATACTTGTATTTTGCTGTAATACATAATTTATTACATAACTCTGCAAACTATCCAAAAATTGTGTGACATTTGATTGTTTTACAATGAACACCTAGAGAGTTTTATTCAACTCGCTGAAATCCTGGTATTTGTTATTCATTTTTTATTCAAACAAAATATAGAACCAAAATGTAATGACCCCATAACTATATAACCTTAAAGTCTTGCCTTAATGATTTTGAAATATCGTATTTTATTATTATATTTAAGTCGAAATTTATCTTCCAGATTAAACGGATTTAGTATGATTAATCCTATCTTGAAGACGTTTGATTAGTGGGAAGAGCTCGCCCTCAATCCAAGTGAGTAAATTAAATGAGCTCATCATCTCATAAGCGTAGCAATTGAAACAATGTAAAATTTGTAAGTAGTACAAAAATTTACTTGCTATTTTAAATATTTAACTATTTAAATAATAGCAGTGAATCATGAACATTACTGTTGCTCGTCCTGGAATATAAATTATAGTTTCGCCGGTCTCCTTTACAGGACAAGGGATAAAGGAAGACAAAGGACTAATTCGGTAAATTCGTCCGCATCCTTATAAACAGGACAAAAGCGTGATTAGCTGTGCACAGCCCGGCTTGTGGGGGGAGGTAGGGAGGGTGTTGGTAGGGAGGGGGCAACAATGAGCCAGTGAGGGTGGGGGCGAGGGGGTGAAGGCTCAGTCGCGCGTCGTCCTTCTTCTCGGATGGACCTTGACGAGGTGCTGCCGGACGTCGGCCAGTTCGGCGCGTACCAGAAGCTCCTCTTGTACTTTGTCCTGCTGCCGTGTGTGCTGCCATGCGGGTTCCACGCGTACAACCAGCTGTTCATGGCGGCGGCCCCTCAGCACTGGTGCCGGGTGCCGGAATTGGACCATCTGGACCCCTTCCTGGCCAGGAACCTCAGGTGGGATGTGAAGTTGTAAGAGGTTCTAGGGGAGTTCCTGTAGGATACGCTATTAGGGTAGCTGGAACAGTTAGGAAAAACTATTAGTAT
The DNA here is from genome assembly GCA_030545055.2 of Neoaliturus tenellus. NCBI lineage: Eukaryota > Metazoa > Arthropoda > Insecta > Hemiptera > Cicadellidae > Neoaliturus > Neoaliturus tenellus. The sequence continues at coordinate 4,384,703 of CM061537.1, forward strand.
TCGTGCCAAGCCATTTTAAACATCTCAAAAAGAAATAACTTGAGTTAAGTGAACAAATATAAGATAAGGCAGTTCAACAATAAAACTGTATTGCTGATGATATTTTTACGGAAAATAAACATGTGAACTTCATATTTACTATATGATTAAATGTTTAACTGTTAACCTGGCAATGTTTTCATTGTCTATTGTCTCTTGCATATAATGTATTTGCATATTACAATAAATACGGTATATTCATTATTTACGTTCTGTCGTACAAGAAAAAAATATTGCTAAAACCTTCTCCGTAGTTCTCTAATTACTTTTAAAACTTATAAAAAAAAACTAGTTGCGAAAAAATGTTTTTCAGCAATATTAATAATCTTAATAAGTTTCTTGATATTTGACATTATTTGATATGTGTATAAATATAATACTTATATATCACATCCCAAAAACTAATTGAGCGTGCAGTCAGAAAAAAAGTAAGTCACCTAATAATAGAATATAAATTTCGGATAATGCGTATCTACTACGATGCATGCATTTCTTTGTAAACTAATATATAGTACGAAAAATTTGTTTTCCTCAATTAGGTTCCAGTTCGAACATTAGTTTCAATAACATGGTGTAGGTGTGAATGCCTGCTAGTCTAGAATATGCAAGAGGAATACAAATGTATTGAAAATAACACCTTTTAATAACAACATATAAGACACTTTATTGTATTGTATGTATAACTTCTTTTTAATCTTGGTTTTTTATATATCGACTTGAATATTTAAAAATCTATCTAAAAGGGGCGATTCAATACTATGATTACATTTTAAATTTAATTCAGATGTCATGTGAAAAAAGTTATTAAATAATACTCCTACAACTGGAACGTAAAATATAAAAAAATGTATTAAGACGTAGAAATATGAGACCCCCTCTCAGGTCGGAACAAATATAATTGCTTATACTCCTCAACAAGAAAGGTAATTTCAAGTGTTTTAAATCATATTGAGCTCGTATTAAAAACAATATAGATTTTTTAATCAAGTGCTTTAAAAGAGAAAAACTAAGTAATTAACTAATTACTTAATTACTAATTACTTAATTAAGTTAACTAAGTAATTTAAGCTGTCAAAATCAAATGAAGCTTTAACCAAACATGGGCACATCAAGATAACAGTTTTAACTAAACACAATTACCGTGGTTTATACTGCAGCGCAGAGCTGAGGTGGGAACGTCATAACATGGGATAAAGTGGCGCGCTCCCGAGGGAGAAGTGGTAATTAAATTCCTTCTTTTAATTGCGGCTCAACCATGAAAATATGACCTGCAGTCAATTGAATTTCCTTTCTATTTTAAATTAAAAAGAAACTCAATGGACATAAAACTGTATCATTTAACTTTCATTGAAATATTGAATTATCAGTGTTGTTAGTGTTAGTTAATTTATTTAATTTAAAATAATTAAATTAATCAACAAAATTATTTTTAAAAGCAATTTTTTATAATATAAAATTGATTGTTTTATATTTTACAGTTAGTACCCGGGGGAGCTTATGCTCGCTAAAATTATTAAGTTTCACTTTCAATTCTCAGAACCCCTCCCCCCCCCCAACGAGCTGTTCGCTTCGCTTACTCGCCAGGGTTTTGCACTTTGATTTAATGTTTATAAACTACTTAAGGAAAATTTAAAATGCTCGTTTATTTCTACAGTCATCAGCTGATTTTGGTTTAATTTACTAGCTATTGTGAAATGGCCTAAGGATAACGTGAGAAATTTTAAAGTATGTAGGGTGGAATCCAGAATTTTCCTTAAAATATAAAAAAATCCTTGGATAGAAAAATAGTTGCTCATGCAAACAGTACTAGATTAAGGGTATAAGATAAACACACAGTTAAACTGCAATAAATTATTTAAGAATCATATTAAACTTACCAACAAACCTATTAATGTTAGTTACTATGTGCAATAATTACTGATAGTAACGTATAGTTAGTGGATATGGATATTTAGATAAGTCAAAATAGTGTGAATGTCGCAGTTCATTAAATTAAAGAGATTTACAATTTTTTAGGCTTTTCACTAAAAACGTTGTGAGTAACTGGGGTTAAAAATGTAATCATTTATGGATTTATAAATTATTTATTGCACGTAAGTTGTTAGGTATTTAAACTGTTAAATATAAAAACTAAATTTTATTAGCATAATAATTTAGCTAGCAAATGCCACATAGATTATATAACGACCTATTACAGAAATCAAGCATTTTAAATAAAAGTTTATATTTAATTTATTTTCATATTTCCTTCCATTTTATGCATTGTATAATAAATAATGAAAACCATGACTTTGTAGATAATATCAAAGGGCAATCGAGACCCACCTGTCCCGAACAGTCTAGACTTCTAGACGTCCGTAATTGATGACATTCCTTCACAATCCGCCAGACTTGATTAAGGTTTCACTTTCTGATCTGCCACATGATCAAATTTTGATCATCCTAGACTTTCACTTGAATTGAATTAGTAACAAATTTGTTACTTGAAGTTTTGATATATTTCGATAGGGTTTAAAGAGAGAGAAAAAAATGCCTGTTGTCCATAAGAGAACTCCGTAGCTTCAATGAGATATTTTAGTAGTTCAATCTATTTACAACAAATCGTACATAAAATTGAAGGAATCATGACCAATTTTTAATTAGAAATACTCAATGTGATTATTGTTATATTTTCAGGAATTATGTTAAAACTTACATACAATTTAAGCCTTTCGTATAATGCATGTGTTAAATTTGGTGTAAAATTCTGTAGCAATGGAAAGAGGTATTTCTTGTAAAAAATTTGCTTACACTCAAATGTTGGAAAAAATTTCTTGAAAAATACCACTGGGTCACTATAATCTCCTTGTACGAGAGCATTTAAAAGTTTATTTAATGGGTGGCGAGTTTCCCTTCATTTTTAGGTATTATTTGATGAAGGTAGTTTAAACTTCACAACATCCCAACGCATCATTCAACGATCCCATTGAAACTACGGAGTTATTTTATTGACAAAAAATAACAAAATAGTTAATATAAGCACATGTAAAAATACTTAATTGACAATATAATTCTAGCCAATTACTAGGAAAGTACTGCTTACTCCAAAATGCAGCATTTTTTCTTATAATTAACAAAATTAATAGTTGATAAACTTTTTTGTTTTCTTTGGTTTGCTAAGAAACTATATTTCATAATTATTTAATTTCTACACCTTAAAAGTAGCTACATTACAGTTATATAAAAGGTAATATGCACTTAAGAAGCTAAGGAAATAAATCTGAATAAATAGGATCCCCGTCTCAAAGGGCCTTATTTGAATACGAACTCATCCTGGAACCAATGTGGGTCGAAGTGAATTGGTTATCTGTTTCAAAGTCTCAATTCCCACAATATTGTTATCTACGCAATGCTGATTTCTTTTTATAGCCTTATAAAATATTACTGATTTACTGTAAAAATTACTTTTAGAGAACACGATTTAATATGGTGGCTTAAAGAAGTGTTAGCTCTAAACAAATATATGCTTATTACTTTTTAATTTTAATTTGATTCATTCTTTAATAATACACGGTGTATTATTTGGTTTGGACTCAATTTAATTTATTTTCGTGTTAGTTGATTAATCTTGATGTTTAGGCGATTATGGACGAAGTCTTTAGGGACTTATAAATGTGAAACATCATTTTCGTTTTGTATTATACTCAATGATAAACTACACTTTTACGTCGAAACAACACTTTATTTACATTACATTACAAAGAGATTTTACATTTTAGTAGGCAGACTACTAGTTTACATACTAATTTTGACAGACTATGCTGTCATCGTCAGACCTCGCACTGGACAAGATGGCGGACATTGGCTGGTGTATGTGGCGGAATAAAAGCTATAATATCAACAATATGTTGAACAATTTTAGACAAAGAAATAAGAACCCGACCAATAACATAATATCATAGTTAGTTCTTTTATTTGAAGAAGCCTATATTTAGATAACATTGTTTAAACATTGACATTAAAAAAAAAAAAAAAAAAAAAAAAAAAAAAAAAAAACCTAAGAACAATAAATTTTAAATATGTGATTCCATTACATATATTTAAAGTAAATAACTATATTTTTACTACCTTGACTATCATAATTATTTTCCAACACTATAAGTTTATGTGAAAAGATAATTAATACATCTTACTAAATATAATTAGACATAACATTAAATTAAAATAATGTTTTTTCTTAAAACTTTTTACTAACAAAACAATTGATATTACTTTTACTGACGGTTCGATTCCCAATTTCTTTTTTTAACTTATGGTAACATTTTCAATGATTTTAAACAATAAATCTTTATTTATTTAAAATTTTTGTATAATTTAGACAGATTTTTTACACTAAAATATGTACACTAAATATTTAAACCCTATTGAAATATATAAAATTTAATCACTTAAATACAATTTTTAAGTACTGTATGCAAAATTGTATATTTTCACCATTTGAAATCGTTTTTAAATTTAAGTATTCCAGGCGTGATTGATGGTATAAAGTTTTTTATAAATATATTTATTATTATTATTATTTACATTCATAACTGTATAACTTTTTGTAATCATTTGATTTTTAGACATTAAACTTTTAATCTTAAATCACTGTTTGATTCTTAAGGCAACATATCAATGTACTTGTCCACGAATTTAAATTGATTAACATATTTGTGTTTTTATTTATTATAAATTTAAGTTGTAGGGTTGCTAATATAATTAGTTTAAAAGTATATTTTAACAAGACCACCATTTCAGAATGAATTTTTTATTTTTGACACTGTACAAATATATTTACCTAGTGACTATTTGTAAATAAATATTCTGTAAGAACATTATTATTAAATTTTCATGTGTTTAACTTTAATGCTTGAGTTTGTTATCATGCTTTATTTAATATATAAGTTAATTACCTTGTTGAAGATTGGATTATTTTTACGGAATTAGATTGTTTATGAAAGAGAGTCTTCAACAGCTAATAAATAATAGAATTTCTCAAAAAAAAAAAAAACTCAATCTTTCACAAAATAACTAATCTACATAAAATAAATAATTAGACAAAATTTAACTAATAAAATTAAAGACATGATAATTTTATAGTAATTTTTTGCAGATTATTTATTTAATACTAGTAATTCCCTAAACATAAAAAAATCATTTTTAAATTGTATTCTTATTTAAATATGTTTTTTGTTATAATTTTGTTCTCATATATTTACATACAAATATTTTATTATTAAACACCTTCCTTTGATTTTATAATGTTGAAAATTGACTTTTCAATATTTTATTAAAACCTTTGTTGAAAAAATGAATTAATGAGAATGAGCTGAAAACTAAATTTAATTACCTTTTACACAAAACTGTCATATTTCTAAGGGTTTCCTTTGAAAAAAATTAACTTAAGCACCTTTTTATGAAAATATTGTCTTCTAATATTTGTTATAATGATGCATATATTGTAAATAGTTAAAATTAACAAAATTTTCGTAAAAACTCCATATAAAATATTAATACATTGTGAGGTTTTCGAGGTTTTATCCTATTAAACATTTAATTTTTCTTTAAATATATTACAATGAATGTACACTTGATTCTACTAATCTCAGGAATAAAATAATGGAAAGATTAAATCTGTCTTTGATAGATTTGGATTTCAGGAAAAAGGGAAATCAGTAGTGGAAAAAGGGGGCTGCTGGCTCACTTCAAGGTCACCTGAGGGATGACGTCATCGAGGTCAATGACCTCACCGATGACGTCATCGATGACGTCATCGATGACGCAATCGATGACGTCATCACCAATGACGTCACATCCATGACGTCACACCCATGACGTCACAGAAATGACGTGCTGATGACGTCATCACCCCTTACGTCACCAAAATGACGTCATCGATGTCACAAAGGTCAAGGTCACGCTGAAACCTAAAATTTTTTGGCACTTTTGCTGTTTCTCGCACTACGCTCCGAGTTTCAGTCCGGTTCCCATGACCTTGACGACTTGGAGCGAAATTAGACGAGAAACAGCAAAAGTGCTGAGGAAACTGCAAGTTTGCAACGTGACTCTGCCTAAACCGTCATGTGACACCGCTCGGGTGACCTTGAAGTGAGCCAGCAGCCCCCTTTAGACCAGTACTACAACCGCGATGTGCACCCTACGACAGACACCGAGCGACTGACTGTCCGGCCCCGCGCACTCTAGGTATATGGGAAGTGGTGGGGGAACTGCGATGACCTCGGGAAACTTGAAAATGTCAAGCCAGGTAGCACCGTTTTGGTGCTACCTTAAATTTACATGTTAAAGTGTGATGACCTTGAGGTTGACTGTGAACCTGGGGCTTAGGATTGTGTTTAACAGCTTGACGTTTTCGCCAGAGTTCAAGTGTGGTGACATTGAACTGGTTAAAATCAAAACTGCACAGCAGACTGCACAACACGGATGTGCATCCTACGACAGCCGCCGAGCGACTGACCTCCGGGCCCTGCGTACTCTAGATATATGGGGAAGTGGTGGGGGAAATTTTAAGGTCATTTAAACGGAGTTTAAAAAAAGTCAAAGAGTAGAAAGACTACTCTTGTGAGTCTATAGCGATTTCATTGATAGTGAGTGCTTCGGTATGCCAAGTTGATCTGTATTGACACGCTCCTAAATAATGTTTGCAAAAACCTGCAAAATGATTGTTGCACAATTTGCAGCCAGTTAGCTGTTTTAGTTTGAATTCAATGCAACGTTCAGGGCAGCAAGTGTACTTATGCCCTCTCATTTGGTACACATGGAATGTCTTCAACTTCGGTTTCGGCTTCTTCCAAGACTTGCACTTACACATGCACTGACCAAAAGCTTCACATGTTCTACAAGCCAGACCATCCACCACATCAATGTCATTTGGCCATGAAAAACATTTCTGTTCGCAACAGTAGTTGAGTTGAATGTCCATGTTGCTGCGGTGAAGGTGCGCGATGAGTCAGTGAGAGTGCACCTTAAATAAACTCAGTGGAGGGGGAAAGGTCAAGGTCATTCAAACGGAGTTTTAAAAAAGATGACTAGTTGTCCTCCTCGTCCGTCGTACTTGGAGAGCTGTCAGACGAAGAGCCCCGCGCAGGTGCTCTCCAGATGAAATGTATATCTATTTGAAAGCGCAGGCCTGGATCTTGTACCATCAACTCCTTTAATCTATTACATACCAATTCCACTTTGTACACATTGTTAATAATCAACACCCAAGGCTTCGGCTGAACATAACGTGTAGTTGAGTCAGCCTCGCAGACAGTTACACCTTCCGGTGATATTGGAGTGTATAAATGTGTAAAATCTCGTTGCTGAGGCTGGCTTGAAGTTGAGGGTTCTGTGCCGACCCTGGTTGCATCAAAATTCAAATCCATTCTACATTCAAGAGGTCCAGGGTTCCCGTTTAATACATTGAGTAATTTTTGATACAAGACTTCCACTTCTGTCGCATCCTGTAAATGAACAGTCCACCGCAAGGGAAATGCTTCGTCCGTAGTGGAGTCAACTTGAGAAAGAGTTCTTTCCGCCATGGCAGCTAAGCAAGGAATGAGGTGAGCTGCAGTCAGTTGTAACATTATCGAAAAGTAGAGGGGGAAATTTCAAGATCATTTAAAATTGGGTTTTAAAAAAGGAAGGAGTGGAGGGGAAAGTTCAAGGTCGTTCCAACATCAGTAGTGGAGTCAGCTTGGCTGATGGTGTTGTCCGCCATGGTTGCTTGTCGAACAAGGAATGACGGGTGATGTGATACTTATGCAGGAACATGGTGAAGTGGTGGGGGAAGTTTCAAGGTCATCCAAACGGAGTTTTAAAAAAAAAAGGAAAACCTACAAAGTAACATTGAAACTTTCCAACTGATGGTGGCGGGCGTTTTCTTCTGCAACCTTGCCGACACATGTGACTATACCATATAGTATGAAAAGTACAACCATAATAAGGCCGAACAATAAAAGATAGCCGTTGACTATCATGATATTTTCTGAGTGGATCTGCTTTCTTCTTATCTCCCTCTCTTGCATCCTTTTCTCTAACTCGTGGATGAAGTCGCAGCATGCGTGAGGACATCTTTCATCTGTTGGTAGGTTTGCCATTGTTGATGTTGTCGGTTTGGCTGTTGAAGATGGAATGAGGTTTCTAATCGTGATGTGCCATGTACACCAATAGTGAAGTGGTGGGGGTAGCAAAGCAGTGGAGGGGGAAGTTTCAAGGTCATTCAAATTGTGTTTTAAAAAAACCTATCTTGTTACTGAGCTAATATGTCAGTAACAAGATAGGTGTTTTTGCTCTTTTACTTCTTTAATATAATGAAAAAATAAACATATTCTACAATGGTTAGAACAAGAAATACAACTGCTAGTCAGCTGAAGTAATCCAAGTTGTCCGGCTCGGTCTTCATGGACGTCGGTGAGGAAGCTGTCGATGAGTGTCCAGGCTCTTCCTTTGGCTGCCGGGTGTTCCGTATATTGCAAGCGTAGACTTGCACATTTATACGGTAGCCTCTTGCCACCATTAGCTGCAACTCCTTGTACAAATCGTTCAGCTCCTGTTGTGTTTTGATAGTCACCTCCTCATAGCTGGCACAGCTTACGTTGAGAGACATCCTGATGTTGCTAGGTTGGCTGCCGGAGTAGAAATAAAGCCAAGGCACAGCGCTTGGAGGTATATGAAAAAGTGGTGGGGGTGTTTGCATTCAAACAGGTTTGACTTGTAGCGTGGTGGGGGTAACTGTGAAATGCAAAGGTCAAAGGTCAAGGTCACCCGCGAAGTTTAAAAAAAAATGCAACATATCAATATGTGACAAACTTCACATATTGATATGTTGCATTTTTTTGTCTTTTGTTTTTTATGGTTTATTTATTTATAAAACGTTACAATAACATATTTACAACAGTAAAACTTAAATCTAACACTGCTGCTTGTCGGCGATGTGGATGGTCAACTCGGTGGAATTGCTACCCGTGCAACCGTGGGAAACCAGGTAGAGACAGCCGGGTTGGATGGAGCGCAGATCCTCGTTCTGGAGGAGATGGACGAACCGTTTCGGCAGGTAGACTTGGAACTTGGGCTCATCCCCCGGAGTGAATGGTGCCTCGCTAAGACTGCAGCAGATGGCCTCTCCAACTGTAGTCTCCATCTTCTTCATGGCGTGGATAATGTAGTGCTTCTCGTCTTTAAGTTCGGAACACTTCTTGACGGGTAGTATGGTAGATTTGGAGTGAGCATTGAACTGCTCAACCAAAGTTTGCAGGAACTGGTGAGATGCCATGGTCAAGTTATAGATCGTCTTCTTCGTCTTCTTGCTGGGAGATGTTGTCGTCTCGGAATCTCGAGTAATACTCATGCCAGGTCCCGGTCTGCTCCTCACTTATATAACCCCCGTTACCCCCACCACTCCCCATTTCCCCACTTTGAAGGTAAGATGCGAGTTTATAGGCGTTTTTTAAAGCGCAATGTCTATCTTTTTCATGTTCTGGACTTTTAGTACAAATACAAACATTTTCCATCGTATACTTGTAGTTTTTATCCAAATCCACATCATTAACCGGAACATGAGTAAATCCTTCGATCCATCTTTTCTTTTCCAGCCCCTTTGTGTAAATATTGGTAAACTTGTCTGAAAAGTGATGCATAATGTGATACAAGTCCGTGTAACTTGTAAAACCATCATACCAATCGATATGATGGAAGTGTTTTGAAATCCATCTGTTGGTAGTAGCGGCTTTACTGGTTAAAGATGAATAAGAACATGGTGGTTTAAATAAAAACGAATAAGGAACACTTGTATTGATGTCGAAAAACACAAGTTCTTTTATGATAAATCTATCATCATTACCCCGAAACGCTTGGAACTCAATTATACCAGGTTTGGACTTTACTTGTTCTTCTTCCTTGTCCATTGCGAAGATCACTCGTCTGCTCATGACGAAGTCCAAAGGTCAACTGATTTCCACACCACGGTAGGTACGACTTTTATACCCGGCCGTACAGTTGTTGGCGCGTTGGTGTATATTTAACGTGGGCACCGTCCCCGGTAGGCCTAACCCCACAAAGTGTTTGATATTGTTTTAAAAATTAACCATTGCTGTGTAGTTAATTGTCATTTAGGTTTCCATCTTTACATTTTCCTTGTTTTCATTTTCATCACTAACACTTGATTCTTCTCCTCCTTCTTCTTCCTCTTTTTCATGTTTTACTGATTTCTTATGTAGTTGAGCGTACTTTTCCAATTGTCTCCACATTTGTACTTCATGAGGAACCCTATTGAATATAGAAGTATCTACAGGTCCGTACAATATAGGTGCGTCCGGTTGTTTGTCCATAGTGTCTTCCAGATAATCTTTAATAATTGAACTTGAAAACACCAGTTGTCTCAAGTATCTCGTTATTGGTTCAGTTGCACAAGTTAGAATAAAAAACTCTTCTCGATTAAGTTGAATCTTGTTATCATGTCTTGTTGTGTCTCTAAACCGCAACTGATGATCACCACGATGTTTAACAATATCGATTTCCACATTTGAATCCAAAAGGCCTACTCTTGTCTTTCTTCCAAACATGTTACTACTTAAATAGCATTCTAGCAGATGCAAGTGTTTCATAAACGATTCCCAAGCAGTGTCCGTAAACAAAATCATTTTGGGTCCATGAGTTAAAATTACAGTAGGGGAATAATCTGTAGATTTCATAACACCTATTAAAACACTTTTGTCCAAACTGGAAGAGATTGGGTAAAATATTCGCAAGAATACCTCACTTAATATGTTAGGAGAAATATTATCTTCAATATCCCTTTTCCTCTTGTGTGCATTCTTTCTTCTTTTACCTTTTTCCTCAACATTATTACTGGCGTGGAGTTGTCCGCAAGCGTTGTGTTCATCTCCCTCCGGTTGACCTTGAAGATCTAAAAAGTCGGATATCTCCTTCTCAATATCTACTACATTTTCTTGTGTACCACTAGGAGAAGCCATATTGAATAAGATGCTACCCATACAACAACAGGCAACAAACTGATAAGGAGCGAGCTGAACGCTCTGCTTTTATACTCGCGGAATGCATTGGAATGTAGGAAAACCGGTCTTTTACAATACATTTTTAACAATTCCAGTTAAAGGTGTGTATGTTACGATTTTATCATGTAGAATTAAACAGTATGCAGTTGTATTAGCCGATATAGGCGCGTTGAATTCCATTTCTATTTTTATATCTACACTTGATGATTTTACTGATTCATTTTGTTTAGAACAATCGATTACAACTATAGGGTAACCATCTAAGTATTTTTCTGGTGATAGTAAAGGTGCATTCGTTTTACCATAATATGAACTTTGGAATCTTGCATACATATCGTACAATATGCTGTACTTTTTATTAGCGAATGACACATTTAAATTATCGTATGGAAAAAATTGTGAATTTAAATAAACTTTAATATTTTTCAAGTTGCAATGATCAAATTGGCCTGCATGTTTGGTGATGGTGTCTCTTCTGCCTGTTTGTAAACCAAATATAATATACCTGGCTCGTTCCACATAATTAGATGTTTTAACTGTCCAAGTGTGTCGATCCGTAGTTGGCAAGCTGGGATGTTCATGAAATTCCCAACTTCTAAAAGGAATTACAATATCACGATCAGCCTTTAACTTTCTTAATAGTAGCATTCTATGCTCGTCAGCTAATTTAACATGTGGAACTCTCCATACAATTTTGTCTAATGTTAATTTCCATTCTAAAGTTGCATCTGTTGTACCGTCTGGAGCTTTAATAATATCTTTATCGTTTGAAGATCTCAACAAAACTAATTCTTGTTTAACGTTTAATATTATTTTCCTATAATCTTCAGCAAAACCAAGCAACAAACGTAACGGAATATGAAAATCAAAATTTCCATTTGTATCTGGAGTGATTGTGTCTTTTGCAGGTAAAACCCATCCTGCAGGTTGTATTAAATTGGTTTCATTAGGTGATATAGATGTTAATCCCTTTAAAGTTGTTGCAATACCTACTTTTTTAGTAGAATCAACTGTTACACCTGATATTTCATATCTAATTTCATCAAACAGGAAAGCCATGGGATTATTTATAAATGGAACTGTTGTACCAGTAGTAGTACCGTCCTTTTTAGTAACTTTTCCTTCAATATACAAGTAACTTTCACATGGTAGCGTGTAAATGTCTTGATTTTGTATGGGAATACGAATTTCATCGTTATTGTTTAATTTTGATGAAGTGTAAGGGTTGTGGGTGTGATATTCTTTTTCCCATAGGGTTTCGTCGAATGTTGGACCCTGAGCTATATCCAGTATATCCATTATCGGTTACTTTTAATCCAATTCTCTCTAAGAAACGAATGTTCTCGCGTGTTAACTCCTCCACAGCTGAAGAGCTACTAATGCGGATTCCCGTAGGTTGTTCGCTTTTAAATGTTAAACCCATGATTTTGTATTAAAGTGTTGATTTTAAATGTAATCTAACCGTAATAGGCTCTTCTCGGAAATCTATCAAGTTACCGTCTTGATCCAATACGTTCAACACGATGTCTGAAATGAAAGTGGTGTTCAAAGGTAGATATACCAGGTTTTGCGGCTTTTCAACAATTTTAAATCCAGGTGGTACACTGGGGTAAAAAGTATGTATTATATGAGTATTTGCTCCATCTCTGTAAGCTCCTTGTATAATGTTACAAGTTATGTCTATACTATTGACTTTTAATATTGTTACAGTTTGTTTACCGGAATGTGTTTTATTTGGTTCTAAAATTGCTCCATCTTTGGGAAATCCTAATAAATCACCAATTGAGTTTGGCTTAGTGAAATCTATATAATATTTTGAAGTAAGCTCAGCTTTCATTGTATTATTATTACCTTTTAGCGATATATTGTCTTTTCCCATTTTATTTTGCAAAAATTCATTAATATGATCAATTTCATAAGAACCTGTGGGTAAACTGCACTCTTCTAAGTCTGTTAACTTACCACTGGCATCTTTTCCTTTATAATAATGCAATAAGTTATTTTTACCTTCCGTAACATTGGGAATAGAGTTGTAAGTTGTAAAATCCAACAGTGCTGCCTCCCAAAATCTTCCTTTTTGCAAGCGTAACGCTGGAAAAAGGATACTTCGTAAAGTGGACGATTTTCCTGTTAATGATACCGTATAGGAAGACATCTCAATAGTGACTGATACTTTTAGCTAGGAATTCCAAACATAAATGGCCGCATATTGAAGTATTATCAGGTTGTTCTCTTTTATAGTTGTAATATATGTTTTTAGCAGATTTAAAGTAATGTTCAAGTTCTTTAGGTGGTGGCAAATTTCCAAAACTATCAAAATAATATACATTACTATTTAGTTTCTTATAACACACCCAATGGGTGCCGGACCCTTCAGTATTATCCAAATTTACGATTCCAGTCTCATTTTTCCATATTTTCTTTGGTAAACTGTCTTTCATAAATACTCCGCGGAAAAATGGTATTTTTAAACAGGAAATATATTTAAATAATTCAACATTAGTCAACGCTTTATGTGGTATAACCAATTGATTTCTTTTATTTAATATGCACGATACGGTCTTAGGTATAGACCAGCCCCGTTTTTTACCATTGACCATATTGTCGGTTTTTTATTATTTTTCCTCGGAGAACGTCTTTTTAGTCTAATATTACCACCATGTTTTCTCTTGGTTGATCCTTTTTTATTCTTACCCCTCCTTTTTCCACCTCCTACCGCTGTTTTAGCCTTCATACCTGCTGTTACCGCTAAAGCTGCTGCTTTTTCCGCAATACTAGCGTCACTAGACTTTACTCGTTGCCAAGCTATATTCGCTAGCTTTTTATCAGCGATTGACCTATTTTTTGAATCGGTAAACGTGGAATATGCGATATCGTGTTCTTTACAAGCCTGATCTAACTTATTTATGCCTGGATCACCTCTTTCCAGTCGTTTTTTTAATTTAGTTCCTGGTCCGCAATACTGATAACCTCCCGGTATGTGAAATTCGTATGGTAAAGCGTCTATTGCTCTGTTTACGATAGATCCTACTGGAATACGATTTAAAGCTTTACTTAACAGAGAAACCGCTGTGGACGTGATACCGCCTCCTTTCCGTATAGTGTCTCGATATGGACTGGTGTAATGAAACGCCATGATTGTCTTTTATATTTGAAAAGCGTAACCCATGTGTTACCTCTATGACAGGTTGCACATAAATGATGTAATATATGGTGTTATTTAGTTAAATATCAAAAGTACCCCAATCTGATGATCTAAACTTTTGTGTGTTATGATTAAAAAAATATTTATAAAGAATTTCTTGTTTAATCCATGTATTTCTCATTTTTTCGTCAATAGGTTTATGTTGTCCTGCTACAATATAATTATGCATATCAAATAATAAATTACCTATTACTTTAACAAGAAAATTAACAGTTACAGCGTTATCGGCATAATCAGGGTCTGCAACATTTGTTAATCGTTTGTTATCACAATTCCACCATTTTTTTCCAGTTGGCTCTAATTGTATTATCTGTTCATAAGTAACAGCATCACCAGGCTTTTCACCAATACCTAAATTTGTCAATAACTTTCCTTTACCATCCCAAACATAATTGTTTTCTTCAAGTAAAGTAAACTTTTTATTTCCTTGTACAAATACATCTCCTTGACGTGTTACTACTTGGTTTTGTTTCACAAAACCGGAGGTTTCTTGTTTTAAAGTTTCCTTCATTTGACCCACCGTTGCACCATCTGATGGTGCAAAACCATCTTTTACATTCGCTAAACAATTACCAAGACAGTCAATAACTCCTACATCACGTGTAATACAATGATCTTTGATGTATTTTAAATTTACAGCATCATTTTCATTTTTTGGATAACCTATATCGTTAATAACAAATTTATAAAAAGAAAACCCATCTTTTGTCTTTTCAGGTATTATAGAATGTAAATAGCGTCTATTTATGCTGTCTTTTTCATCTACAGGGTCTGCTACGTTGGATATACGCCGATTTTCAGCATTATACGTTTTTCCATTAAATTTTAACGTATTCTTTAATTCCGATGATAAATAACCTCTGTTTATTGCATCAGCGTTTTGATTTGGCTTACCAACGTTGGAAATTCTATGATTACCCGCGTTATATGTGTTTTTATCTAATTTCAGTGTTGGTACTATCTCTTTTTTTAATACTTTTAAATTTATTGCATCATTTTCATCTGTGGGATCATTAATGTTTTTTAACCGTTTATTACTAATATCATAATCTCCATCAGGTGTTTGTGGTAATCCAACACCTCTTTTTAAAGTATTAAAGTAATATAATCCATCCGATGAATACCGTCCGAACTTGTCAACACTCATGGTGCAACTGAATAACATTCTAGAGTGTAACCCATTTTTATAATATTAGTCCCGATTTCTAACCCATATCAGTTTTTATACAAATTCTTAGTCTTCATCAGTTACATTTGCATCATTCCCGGGACATTTAAAATATTTTAAATCTGCACTAATTAATGATCTGTCTGCTTCATTTCTAAATACATGATTTTTATGAATAAATTCCTCACCAGACAATTTTCTAAATCCGCTAAATGAATTTGGATCTGCAATTAATATATTTTGATAATCATTTACATCCATTAATTTAAATCTTTTGGTATTATAAATAAACTCTTGATTTGCACTATCATATTGTAATGTTTGTCCTACAGTTGCAGCATCCTTTGGATCTGTTCCTTGTGCCAAATTACCTATTTTCTTATTTTTCGCATTGAAAGTACTACCTTTTGGTTTGTCTAATATTAAAGATTGTTTTACTACAACACAATCGTAATCATCGATACCTGGAAATATGTCAATTATTCTTCTATTTGTACCCAACCAACTTCTATGATAATTGTTTGGATTAGTATGTAAAACTTGTGATAAAATCGGAACATCATGAGCATCTGTAGCTAAATGCGCATTTGATAATTTCATGTCTTTGCAATCCCAAACATTATTTTTTTGTTCAAGTAAAATAAACTTTTCATTTCCTTGTACAAACACATCACCCGACCGTGATACTACTTGATCCTGTTTTACAAATCCAGATGTTTCTTGCTTTAAAGTTTCCTTCATTTGACCCACTGTTGCACCATCTGATGGTGCCGAACCATCTTTAACATTCGCTAAACAATTACCTAGACAATCAATAACTCCTACATCACGTGTAATACAATGATCTTTTATATATTTTAAATTTACAGCATCATTTTCATTTTTCGGATAACCTATATCGTTAATAACAAATTTATAAAAAGAAAAACCATCTTTTGTCTTTTCAGGTATTAATGAATGTAAATAGCGTCTATTTACGCTGTCTTTTGCATCTTTAGGGTCATCTACGTTGGATATACGTTTATTTTCAGCAGTATACGTTTTTCCATTGAATTTTAACGTATTTTTTAATTCTGATGATAAATAACCTTTGTTTATTGCATCAGCGTTTTGATTTGGCTTACCAACATTGACAATTCTATGATTACCTGCGTCATATGTGTTTTTCTGTAGTCTTAATGTTGGTGATATCTTTTCTTTTAATACTTTTAAATTTATTGCATCGTTTTCATCTGTGGGATCTTTTATGTTTTTTAACCTTTTATTAGTTATATCATAATCCCCATCAGGTGTTTGTGGTAAACCAGCTCCTCTTTTTAAATTATTTGCGTAATATAACCCATCCGAGGAGTAACGTCCGAACTTGTCGACACTCATGGTGCAACTGAATAGTAATCTAGTGAGTAACGCATTTTTTATGAGATTACCCCACGGTTTCGGAGTTCATCCACTAAAGCCACCCATTCGTTTTCCAATCCAGTATGACCCGCTTCTTTAGCTTCATGTATTAGTTTCATTCTATCCACCAATTTATTGATATTATTGTAATAAATCACATTTGTGTTATATAGTTTCTTCATTAAACCTGTACCTGTAACAGATTTGTTTCTTTTTCTTGGTTCTGGAGCACTTATATCCAAAGTGGATGACACAAACCTTCGTTTTACAGGTTTTCTTGGCATTATCGGCATTGGTTGTCTTCTCGTTGTTGGTATTAACTTGGATACAAATACTCTATATTTTAAAGACCTAGATCTAAAAACTGGTTGGTCAGCTAAATATTTTCTCCTGTATGCATTGGTGTGTTCCAAAATCTGTTTATATGCTTCCATGTCTTCTTCTTTAACTAACAATTCTAAAGGCTTTTTTTCAAATAATAATTCAAATAATCCTCTTGTGCCCTTATATCTTTGATTACCAACAATAATATTATCATTTTCATCAATGTTTACCGGGCTATTACCAACCATTAAACCTTCTTCTGTTAATCTTACTCCATAACTATGGTAGTTTTTATTAGGATTTATTCCAGCTAACATTTTTATCATGTATTTCCTTCCTAAAGGTCCTTTGTTATGAATGTTTTCACCCAACAAGCTTATGTTTGACGGACCTTCCCTTGCTTCTTCTTCTTTTTCCTCTTCACTAGCAGTTGATACATCTTCATGTCCTCTTTTAGCTTTTACTTCATATAATTCTCTTATACCACTATAGTCTGGTGATTCTAGCTCTCTTTCAGGTTCTCCGCCGGTAAAACCACTATATGTAGAGGATTCCAGGTCTTCATCACTAAAATCTTCTGATTTTACATTTTCTCTTTCAAACTTTGTAATAGGTGCAATTGCATCTCCTTCCAAAACGGGTTTAGCAAATTTTTTGTTTAATTGTTTCAAGGGTTCAGTAATAGGTTTAAAAGTAGATTCAAGAAATTTCTCCCTTTCGCTAATACCTAATTTTAATGCTCTGTTTTTATCTCGAATAGAATCACTAAGTGATTTTATTTCCTTTATTAACTTTTCTTGGTTAACCATGTTTGTAGCAAGACGTGTTGTACAACAATGAATGTTTTACATCATGATCAGTGTATTAGTATAAATTTATCAAATCCTATCCTGTATCGACCATTGTTTAGCGGTTGTTCCTTCATAATTGTTAAAAACCCATATTTTTCAGCCCAAGCCTTTCCACACAACTCTTTAAATCGTTCAAATGGCATATCCGCACTTACATGGTCATAATATATGTGTTTTAGGTTGGTTTCATCCTGTTTAAATACAATTAACATGTTTGCATTGTCTCTAATGAGCTGTTTCGGTATTTTGCTGTAAGTTTGACCAATATAAATGCTATCTATGTTGTTATGTCGACCCATGGCGAAGTAATTTCTTATTGTATTTTGATTTTCACAAGATACGTCGTCAAATATGAATACTGAGAATGGTTTAGCCTCTTGCGGTTGCATGACACTCTCGCTCGCGTTGAATTTAAAATATTTAACTTCAGGCACATTATTGAGTATTTGTTCCAATAACTGATATTTTGGTTGTTGTAGTGACTTTGAAAATACATATAAATTATTAAAACGTAAGCCTTTAGGGTTTGTAATCAAATTGAATACTACATTTGTTTTTCCACAATTGGAAGGACCGGTAACCAGACAACGCACCGTGTTTGGTAACAAAACACCGTGTTTCCCAGTATTGAATTGAGAACCATCCACTGTGAGTTCATCTATATTATTAATAGTAAAATTGTCTTTTTGCGGTATTATCTCCATCCTTTGTAATGGTTCAACCCAAAATGATGCTCTATCATTATATTAGATCCTTTTTAGGTATCCAAGAATCTTCCGTTTTATTAAATCCTAACCATCGTACTTTAACCTTATCTTTTTTGCGTTGCAACACCTTTTCTACTAGATATACATCACCTACTGTTGATTTTAACATTTCATGTCCATAAAAACCTCCTTCAAGCAATTGTCCTTTATTATCTTTTAAAATGTAAGTTTCTGGTACTGTAGGTTGCACCTTAAATACGGTAAATACCTCATTTGTCCAGTTTGGAAGATATCTTTTACTGAATACACCTTTGTATTTGCTTATTCGCACTTTATCACCAACATTAAACCTTTTAGGCTTTAGTTTTTCAACTCTTGGTTTAGTATTCAGTTTTATACGTTTTAATACAAGTTTTTCATTTTTATTAGTCACCTGGCTTGGTTTCATACCGATAGTTCTATGAAACTTGTTATTGTAATCGCTTATAAGTTTTGGTAACATATCAATCCATACGTGCGATCCTCTGTTAGAAAACATCTTATACATCGCACCTTTTAAAGTTCTGTTGAATCTTTCAATTATTGATGCTTTTACCTCTGAATTGGTTGAGTAATGGTTAATGTTGTGTTTTTTCATTAAATTTGCAAATTCCTTATTAAAATATTCTTTTCCATCATCAGTTTGTAAATGTTTTATAGTATGTTTGTCTCTTTGTATAGCTGTTTCCATTGCTTTTGTAACACTTTTGCCACTTTTATCTTTTAGTGGTAAAGCATCTGCCATTTTTGAAAAACAATTAATAATAGTCAATATGTATTTAAATCCTCTATTTTGTTTACTATAAGGAATCATTTCGATTAAATCCGCTTGATATAAATCATTTATTCCTTTTATCACTGTATTTCTTCGTGGAAACTTTCTTCTTGCAGGTTTATGAAGTTCGTTGACAATTTCTTGCTTCAAGTTCTTCATATTGCAGGTTTGAATGTTTCATGTATCACATGTATAATCACAATGAATGTTGTCTTAAATATTCACATCATTTATATAGGTCAAGGTCATCCAAACTTGTGTAAAAAAATGGGGAACACGGCGTTTGACTTGCCGTGTTCCCCATTTTTTTTACGGAAGGAGAAAGGAATAAGGTCGAAGTTGTAGAAGGACGAAGAATAGGTTACTAGTCGATAGGGTTTAGAGAGTAGTGGCCAAAAGGAAGAGTGTGAATTTTATCCGGCATAATATGCCTTTTATCATCTCGAGCTGATAGTGCTCTTTTAACTTCAGTGACACTGTAGACCTCATGTTTAAAGCTTCTGATAGTGTTGAACGTTGCAGACATTGTAGAATCTTCAAACAAGCAGGTCTTGTAATGGTCAAACGTCACATGTTTCTTCAAGTACGATGTTTTAACTCCTTTTGCTTTCTTGACTGTCGGTGTGTTGTTCTCGTTGTACATTTTAAATGAATACAATTTTGCCATCAGTGCCACTATTTCTTCTAAAGGCATTCCATTTGCTTCATCTTTAAATTTTCCGATTACTTTTTTATTCTTTTCATTGTAATTTGGATGGTTCTTCGGATAGTCAGAGAAGTCAAAATCGTCTTTGTATGGGAAACTCCTTAGGTCTTCATACATGTCCAAAGTCTTTATCCAGTAGATAAACGCGTCCGTATCCATGTATGCGACTCCAATGTTTTCCCTTCCGTAGTGTTTAACCATTTTGTTATAATGGAAATCATACATCAGGGTTTTACTTATGTCCAAAATCGACATACCTATGTATAACGGACGGTCCATGACTATTGTTGTTTTCTTCATACTGACAGCGACTAGATTTTCGTTTATAATCATGGATGTTCCGAAATTTGGTTTTTGCACTAATTTTTCCAATTTCCTAGGATCACTCACTAATTTTACATTTTTGTGTTTTCTTTTGTTCTCCAAGGTCTTCCCAAAGATGGCGTTGTTCATTAATTTATAGAAGTCCTTTTCAAATGCCGTTGTCGCTGCAGCTCTTCTTGTAGTGTTGGAATCAATATATGGTTTCAACCAACAAGACTGGGTGAATTCAATTGCTCTATGAATTCTCACTACACGTAGACCCAATTCAAGAGCTTGTTGAACTACCCAGTAGTGAGCCACATACCGATCTTTATTCTCTAACGTCATCATCAATTTTGGCCATCTTCCTGTCGGTGAAACTTCAGTCTTGGCTAGGAGAGGCAAGTCGTAGTGATGGTCATGAAGGTGCTCCGGATATTCGAAATCACAGTCCAAAATATAGCCTTTTGGACCATTCTTTGGAATCTGTGAGATGTCACCGATGGTGGCCGGGTCGATCCATTTGAAGTCAGCGTAGGGAAGCGGATTTGACATTGCCCAACCATAAAGGTTGTTTGCGTCAAAGTAGCCAAGGTAGACCGATGGTTGTCTCTCGTCGAAGCCTGGGATGTACTTGTTGTTAGCTTTGACATGACGTGTTACAGCTTGTGTCAAACCGCCCCGTACACCAGATTCTATCATGAGCACCATATCAATATCTGTTAGAAGTTCCAATCGACAGTTGGTTGACTTTAGCATAGCTTGCCATGCTAATCCTGGAGATGTGTACGAGTGTAGAGGGTCCAGTCCATAGGCGGAGAAGCAGGTGTTTCGAAATTCTTCCATCACATCGCACAGCAGAGTTACGTCCAATTTTATGTAAAAGTCGGAATATTCCCCTAAGGTTTGAATGTTTAGTTGGTTCCAAACATTACAAGCATGATTGTAGTCTTCAACGGTGATTGCACTTTCATTTAACTTGCTATTGAAGGCTTCAATCGGTGGCAGACTGGTTTCTTCAAATTTTTCTGCAGAAGTTATGTAATCATAGGGGAACACTCCTTTACGCATTACTAAGTCCAATTTATCTTCATGTACAATTTTGCTGGTTTCTTTTAGATCTTCTCTTCTTAGGTTCTCAGACAATTTGGCTAAACTAGTTGACATAAATCTATAAGAGTCTACGAAGCGAAGTTTAATTTTACCTACTGTTTTTGAGAAACTGATGTACTTCTCCAATGTTTCAGCTAATACTTCGATTCTTCCATCATCCCGTCCTAACTCTGGGATAATGAAGTGGGAGTCATAGCCGCTAAGATTGTGTATCACAACAGGGATAAAGTTTGGCAGTTTGTAATTTATATTGCATGAATTACAAGCAGCTCCTCTGTATAACCCTGTCAGGTGATCGTGATCTCTTACTTTTTGATTTTCTTCACTGAAGCTCTTCTTGCATAAATAACATCTTGTTGCCAAATTGTATTCTTCTTGTTGATTTTGATTCAAAGGTTCCATAGGTAAAACATTACCGTATAAGCGTTGCACCTTTTCAGCAATGTCATACAACTGGTCTACGAAATGCTTAGCGGCTTCTTCCCCACGGTAGAGTATCGGAGTGGATGTTAAACCATAGTCTTGCAACTGTTCTTCAGGCAAAGTTGATTTCACCAATAAGCAAAAACTGTTAGGTTGATGCAATTGATATTTGGTTCTTCTAGTCACCTCACCATCCGGAAGCTCCTGTGGTACTAACGTGGATTCGAAATCTGCGTAGACAGCTACTGGAATCCGATATTGGTGAACTGTTTTGTTGAATTTGATGAACGCTCGAGATGGCGGCGGCAGACTAATCTTCACTTCATAGTTGTCATTACAAAGTCTTTGGTGTTCCTTCAACCAGTCCGATCCTCCATGTTTTAAATCTTTATTTGTAAAACAAAAGCATCTCTTACACACTGTCACTCTAATCTTCTTTTTGGTTAATTGTCGTGCAACCAAAGCTTCAAAATCTTTTATCCACACATAATGTGAAATTTCACCTTTAGTTATCAATAATAAATCAGTATGGTTTCTTTGCTTCACTTTTCCAACTCGTAGTGGATACACATTGTTCGAATCATCTAAGCCGAACACGTTAACAGAAACACCTGGATTTTGTTTCTCAAATTTTGCAATTTGATTAAGACTCACAGGATACGACATTCCTCGGAAGTTGTAGCGGTGTTCGTTTTCATAATATTCCCTACCAACTCTACAAGGATTATGTTTTACATACTTAGTTAGCATCGCATACTTAAAACATTCATTATCCCCGTTTGTAACATTTCTGCAAGAGTTGGTGTCTTTAATTTTCTTTGGTAGAGGGATAAAGCTGCTACCCCTCATACCATATCCATGCTTGTGAACCCTCACATCCATACCTTCGATCGATGATAGCGTCCAGCCAGATCCTCTTCCTTCATGTTCTTGGAGTTTCATTAGCAGTTCATTCAAACATTCTTCTAGAATTTCATTGATATCAGATGTGGTTGTAAGGGTTCGGTTTTTAGCAATGAATGCTCTCGGTGAGTTTTCACCATCGGTATTAGTAAACATAGCCTCCAACACCAATCCAAATTTAATAAAGTTCAATCTTGCCAATTCTTCCATCAATGTTTTTACAACTAAATTTTTAGCTTGGGTTATAAAGTTTTCCAATTCCAATTGCACATTATTAATTTTGAAATGAGTTACAACTGGTCCTGGCAAGGCTGTGGTGCGCAGTTGTCTTATATCTTCCACTTCTTCTGTATCCTCTTCTTCCATATCCTCTTCTTGGGTACGCAGTTGTTTTACATCTTCCACTTTTTTTTCTTCCATTTCCTTTTCAATAAATCCTCCAGCTGTAGATGGTCCAGCTCCGGCAAATTGAATAACACTTGGTCTTCTTCTTTGCATTAACTGTAAATAGCTAGCCCAGTCCTCCTGCTTCTGGGGTTTTTCCAAAAACCGATCAATCGCATCCAAGTCTTCTTCACTTACTACAATCTCTTCTTTTCTGTCCTCTTCACGATGCAATTCTCGGTGTAACTGTAGATAGCTATCACAGTCGTCCATCTGCTTCTGGTAGTTTTCCAATAACCGATCAAACGCATCCAAGTCTTCTTCACTTACAACAATCTCTTCTTTTCTGTCCTCTTCATGATACAATTCTCGGTGTAAAACAAAGATGTCTTCGTCTTGAAAAAACTCACCACAAATATCGCAAAGAGCCATTTTTACAATTTGGCTATGAGTGTGCACTCGGTGAATGTCCACGCAATAATGAGCAGCGCGCTCAACTGGGTCCCTTTATACCCGAGGTTTAAGGGTGGGGGAAGGTGACGTCATATACATCCGGTTTATCAGTCATGTAGTAGATTTGGCTTTTAAACACCCATTTTCAATATATTATTCAACAGGCTTGATAAACTAATGATGTTTGATCTATATCCACTACTTTGTACAAGTTTTTTCAAAGATGTCTTTTTGAGCAAGTTTATGTGGGTCAAGGTCACGTAAAGATACCCTTTGAGCGGGGGATAAACCACTAAGCAGCATGCTAGTCCATTGCCGCAAAGTGATCTATCCCCCGCTCTGTTCAACAAAACCTCAATCAAGTCCAACACACACTTTCCTAGTTTAACACTTGGTTGGGAGAATTACATTAGTTTGATGCTTATTTCTACCGTTACACTTGCTCCATTCTCAAAAAGATATAAATAATATAATCCTGGATACTGTTTTGTTTCACGTCCTGCATGTTCCTTAATAAAGTCAAAAGCCAATCTTTTTGAATATTCATTATGAAACACTTCTCTCACACAAACAAGAATTTTTTCTTCCACCAATTTCAGTTGAATTGATGTTAGTTTGCTTACATCATCCTTGTCTATCAGGGGTAGCTTGTAGGTGAAAGTATTTGGTGGTAGTTTTCGCGTTCTGTCAAGTAAACAACAAAATTTTTTATACAATTTCTTCTCATTGTCTGTAATACTATTAATACCAATCAGATTATAATACGAAGGTTTATAAGGTATACGACGAGACATTTCTTTGGTCACTGGTCTTCTTAAGAATGAGAAGTGCGTGCAACCCGGCCGCCTTATATCCCCACCGGGCAACCACGCCCAGGATATTGGGGGGGGGGGGGGGGGGGGCACTTCGCGTCCGGAATATTTACTGTGTTAATAAGACCTGACTGTTAAAGATTTTGAAAACTTTTATATATTTAGGTCAAGGTCACGAAAAAACTTTAAAAAAATTAAGCCCCACACCCCCATAGGGGTGTGGAGCACTTGGGTTGTCATCGCTGTAGCCTCCGAAGAGACCCAACTATGACAACAGAGCAACATCCAATGTCGTGTACCCTTCGCCACGCAAGACTTTTAAATATTTACTGCATTGGTAACAAATAACTAACAAAACATTTACATAATTTTGAGAGAGGTTGAGGACAGCCCTAGTGGCTTACGTCCTCGGTCCGAGTGCAGAGGCCGCCGCAAATTGGCCACAGCTGTGGTCTGCATGCCAGCGTACAAACGGACCGGTTCCCAACCCAGCCGCAATATTGCATGCCTGAGAGGACCCATACTAACATTGGTTTTAAAATAGCTTTACACGGGGGTCTACTCCCGTACCCTATCTTTAATATTTAACTTTATCAATGCAGTGAATCTTTATAAGTCCTTTGTGGGTCAAGGCCACACGAACATTAAAAAATTTCGGCCCCCGTACATCCATGGCGAACCACGAATGTTCGGGGGCCTTGGGGACTAAAAAACACAAATAGCTAACAAAGATTCATTTACATAATTTTGAGTTTCCAGAAGGGAAACAAGAGGTTGAGGACAGCCCTAGTGGCTTACGCCCTCGGTCCGAGTGCAGAGGCCACCGCAAATTGGCCACAGCTGTGGTCTGCATGTCAGCGTACAAACGGACCGAGTCCCAAACCCAGCCGCAATATTGCATGCCTGAGAGGACTCATGCTAACGTTGGTATAAAATGCTTTTACACGGGGGCCTACTCCCGTTCCCTGACGTTACAATTTACTTTGAGCTGTGAAAAAAGCTCAAGGGGGAATGCTAAAACAAGCGTATACACTTTAGATAAATATAACACACTTACAACACAAAGTTGAGCTCAACATAGTAAATGCTGGAACAAGCACATACACATTAAACACATATGACAAACAAGACACACAGGATAAAAGACAAACGAGACACACAGGAGACATAGGATACAAGTGAAACACTCTCATATAAAACAATTCCCAATACCCAAACGCAAGCGCAATATCTTAGAAATAATACAAGTCTTAAAGTTAGAGTAGACTTCGCTAAACAGTGAAGGCGCCTTTCAGTGTTTAGTGAGGCCTATGGCGGTCCGTCCCGATCGTTCACGTTCAACGCGCGGGAGCGGACTGCGAGCCGGCTGCGGCCGGGCCGCCTTATATCCCCACCGGTCGCCCCCCAAGGGGCGGCATCGGGGGCACAGAGGTGGGGGCGCCATCGGGGGCAAGGTCACCCCAAGGTCACCTCAAGGTCACCCCAAGGTCACCTCAAGGTCACCTCAAGGTCACCTCAAGGTCACCTCAAGGTCACCCCAAGGTCACGTCAAGGTCACCCCAAGGTCACTTCAAGGTCACCTCAAGTTCACCTCAAGGTCACCTCAAGGTCACCCCAAGGTCACGTCAAGGTCACCCCAAGGTCACGTCAAGGTCACCCCAAGGTCACCTCAAGGTCACCCCAAGGTCACCTCAAGGTCACCCCAAGGTCACTTCAAGGTCACGTCAAGGTCACGTCAAGGTCACCTCAAGGTCACCTCAAGGTCACCCCAAGGTCACGTCAAGGTCACCCCAAGGTCACCTCAAGGTCACCCCAAGGTCACCTCAAGGTCACCCCAAGGTCACTTCAAGGTCACCCCAAGGTCACCTCAAGGTCACCCCAAGGTCACCTCAAGGTCACCCCAAGGTCACTTCAAGGTCACCTCAAGGTCACGTCAAGGTCACGTCAAGGTCACCTCAAGGTCACCCCAAGGTCACACTTATGTCACTTCAAGGTCACCCACAACACTTTTACTCTAAGTGTTGGCTATACCCCCACCACAACTGAGTCCCTAGGCTGCACAACATCGCTCCGCCAGTATGTCTCCGGCTTCCATACGGTGCGTCTCGCTGTTCTCTAACTCTCTATATGTAAGTATTTTTACAAGTTTAGAATCTAGGTCACTACACTTTAACTCTGGGACGATATCGACTTATAGTATTTCAGTGTTTTGACTCACGGTCATCACACTTTAACTCTAGCACGTCGGTTATCGTACCAGAGGTGCTCAATAACCTAACTTGTAATGTTTAGGGTGGCGTATGCACGTAATATCGCCATGAGTGTCCAGTCTGAATTTTAAGTTAGATTTATTTTACTGTGATCTTTTTCCATTTCCAATTCGTTTTGCCTAAGAGTGAGATGTCGCTTTATAAAATGGTATTTCTCTAAAGTTCTTGGGGATTGCAGGGATACAATTACTTTATTTAGACGGCTCTTCACCTTAGAGTTTAACATAACTTCCACTTTAACTTTTCTTCCTTACCCCTCACAGCCTAAGCTGTACAGTAAGGTTTCTTCTAGTGCCAACTCGGGCCGAGAGAACGGTGTGTTAACTGTAGGACAGCTCATGGTGGAGTGATGCGATACCACAGCGTACAACCTCACCTTCCCCCACCACTGTGACCTTCCCCCACTCCAGCTGTTTCCCTCACCACTTTTCCCTTGGCTCATGCGCTACCAACAGTCTCTCAGTATTGTGCGGACTTTTGTGAGGGATGCCATGTTGCAGGACACTTTGGGTAAGAAACTTGCCCGTGTTAAGTCTTTATTAGTTGCTCAATGTACACCCCTCAAAGTCAAGCGGGTTTCCACTTTAGCTAAGTGGCGAAAACAGTTGCGCGGACACCCTAAGTTTTATACCAAACAGATTAATGTAAGTTTTACTGGTGAGGATTTGTTTAAAATATTGGATGAAATGACTTTTTCTTGCAAAGTTCAGTTAGTTACTCCCATTCCTGACGGTTTAGAGTCTTAGTCTCTTGGGCCAATATACCTAGAGTGCGCGGGGCCGGACAGTCAGTCGCTCGGTGTCTGTCGTAGGGTGCACATCGCGGTTGTAGTACTGGTCTAAAGGGGGCTGCTGGCTCACTTCAAGGTCACTCGAGCGGTGTCACATGACGGTTTAGGCAGAGTCACGTTGCAAACTTTCAGTTTCCTCGGCACTTTTGCTGTTTCTTGTCTAATTTCGCTCCAAGTCGTCAAGGTCATGGGAACCTGACTGAAACTCGGAGCGTAGTGTGAGAAACAGCAAAAGTGCCGAAAAATTTTAGGTTTCAGCGTGACCTTGACCTTTTGTGACATCAATGACGTCATCTTGGTGACGTAAGGGGTGATGACGTCATCAGCACGTCATTTCTGTGACGTCATGGGTGTGACGTCATGGATGTGACGTCATTGGTGATGACGTCATCGATTGCGTCATCGATGACGTCATCGATGACGTCATCGGTGAGGTCATTGACCTCGATGACGTCATCGCTCGGGTGACCTTGAAGTGAGCCAGCAGCCCCCTTTTTCCACTACTGTTAGCTCTATGCAGTATAATATTTCTTATAAATCTAATGTTTTGACAATACGATCAAATTTATTGTTACTTTACTTATACCATGCAGGTACTGGTTTTTGTATATTACACTTTACTTATATTATAGTATATTACATTTTTTTCGTGAATATTTTTCTTTTTTATGGTAAAATACAGTTCTATTTGAAACGAAAGAGTTTGAAGATGATTTTAACACAAAAGTTATGACCATTCCTTTTTTTACACTGTGCAGTGTTTTGAATATACAAATCTTGTTCTTTTATTTTAGTTACAAACAACCTCCATTAACATGATGTTACCTAATGTAAGGTCTTGTATTGGATACCTTTGGAGTGAAATTTCTTACCTGATTGAAAAGCTCATTATTTTACTATGATTAATGATATAATACATAAGTATGTTTAGTAGTAAAGCTTTTGTTACTTAATTTTTGTGAAATATCATAATATAAGTACTAATGTTATTGAAAATATTAAATTTATTTATTATTTTACTGTTGGATGTAAAACTTTTTTACGTTTACTGAGTTGAATGTTATTTCTACAGCTATATTTAATTAGCTAAAAGTGCTTAACATTTTCAGTCTTAAGATAAACACAAAAGTTTCTCAACCCAGTACCTCTTCATCTAGGGCCTAATGAACCAGTTGAGCTTTGTTCGATTGTATAATTTGTTTCACCCACTCCATCGCATTTAATTATTCTTTTTTTTATGTTGATTTATTAATTATATTACTTTATTTATATTGTCTTTTGTGTTAGCAGAGGAATTAAAATCTCAGCTAAATACTATCGTAATTAAGATTTATTTGTTATGTCTGTACTCAAAAACTGATTACATCAATTAACAATATTTTCGAGGATAAATCAATTTAAAAAAATCAAAGACGACAAGAATACATAAGTACTGAAGACATAAATGATTTTTTCAATTGTTGAGAGGGAGAGTAGAAGTAATACATTTACGCACACACTTGCCCGACGTGTAGTGTGAAACTCTTACAGAAAAATCAAGTAAACTTTTAAACCTTAACCTAGAATCGCTTATGGTACTATATCAGCTTGAAGTCTGCTTTGCTTTCGGTCTTTATGGCTTCGTCCCTTTCCAGTCGTTCATTTTTTCCACCGATCTAGACAGCAGGCCCGTCTAAATTAGGTTTCTTGGATTGAAGGATGCTCTGGACGAAACATGACAAAGAACAACGTTTGTCCTCACACTGAAACATGTTTATTTAAACCAATACCATTGAGAGAACACCAAGATTTTTTGTGGTCTACATGAAGTCCTCAGTGAAAAACTGAATAATATGTGTCCCACATTGTTGGGAATACCGGGGAATAGTTTCAGTCAGGTGATACGGTCTTTCCCATACGGTACAACTAAAAGTAGCCACGACCTGACAAGAATTAAGGGAGTAGTTTGTCTCATCATGCCGCCGTCCACATAGAGTTGGATCTGCTTGATAAGTCTTCCATTCGATCGATTTCGACTTTCCTTCTTTCAGATCGCATACCATATCCAGTAGGTTAGCTGCAGTTCCTGTTTTCTAGTGTCCTTTTCAACACCAATTTGTGTGTGATGGACCATTTTTTTTTTTCAAATGGTACAAAATAGACAGGGGTAACTCAATAAACCCTGAACACCATTGAATACGAGGTTGTGATCTGGATACTAAGAGATACGAAGGGGTGAGACCCTAAAGGCTGCTTGACGAAGCACTCGAGAGAGCCTCATCCGGTGTACCTCCCTAAGGAGAGAATCTTTTCAAATGTTAGAGCCTCATAGGAGCACGGAGTGGTGGGGTTTTTTAGGAAAGGGGAGGATAAATGTAATTACTCACACAGCCTGTAGTGTAGGACTCCCCTAGAAACGGGGTTACCCACTAAAAACCTCCTCTAATTTAGGATTCTAACTTTGAATTGTTTATCACAGACTGGTCAGTAGACATCATCAGTTTTCTTCTATTCCACTGGACACCTCCGAAAATAAGTTTACTAAGGTGTCCAAAGATGTTAGTAGCATTGCTCATCCTACAAAAGATCTGGCCCCTTCAGCTGAGTTTCATGTCATATATAAAACTGAGATATTTGGCAACATCGGGGTCTGGACTACCTTATTTCTCCAGTGGACCGATGTAAGGGGGAAACCGTGGTAGGGGTCCGCGGTGTTCACCCTGGGAATGCGTCGGAATAGCTCTATGGGTTCTAGTGAAGTTATTGTTCAATTAAAAAAAAATGTTTAGCCCACGTGCACTCAGTGTGATCTATCCTTTGGCATTTTGCCCATATGTTTGATAGGAGCACTCATCATCGTACACGGGCGAGAAAGGGGGAATATGTCCTAACCGAATGACCTATTATTGTCTGTCAGTGGCGCTGGTTCGCGCTACCTCCTACGTGGGTGTGGTGGAAGAACACTTAGCTAAGACAATACAGGCTACCAAAACAAAAATACCTCGCGCCTAATACAAAATTAAATGAATTATTCAAGCGCTAGTTCGCACCAGGTGACGCAATAGGAAGCAATATAAAATTACCCCGCGCCTAATACAGAATTAATCAATGGTTCTAGCGCTAGTTCGCACCAGGTGACGCAATCAAAAGTAATACAAAATTACCCCGCGCCTAATACAGAATTTAATGATTTATCCTAGCGCTAGTTCGCACCAGGTGACGCAATAGAAGGTAATATAAAATTTACCACGCGCCTAAACAGAATTTAATTAATGGTTCTAGTGCTAGTTCGCACCAGGTGTCGAGATAGAGAGAAATATAAAATTAATTCGCGCCTAGAATATAATTAAATTAATGGTTCTAGCGCTAGTTCGCACCAGGTGACGCAATAGAAAGCAATCTAAAATCACCGCGCCTAATAAAGAATTAAATGATTTATTCTAGCGCTTAGAACGAAATTAATTTAATCTCTCCAGCGCTAGTTCGCACCGGGTATCGAAATATAATTAGCTAAGTAATATAAAATTACCAAAGTCTTACAAATAACTCAACCAGTATTAAAACTGAATTAAAAATAATAATCACGATAATTACGAAATAGGCCGTGTTCCTACGGTTCTAATAAAAAAGAAATAAATTAAATGTTAACCTTCCAAGTGTTCAAAATAATCAAATAAATACAAAAGCCTCTAAAGAGCTTGAACTAAAATAAAGATAATCAAGGTAAATCACTTAAGAATAAGTACTACAATAAATTGGACTTGTCGGCCATATTCCTAGCCGACCCTAACTAAAATAATAAAAACTGAAAACTCAAAGATTTAACTATATAACGATCTTGCCAGCTAAACTCCTAGCCGGCCCTACCAAAATAATAAACCAAAGTCGGAATAATTACGAAATATGCTGTATTTAATTGACCTTTGGTTAACTACAATTTCTCTCAAATAAAATTTGCAGCTACTTAAAAGTGCTGGATTTACTAATTACGATTTATAATAAAAGTCAGAGGAAGTTTAATTAAGATGATGCCTCAACATAAAACTGAATGCTAAAAATTCAGTAAGGCCCTATTCATTAATAAAAATGATCAAGCAATACCAATACCATACAATGTACGTACCGTATGCTACACTTCAAGTGTACCCTACCTCGCTGGCTTCGAGCCTGGAGAGTTGATGTGGTCAGCTATCCGCTCGACCAACGAATGACTCCACGTTAAAGTGAAGTACCAGAGTATCCTACGGTCGTCTCCCTACCCTGTTGAGAGGAGAGTAGTGGTCAGCTCTGCGCTCGACCAACGAATGACGGAGCGACAGCCCCATGAGAAGACTGAGGAGCGGCGACGGTGCTGCTATGCGCGCGCAGCGTGGCCGTCAGGCGAACTACCGTCTACCGCTCAGCTGTTTCGTCGTCAGCTGTTTGCCGCCAACCAGTTTAAAATCTCCGTTCTTGCCGTCCTTTCTTTTAAATTTAAATCATTCATTTAACGATCGCGGTGATAATGGCATATTTAATTCTAATTTTATTTGTGAAAAAATAAAAATTACCCCCTCATAAAATTTGGCCGTTACACCGAAGGTGAGAGTCCGCGTCATTGGCAGGACGAAAATCACAATTGACTCATGTCGAGGAATAGCTTGTTGTCTTATCCATTCGTTGACAATGCTTATCAATTGATTCAGTTTCGTCTGTCTGTTAATTGTTATTTATGAACATGAATGAGTGATTAAATGCATGAAAAAATTGCTTTCGTCAAGAATCACTAAAAATTATGTTAGTGCCTTAAGGTAATAACTTTTATTAATAAAAAAATTATATTTTGAAAGTTGTTAAAGTAGTTTGAGAGGTTTTAACAAAACAAATAGTAAAAAAACGAAGTGTGTTGTTTTACTAAAACGTGATATGTCACTTTAAAAACATAAATCTAGTTATCCGTTAATAACATGTAATAGGCTACTAATTGTTCATTCTATGTTTGAATAAGATACATTTTGTCACTCACACTGTCTATTAAATATAGCCTCATTTCATACGTAGAGTACAAAAATAGAACAGACAAACTACACATTTTTAAAACAAAATTTTCCTCTGCCTTATCTAGTTTGAAAGTATTGCCGTGAAAGTATCACTCGCTGACATAAGCAGAGTTCCCCCCCCCTCGCCACTTACTTATGACCAGGTGACGTCATTGGTCAGCCCTTTGTTTACAAGGGGAGATGAGTTCGGTTATTACTTACCTGTAACAATATGTTCAGTCCTTATTATAAATATTTTTAGTAAATTATAAATATATACAAAGTTTAAATATAAATTAAATTGAGAAAACTAATTGTTTGTGTTTTTATAATTATAAAGGGTTTGAATAATGTTTATTCCAAGAGACATAGAACGAATTATAGAAACAATTAAATTTGTTAAAATCATTAAATTTGTGGTTGTATTATTTACTTTTCTCATGATTTTGAGAGAGGCAAAATTTATATCAAGAACAAAGTTATTTAATACTAATGTATTTTATATCAACTATATACGTACTACTTTAATGTAAATAATGGACTTTGCACTCTTCTCTGCTTAATTACCTTACTATTTATATATAATTTTGCAATGTACATTACGATTATATTCATTTAAAAGAAAATAAA
The DNA here is from genome assembly GCA_030545055.2 of Neoaliturus tenellus. NCBI lineage: Eukaryota > Metazoa > Arthropoda > Insecta > Hemiptera > Cicadellidae > Neoaliturus > Neoaliturus tenellus. The sequence continues at coordinate 4,418,029 of CM061537.1, forward strand.
CCTTATCTCATTTCTGTATTCTTAATTAAAGAAGATTTTCATTTTTACATCCCTTTTTCTTTCTACTCTTAATCGATTTTTAAGATTGAGGTATAATTTTAAAGCTTATAATATAGGGCGTATGCGAATTGTGATTAAAATTTAAAGATCTTTTTGTTTCGGGCTTCCCCTCCCCCTCCCCCCCCCACAGCCTTTGATTTATTTTCTAGAGGGCATTTTTATTAACCTACTTTTATGTGCCACAACCCAAAGGATAGCAGCCCCTCTGGGGGGACAGCCTATTAGGAGTCAGTCCAAAATCTTAAAAGCAAGCACTTAAGATTATCTCAAGTGAGATTATATGATATCTCAAATTAAAGGTCTTACTTAGTAGAGTATAAAGCAATAAACCGCATTTCAAATGGTTGACCGAGGCGGAAATTATAGATAATAAAACTTTCTTTTAAAATCATTCGTACAAAACTCGTATATATTGCTCCAAATTTAAGGAAGTTTAAGTTCCATATGATGTTATGAAACCCAATGAAGTTATCTCAAAGACTTCTTTCGGGAACGACACTTCAAAGGAAGTTAGCAAGCTATTTGGTTTCTATTGGTGTATGTATTTTATAAAAAATTGCTCAAATTGTGTTTAACACCGATTCCTGCCCCATAGGCAAATAGGAAAGGACACTCTTAGTATACCATTTTAAAGCTCATAATGTGAGGAAGTTTTGCTAACATGTGACATTTTGTACATTGGTTCATGAAAAAATTCTTAAGTAAGTTATATCACCCTTTTTCTTAATTCCAACATTTTTATTTAAAGTGGATTTAATAAGGTTTTTAGAGGGTTTAATTGAGACAAAATGTAGGCCTACTTGTCCTAGCAGGAAATATTGTGTTATTTATAAAAATGTCATAGAAAGTAGCCTTTGATGTGGTAAATGGCAAGAAAAATATTTAAAAAATCGCTGTTAAGAAAGATGGAGTGAGATTTAAATGCATATTTAATTTCGTATTTTTGTTGCATTTTATATGTATAAGAACTCCTGAAACATTTTGACACTGACTACCAAACATCCTGTATATAAGTTCAAATTTTGTTTTGAGGAGAGAGAAAAAATTAAATTTATAACTACGCATAGTTACATTTTTACTCTTATGGAAACATATTATCCTTACCGCAACAAATGAAAGACGCTCTCCAAAAGAGAATAATGAAAGAGAATGATAAAAAAACAGACCTTACCTTTGTTACCTTTAATTATACACTTTTCAACAAAAAAGACTGAAGACATGCGAGGCCAACTGTAAAAAGGCTCTTTTAGACTAATTAATTAACAGAGTTAACGGTCTATTTATATTCACATTACGTAAGTTAATTACACAATTGGGATAATGGATACTTTATAATAGCCATTTATAATTATTATTGAAGGCTGTTAAATTAATATTTCTTAAATTGCTGTAAAAATACTTGAAACATTAAAAATTTTGTTTTATGGGTAAATTTGGTCTTTTAGAAAGACCAATAAAGCCGATTTATATTTTTAACTAGCAGTAAACAGTGTGATTTTATATTAAAGAAATTTAAGAGAAAATTAAGGAAATAAAAAAAATAGCATTAAGTTTTTATAGGTAATCTTAGTTATGAACTAAACATCATAACCCAAAACAACTTGTACCAATCAGTGTGGAAAGGTCTCCATTAGGATAGTTGACAGACAACTTACCGTTCTGGAAATTTTTGACATAGAGTATAGAACAATGCACATCATTTTTATATTCTTTCATTTAGCGGGATTAATACTAAAATACTATCAAATATTTTACATTATTTTGAATTATAACTGGAATACAAGATCCTAGAAAATTGGAAAAAAAATTTCGATACAACTGATGAGTTACATTTTTAATGTTCATTGTTTGTCATTTAATGAACTTATATTATTGTATACAAAAAATTTTGAAATTTCCCAAAGCTAAATATTAAAAACTTAGACCTTGTTACTAACCATAAAAATTTCTTTATCTTTTGAAATTTAAATACATTTTAACACACCTTACATTGAAATAATTTTTTTAACTAAAGATTGTATCATGTGTTTGGTAGGTGAAATCGTATTTTCATTATTAATATTATGTAATTCAATAATGCACAGGAAAAAATTATCATATTATTCAAAATTGATTTTATAAATTAAATTACGTGTTTCTATAACAATAAATCACAATTTTGAAAGAGCTATTAATTTTTAAAGTGCTTTGAAACATACTCTTAGCAATTTAAGATCGTAAAAAGGTTTTCATATTGAGCATCGAATGGAAAACTTATTACGCCTTTATTACTTGAAGTGTTTATTAATGAACATTTCCTGTTCACTAAAACAACAAATGTATAATTTATTAATAGGCTATGTTGTTGACTTTACATACCGTATTTAATGTTTCAACAATGGCTGTTATGGTTACTCTATTAATACTATATAATAATTGTATGCAATACAAATTCAATGATACTTATTATTGTTATTCTTTTAGTATAAGGTATCTTAATATATTTCCTTTTAATAGATTTAGTTTTTTCGTAGTGTAAAATAGAATCGTTTTTTTTTTTACTAAACACATTAGTACAAAAAATATTTTTTTGTAGGCTTATATGAGACAAAATAATTAGAGTTATTTTATTATTTAATCTTACTATATTAATTATTTATATACTATATTATCTTTATAGTCGTTATAATGAAGTTTCTATATAAAATTGCACATTCATGAACAACACAAAACATTGAAATCACCCTTTTAAAAAAATAATGAACGATAAGTTAGTCAAAAAAAGAACCACAAAAAAAGGAAAGAAACCTTATCAATACAAGTAGCTTATGGAATGCCAATACCTTTAGCGAGAAGGGTAACAGTAGTAGAGGGTTTGCACTCAATCAACCATCAAAGAAAAGTCTCAAGGGTAATTTAATCCCAGCTTCACCTCTATTTAACATTGAATTTTGAGGATTAACTAACATCAACATTCCCTTGTGAATTATATAACATATTTAACACCTTTTACTTGATTAATTTAAAATGTAACAATTCCCTGTTAAAATAAAGTACATGAGAATGAAGTTCTGTTAACCCAATAAAACTCGCATCATACACTAAAGCATTGAGACAGTAAATAATGAAAGGTAAGAATGTTAATTTCTTGGCAATCAGGGTACATTCTCATAACTTGTCAAAAAAAATACTTTTTTATTTAATTATTATACACAATGATTATACAACTTGTTTAAGATGTGCACTTGATCAACATCCACTGCCCGCCACCTGAGCAGTTTTATGTGTTGTTTTGCCTTGTACACGCCTGTGGCAGTTTGGTTAATTAGGTGCTTAAACTCTTTAAGGGAAATAGGTACTTAACTGGCTGGGTAGCTTAATGATTGCCTTTTAATCCAAAGGTTGCCGGTTCGATCCTGAGAAAAATAACTTTTGAAAGGTTCGTTTCCGGACCCATTGCCATTTGTCAGTAGGCAATTATTTAATTTTGTACTTTCTAACAGCTGGTCGATGTTAGATATTAACGAGACTGAGGTTCGGACCGTTCCCCTTCAAAAAGTTAAAAATACCACTGGTGTAGGTACACATAAAACCCCCTGAAGGTTTATAGGTATCCCAGCAATCGAACCCGTAACCTCTTCAACTGAAGTCTCAAATACTAACTGTTAGGCTAGAAAGACACACAAACAGCCACTTGGGCTAATCATATGAATCTGCAGTACATGAATAATGTATGCATCGGCGGTTGCATTGTTTCTGTGGACAATTAGTCCAGATTTGTCGCTACAAACACAACAGCTGCAATGTGGATTTGATGCATTGGGTGGTACAGCGTTCTATGGATGAAATATCGTGCTCGTTTTCGCAATCGTCAGGAAATATATATTTTTAATTTTAATAATAATTGTATAATATTATAATAGTTACGATAGTATAAGTGTTCAAGGGTTTTTAATAACTTTATGCTTTATATAGGTTACATAGAAAGTATAAATACGCTCTGTTAGTTACAGAGTTTTGTTAATTTCCCATAAGAAAAACATGAAAACCTAACCTGTTACGCCAAGATAAAAATTCAAAAAATTAAATTGTTTGTTTTTGTAAGCTGTTTTAAATGATTTTAGCTAAAATTGTTGAATTTAAAAAAATGTGTAAATGGTATTTTAGGCTTCTGGGGGCCTCAAAATGAAAAAGTAACATGGTCCTGGGCTTAGGTCTTACTTGGCTACTACGGTAATAGCGTATTCTCTATAGGGAAATTCACTACAAATTATTATGAAACAACAATAATAATCAGCATTGAATCGATTTGAAGACCAAAACCAAAAACTAATCCAAAGGAAAATTGATTTTTTGATGGAAATCAGTAAACGATTAAAAATATCATGGTAAAAAATATTTGATTATTGTTGTTATTATTTATATTTATCTTTCATTTTTAGACTTTTAAAGCATTCTGAAATGTTCCGAAGAAACGTAACCCTTCATTGAAAACAAAACGTAGAAACCAGTTTCAATGCTATGATTTATCTTTTTTTATTGATAAAAGAGAAACTATAAATTGACTGGGTTCATATAAATTCATATTGAATCCATATATTAAACCGGGTATATTTTATTGATATGTTTTGTTCTTAAATAGCAATGTCTTTATGTGCATGATGCAGCAGATGGACTTAAATGTTTAGAAAAGTCTTAGGCAGGGTGCTACATAAGTCATGCCACAATACGAACCGCCAAACAATGCTGATAACAAAACAAAACATTATATGGGATGCTGCAAGATAGAATGTCGTGATAGGCTATTAATTTTTTTTCATCTATGATTAAAAATATATGTCACAACACTCACTCTTCAACAACCAAGCAAAAAAGTGGTTGACAGTCGTATCTGTGTTAAAAAGAAACACTCCAATATTTAATTTAAATTTAAAACTCTCATGGATGCCTCTTTTTTGTTTTAATTAAAGAAAAGCTAAATGTTAAAATGTAATCCGATGGAGCAAAAAGTATTTAATATTTGACCATCAGTAAATTAATATTTTTGTTGGTTGATTTGGAATTTGATTTTTTCTATGCTGTAGTTAAGAGTCATCTTCACCCCTGGGCCAGTAGGCCATTGTTGCGCAGTCGGCAATGTTAATCATACGGTTTTTAATGAAAAACATGGTATTTGATTCCCCTGTTTCGGGCGCCGTTTTTCAACCGATTTTCTTTAAACTTGGTTAGTGTTTAGGTGAATAGTTATATTAGGTCCCTCATACCTCAAAATTTTGAAAATTTTACTAAATTTTGAAATATTACTAAGGAAAATCGAGTTACTTTGCGGACGTCACAGAGAGTAATATTTGTAAATATTATATGGGATATTATTAATAATAATTATGATATCCACATCATTAACTAGATTCCACCAAAGACATCAATAATTATTACATAAATATTAATTATTATTGCCAAAATGATAAAAATAGAACCTAGTTAAACTCTATAAAACTATTTCTTCACAATTCAAATATACATTAGTTTTATATTAGTTTTATTTGCGGGGATTGTTAAATTATATTTTTTACAGACATTTAAATGAAATTAAAAAGGACTTTTATGATTTTAATAATAGTAGTTTTTACCCTTTTAAATGATATAAACATGTATGCACTTCTGTGTTTCGTTGGTAGCAGGTGTTCCTTTGTTAATGACAACATTAAGTACTCTTAGCTGGATTAATATTCGTTTTGAAAATTCGCTCCTTGTAATACGACCACATAAAATGAGTAGATGCATTATATTTTTTTCAAACTTATGGTGCAAATTCATCTGTAAAGATTATCTGTAAATGTTCGTAAGAACATTTAAAAAAAAATTGTGAATAAACTATTATAAATTCATACAGTGTGCTGGTTGGCTATTGTATAATAACAATTATTTTAATTTTACAATACATGTTTTTTATCAATGATTTGTTGTATAGTGCCATGAATTTAATAATAATAGAACTATATTGCAAATTAAAACTAATGGAATAATATGCCATTGCATCCTACATGTATACTCTATGCAAGTATCACCCATCATAACTACCTTCATAATAATTTTCTAAAGTAACACATTATATTTAATTTTGCATTTATATGTTTCGAAATGTTTCCATATTTTCCTTAATTTGTCTATAACATAATTAGAGCCAATAATAAAATCCCTTAAACGTGTTATTCTACTTTATTCTTACACTATTCAATGTATATATCAGCTGTTTATAAGGAATATTTAAATTAGGATGGAAGTCAACTAATAAACGTAAACAGATAATGAAATTTTAATTAATTTACTTTAAAATGAGTTATTAGTTTTATATTATCGCAGTATGGTAACAAAACGTTGTTCATCGCTCGGACGGAAAGTGTTTTTTCTGCGCTTAATCGCTATTTACGCGATTGCGCATAGAAAAAAGCCACTTTCCGTCCTAGTGATGAAAACTACTATTTTTTGGCGATATAATGTTGTGATTATCTATAACTATATATATATATATATATATATATATATATATATATATATATATATATATATTTTTAACAGCCTTGACACCTATTAATATAACAAAATAGACACTTACGTGTTTAGCCAGTGGTGTCAAATTTAAGGTTCATGCAGAACCGGTTTCGTACTAATTACAGTACATCTTCAGCTGCCTCTTCTTGTTAAAACATAAGCCCATTTTGTGGTTGTCAAATATTGTTAAAAAAGCATTCTTCATTGTTTAAAATATAGCCCATCAAATGGTTGTCATAAATTTTAAAAAAACTTTACACAAAACACAAAAAATAAATAATTACAAACACAAACACTACACAGATGGAGGACTATACATGTTCACACTTCAATAGTTGTAGGCCTACTGCCCTCCAGCTCATTCATGCCTGCAGAGGTCAGGTCTTATCTCTGCCTGGTCTTTTGTTTACCTCCACATCTGATGTAGCATTCCCCAAACTCTTATATAATTGATATGTAATTTTGTTTGAAAATTCATCCTTTTTATTTAGCATTTTGTCACTGCCATACTTCAAAAAATGTTCAAAAATATAATATTCTTCAAAAACTTTAGCCTTTACCTTATTGTTACAGTTTTTCAATATTTCTAAATTAGTCTGATACATCAAACTAGCCATTTGATGGGATATATTTTAAACAATGAAGAATGCTTTTTTAACAATATTTGACAACCACAAGATGGGCTTATGTTTTAACAGGAAGAGGCAGATGAAGATGTACTGTAATTAGTACGAAACCGGTTCTGCATGAACCTTAAATTTGACACCACTGGCTAAACACGTAAGTGTCTATTTTGTTATATCTATAACTGTCATTAAGAATAATATTTTTCCAACAATTTCAAAGTGATATTTGAAAATTTTTAAAGTTAGTGTTCATACTAAGATTATACAATTTTGTATAGTAATAAATGATTATGTTAGTTGGATAATTAACAAACATTAAGTGTTTATCCATGGGTGAATTCAATTTTAACGAAATTACTTAGTTTTGTTTGAATCAATTGTTTTCATTAAATATTTTACATTAAATATGGATCTCTAACAACGGCCACCTAATTATGTTATCGATGAATATGTATGAAGTAGAAAAGGGTTTAAGAACTTTAACTATATAAAACTAAAGTGAAATAGTTCTCAATTTAATTCATATAATAAATTAATATAAATATGACTTATTTTTAACAAAGTTGGTTTTATGAAATTGTATCGGATGTTTGTAAAAGTCATTTCGATTGTCACATTTTGCTTAAGTGGGGTTGTAATACGGGAACCCAGCCAAGACCGCAATGCGTTCGAGTACCGTATCGTATTTGACAAAGATTAAAAATAAAAATAAAACTGTAATGCATATATTTCTATTTTATCTAGAAATTATAAAAAAGTACTAACTGAACAATTAACAACTAAAGCCGTAAATCTGACTAATTTAGACCCTTTTACTGAACACTTATTGTCAATTAAATGTTTTGCATATTGGATTACCTTTTCCTCATAGTTTATTATTTATGAGTCACTCTAAGTCTATTCTTCGAATAGACAATTATTATTATTTTTCAGTAACACAGTGAACAAAAAGTTAAAGGTGTCGGAAGTTCCGCCTATTAATGTTTATTAAAAACCGTTATTAAATCCACTGAAACATTTAGTATGACCAAAATGTATAATAAATGCATATTTACAATGTTACACGTATTATTTTATATATAGTTCAAATCGATACGAAGTTCTAATAAAACACATCTTTTATTCAACCACACGACACATGACAGGATTGCATTAATCACGGTTTTCAGCTAAAATTACAATAATTGCAAAGGTGTGTTACTTATTACTTTGAATTAATGCGAGTGCAATGTTTTAATACAAGTTTAATTGCAGGGAATTTATGGTCTAAACGTTTTCATTTAGTTGAAGTATTTTTTTACCATCCTGAACATATTTATAAAAAAAAAATCATTTTTGGAACGAAAATATTTTTACCTGATTATTGAAGATATTCAAGTATAATTTTGATTTGATTCAAAAAATGTTAATGCAAAGTTATGAATTTAGAATAAAGAAGTTGAAATTCATAAAAATGAAGCTACCCACCTACTAATCAGTTAATGTTAATGAATGTTAGCTTATACAAAATTTTTTTTCTTCTTTGTTTCTCCTGGTTGTGCATGTTTGAAATTTTTTCCCAATGGATGTGACCAGCTTGGCTAGGAGTCGAGCTTTTGCAAACTCTCTTACACATGTTGGTGAGCTGTGAGTGAGGTTGGCCCTTCTGTAGCTGAACCTTTTAATATATTATGAAGGATCCTGCTTTGGATCGCAGCGATGCCATGGAACTATAGTGCTATGAGCGATGGTCAGGAGCTAGTACCTACTCTGTTGATGCTGCTTCTACATCTATTGAAGGACTTGCCCTACCGGGTTAGCTGAGACATGAGAATACCATTATCGTAGTTGTAGTTTATAGAACATTGTATTTGGAAGACCCTTAAGGCACGAGTGAGATGTAAGTTAGAACATGAGCGAATCGAGTGTTCGAAATATCTCACGAGTTCTTTAAGGGCTGAATACAATCGTTTTAATTTATACTTTATCTAGATACGACGTTGTATACTTCGAGATCGACGTCCAGCTAAACAGGACTAGGAGAGCCATTAGTGGTACACTCATGGCAATCCCTGTACCCTGGCTCCCGGTCCTGTGTTATATCGCTCCACCTGAAATAAGACGAAGTTAGGCACTTACTAGCGAATATAATAAGATCGTATCTGCTCCACAGCTACCCATCCATGATTACCCACCCTACGTGATGGGCCAATTGAGGTCCCGAAATCCACCACTGCGGACACCATACCAGTTGGCGGAAACAAACTTTTTCATCCATACTAACTGGACTTCCTCCTGGGACTCTTTCCAAGGTCATAATCACTTTTTAATTGCTGGCCTGACCTTGACAGTAGGTGGTATGGATCTTCCTCGGTAACATTAGACTGTTCTTAATCGGTTCCGCACTGGAGTGGGAAGATGTAATTATTGGGAATACAAATGGGGATTGACAGAAGACCAGTTATGCGGCTGTGGAGCGGAGTTCCAGACTATGACTCACATAGTCACTGAGTGTCCATTATTGTGAACATCGAAGATAAACGTGTAGCTGGACTATTTTTGATAAACAACGAATATATTGTCTTTGGAATAAAAATATAATAAAAGTTCTTCGTATTTGAAATTTGGTTTTAATGCATATTGAGAAAATATATGTACACCGTTTATATCTTTTGTAATAAATTTGGAAATTTCTAAGTATATCACTTATATTTAGCTTATAGATTAATGTTTAAGTTGATTAATAACATTTATCGAAAGGTAATTTTTAATAAAGGCAGTTGCTGAAAATTGCTAAATAATTGATTCTTTATGAAGGTAAGGCGTGACGTTGTGATTACAATAATATCATCGTGAAAAAGTCTGGGTAAATGTTAAGTTTGGCTCATAAAAAATAAACAAACTTGTAAGAAGAAAAAATATAAAGCGATTGGGAAAAAATTATTTTCCTTGAACCCGTAGTTTGGTAAAACCAGGCGATATTAAGGACATATGTTGTAGATCACTGGGTCATTATACTGACATTTGAAGGATTGGAAAAGACAAGGAGTGTCGTCTCCGAGGGACGGACTGACATTTTACTGGATTGAACAATCCTTGGAGTCTATGTATAAAATATCAAATATGATTTAATCGAATCTTGTTAAAGTATATGTTTGTTAAATACTGACAGGTTCGAGTAGCTATAAAATTATTACGATAATGCCCTCTCATGTTAATTATTAAAGTAAATTAAAATCATTCTAACGTGTCAACATTTGCGTTTTAAATCTTTTTTACAATTATTACACTTTATCAATTTTTTTGCCCATATAAACTATGTGTGTTGGTATCCTTTATATCAATAAACTATGTGTAGCACAAGAACATTTTTCAATTTTTTTAAAGTATGCGGAACATTTCATGACATAAGGGTAACTTCTAAGGAGTTATTCAACAAAAGTTCGTCCTCACGTAAATGGGAGGGCTCTAAGTTAAACAATTACCTTGGTTAAACATCTCTCAACTTGATTCAATTCATTTAAACTTTCTCTCAGTCAATGAATATTAAGTTCAACTCGTGGCAAAATAATTATTTGGGTTTTATAAGTTCAGAGATTTGAAAAAGTTTTAAGTAAATTGCTGTTACTTTTAACTATTTCTTATCAATAATATTATAGCTTATGATCCATCTGGTACAGTAATTTTTAAATACTAGTAATATACTAAAATGTTGGATAACTTATAAGTTTTTTAAGACTCAGTAAATATTTCATATATATGTTTTAATTGCTATTATTGTGATTGTGAATAAATAAAATTAAATAATTACTCAATAAAGTTGTTGATGAATTTGAAAGAAATATACTTATCTTACATGATATCATAATTTTAACTCAACTTTCATGACGTAAGGTATGTAGGTTGAGTAGTTAAATGTGTCTTTTATCACTGATGTAACACTGTAAATTGAAAAGCATATTGTTCACGATTAGAATTTGCTTAATTTAAATGTTTGTTTCTCATTTGTTTGTAATACAGTATAGTAATATTTAATTTTGTTCGTTAATCTTTGTTATTTTAAAACTTAAAATTTTTATTATTATTATTATAATAGTTTCTCTTCAATAGAAGCCATAGAGTATAATAATCACAATTGCATAAGCTTTGGTTCATGAGACATACCCACAGGGTGTCCAGCTTCGACTATCCGAAACTTTTCCAGATTATTCAGTAATCCAAAATATACAAAAAAGATGTGAAAAAATAGATATCCTTTAATGATTAGTCTAGCCGCTAGCTGCCGTTTTGTTTATACACTTAATAATTTTTATTTCAGTAACGGATCGAGGTTTTGTGTATTTAGGTCACATTTTGCATGGACTTATATCACAACAATATTCATTTTCAGGAAAAAAAATGGTTTTCCAATGTATATATTTTCAAAATAATAAATCTTTAAAGAAAGTTTCATTAATATTTTTGAAGGGCGACTATATAAAAGCAGTAAATTTCAACAGATTTTAACATCACATAAAAAGGTGACAAATTTAAATACCTAAACAAAAATAATAAGATCATAAAGATGGAATAACAATTAAGGTAAAATTATTCGTGGAAAAACTTCAAAAGTAGTTGTAGTAAATAATTTTTTAGGGAATCAATAGGATGATATACGTTTAAATGTAATACAAATTATACATTAGGAATTATTATTTGGCTAAACACTGTTCGCCAATAACAGTGAATAATGTTCGCCAGTGTAAACATGGCCTAGAAGTGCACAAATATTCAATACTTTGTTCTAAGAAATTTTTTCTTGAGGTATTTCAGTTTCAAGTATAACTCTAAGCTTTGCAGAACAAGATAATCTGGTTCTACACACAAGTAGACATGACACGACTCTAGGGTGACTCACACAGTGCCGGAATTACTGGTCTGAACATGTCAAAGGGGTGTTTTTTGACATGTTTAAACATGATCTTGCTTGTCTGACATGCTTGTAGTACATCACCACGAAGCTAAGTTTGTAAACCAAATTGCGTATTCAAATATAACTTAAATCGCTTATCCTTTTACTTTGTAATAGCTTAATCTAAATAATCAGAAAAATTTTATAAGTTTAAAATATCCAACGTAAAAATGTTAGTGACATATAAAAATAAACAATTAATTAGATGGAATAGCCTTTTAAAATATTTAAAAAAAACAGAACTCTGTGGAGTAAGAAAGTGATAGATGACTTGTATACAGTATCAACCAAATTAAACCAATATTATCATTAATAATATTAATGAACAATCAAAATAGAGGATTCAAAATTATTGTAAATATTATTCAGTGGCACCTCAAGAGTTAAAAAAAATCTCCAACCGTTGAAATAATCATCAATAATGATATTACGGTTAGCATCATAAAAAGTACATTATTAAAGCAAATTCAAACCTGTTGATTAATTAGGTCATAACGTACAGGTTTCGCATTAAATTATAGGCTCTATACTAATGAGAACCTAAAATTTGACGAAAGTGATGTTTTGAAAAAATTTCATCACATGATTGTTCCATTGCGATTCAGGTTTTGGTAGTTTTATGTGTCTTTACTCAAAAGAGTGTCTAGTGATATCTGTGTGGCTGTATTTTTATAGATGGCAGTCTATAACCTATACATTTCCTCATGTTAATTACTTTAGTTTACCAAATTTAAGTTAATCGTAGATAAAGTGGTGTATGAAACAATCGTATTCAGCCTTTCATTATTTCACAGCTCACTCGTGGCTTAAAGGCCTTTATAATACAATCTATGCATAAAATACTAATAGATTAAATGTTCATCTAATTTATTCATGCACACAACACTGATATAAAAAAAATTATCTCTATTAAGACTATTTCTCGTAGTTTTAAAAAGTTTTTACGAATAAGTATATTGTTTAATTTTCTTAATTATTTAGGTGAAATGTATCAACATATTTATACATAAAGTTTTATTTTTGTTTTATAATTTTCTTAACCTCTAGAAACTAAAGTTAGAATGCTTCAATAGAAGGTGCATTTCACATACGTTACATTAATGTTCTTTTGATCGCTTTCGGATTTCATGACATTCATTGCTAAACTTTTTACTTAGTATATTTTCAAGATTTGAAAATAGCTTTTCTTAACAATTAAGTGGAGTTGAATCTTGTCATGTATTTATAACGAAAACCTGAATATCACACCTATTATTTGTAGAAAAATGTTTTAGTATAGTACATCAAATCAGAAGAGTGTACTTGACGTCACGTGATTCGTTTAATATTCGTTTTAAGTAGTGCAACTAGAATATTTTATCAAAAGTTAACTTGATGAAAGGACAGAAACTCTATTGGCATATTGTAATTTATAAAACCAGTGAGCTTAATTTAAAAAGCAGGAGAGAAAGAAGAAGATTGATTGCACTCATTTAGAACATGAAAGGAAAGTTATGATAGGTATTTTAACCCAGTTCTGCCTAGAAATATCTTTCATATAGACGGCTATATATAAAAAATATTGCTTAGAACTTCACTTAATATTTTAGATAAGTTATTTCACTCAAGTGATTATTTCATTATATAAATTTTTTGTGTATAAAATCTATAAACTTATAGATAGTTTCTTTAGAAGAACTGTATTGTATACCTTGCATATCTTTGGCTAATGCTGTGGCAATCTATAGTAATCATGATCCAAATACTTTGAACTACGAGTATTAACTCATATTTACTACTCACATAAAGAATTTACCTTTACTTAAATATAACGTTCAGGATTCGTTTGCATCATATTGAAGTTACAAAAATATAGCAAATTTTAGCAAATCTCGTAGCAAATTTTCATTGTTTTGTTGAAAATAAAAGAGTGAGGTGAAACCCGTAGAGTGAAGCGTTGGATGTAATAATAACAAAACACTCAAGAAATCTCCCCTGTGGCGAGGAATGGAGTCTGAGGCTTTTTTAATAAAAAAATGTTGGTTTTATATTTTCATTTAGCCTCTGGTTACTTGATATAACAATTTCAAGATTATTTACTTCGTAAAAGCATTATAATAATAGTCAATTCTTTGATGCAATTATATTAAGACATTTAACCGTATTGCCCATTTTAAAATTTAACACATAAAAATTTTGCCTTACAAAAAAATAATAATAAAAAAATACTTCAATGAATTTTCCCATTGGAATTAATTGTTGTTATTTTATGATTCTTTTTTATTCTTTACTGGACCTTTATTAAAACGTTTCTTGTTTAAATTATAATGAATTATACTATTATTTGGTCGTACCAAAATGTAAAGCCTGGTCCAATTTGCAGGCATGCGTTTGTCTTGGAAACTATCAATAAAAATAGTTTTGCTACTAATATGCTCTCAGACATTACAAGTTAAGCGTTCAGATTCACATAATTTATTCTAGAACATTTTTATTGATTTCACAATATTACTTGGTTAAACATTTAATAAATTTCAATTAAATTGAATTTCAAATAAATTAATTGAAATTCAATTAAATTAATTAAAGAATTTTTTTAAAATTTTAATTGTACACATGAATGGCACATACTATAATTTCACGTAAAACACGCAAATTACACAAAGGCTATATAACTTTAAAAGTTACTTATACTTTTGTCAAATTTATTTTCCCTTCGGAATTCTTCTACCTCGAATATACTATTTTGAAAATTTAGTGAAAAATAGTGATTTTTATTTTTTATGGATTTAGCTTTGGAAATTAGAAGATAGTAAATATTTCTAATTTACAACATTATGATTTTAATACAAATATGTGAAGCAATAAAAACTACTAAAATTTTCACGGGATAGATATCTTTATAAACGGTTATTTTTATTTTTTATTACATTTATGAAATTAATATTAATTTTTTGTAGCAAGGTTTATGTTGAATGGGTTTTAAATATTGTTTTATATTTTTATTATGAACACTCCTACCCTAAAAATTACCTCAAAGCTTTTCCTCATTTGTTTATTCAAATGACCATATTAATCTCATTTTTCCCTTCTGGTCAAGGTATAAGATTTGTTTATTTATTCATTTATTTTTCTATTTGTTAAACATAATTAAAAAAATTTTACAATTTATTTTTATTTTTGTGGCCTTCATAAGGAACTAATTATATATAAAACTATACATAAAAGACATTTTAATAATACTTACCAAGTATTCTTCCAGACCATAATGTTTATTGTGGGCTTTACATTTATATCTTTTACTTACATAGATGGCAGCGGCCGTAGCTAAGTGGTAAAGCTCTGGGCTATCACCCAGCGGGCCCGGGATCGATTCCCGGCTCGTAACAAAAAGATCGTTCGACCGCTCCCGTGGTTCGGAAGTCACGTTAAGCCGTTGGTCCACCTGCATAGAAAACAAAAAAGTGCAGGCATTTCAGGCGAGGAGAACTATCAGTTAATTGCTGATCTCCCTCCACTAAAAGCCATACGATAATTAATTAATTTACATAGATTTATCTGATTAAAAATTAGTGGATTATCTCTTCTCTAATTTATAATAACACATCTTTTGAAACTTTGCTCTCAAGCGAAACATTATGGTATCGCCACTGCGGTTGAAGTGGCTTCAAAACTTTCTTTACTTTTCAAGCGCCATATCTTTTAACTTCCGATCAATTGGCGTAAAAGTAATGGTATCGAATTTCTTACCTGAATTTATGTTCATAAGATTGTTCCATCTTAAGGTTGGGTGAGATTTCATCTAAAAAAAGCTTAACCTACAAAATCATTATACCAATAGAGACAAAATAATTGTGTTTACAATTTAATTTAATAAAGATTAACTGCAAGTTAACGTAACATGGGAAAATCTGTAATGAATCACATACAAATCGTGTATTTCCTGAATATTATCTTTTATTGAAAGATTTGTCCCTACACAACTCGTAATTTAAAATAGGAATATGTTTTGTTTGTATTTCAATTTGATGTATTTATTTTATGTTCAGTAACAAATGTGTTCATTGTAAAGTGAATGACAATAGTTTTGAAAGCAGTGTCGTGAGATTTTGTTAATGTTTTACTATCACATAATGTCACGTTAGCTGGCAAATTCGTTATAACGTCAGACTTTGATTAAAGTAACTTTGGGTTTACTAAATTTTACATTAACATATTTTTCATCTAGTAATTCAATCCTATTATTAAGTATCATGAAATAAATCGTAAATATTAATTGATGTGGTTATATAAATTTAAAGTTTTTTGAAAGAAACTCGATTGATAAAAATACTTTTCTTCGCTTATCTACATTCGTCCTACAAAATGGCAAAGTATTCTATGTTATTAAATAAATAAATAATTACCGTTATTAATTATGCCATTTTCAATTCATATATGATTGGATGATTAATTAAATTTATAAGACAACAATTATAATAACAATAATAACGACTAATCAATTATTTAGTTTGGTCTACGATAGGAATTTATAAAATACTTAAAATAATAATAATACAAATTATTATAAATAGCAATGGGTACTAAAAAAGGAAATCCCCTAAATAATGACAAGTTTATAATATTATGAACTTCTAATAGCTTTCCTTAAATGGTGAATTCGTTGGTGTTGTGCTAATATTGGTAATTTTATACGAAATATTATTCCATTCAAAATAAGTCTTGAATCGCATTATAAGTTTTACTCTAAGAAGATTAGTGTTAACGTTCGAGTTCACATATGGAACCCAAAGTCGACAGTAAATTTCATCATGGCTAACGTTTTTTTATTTCACAATTTTTCACACTATACTATATAAATCGGACTATTGAAATATTAATTATGCAACTATTGTATTATGGACGTCTTTAAGAAACGAATGAGATGTAAGTTTCAACAGGGGCGAAGCGAGTTAAAAGCTAAGTTGAAGGCTGAATCGTTGCATACGATCTTCATTTACGATCAACTTAAATTAGGTAAAGCATTGTAAGTTTAAATGTTTAATTTAGTACGTGTAATTTTATTGATTCAACCAGGCCAAACTCACAAGTGCATTTTCCAAGTGCAAACTATTCCCCCTAAGTTTTTAAAACAGCTGATACAGTGCAGCCAATGCTATTTGTTAGTTATTGTTTTTCTAAGCACGTCTCCGCTCGTTGTCACAACTTTGTTATCTCCATGTGGGGCTCACATTCAATTGATGTATCTTTTATCTGTTTTATATGTTTTATTTGTAGAGAACAACTTGTATAATGCTGTTATATAACATTTACAGATCGAACAAAAAGATAAATTAAAATCTACAGATGAATTACGAGTCAAATAGTTATAAAGAGTGACAAAATCACGTAAAAAAGTTGGCTCTTAGGGATGTAAAAAGAAGCCAACTTGTTGTTAATAGTGTACTTTTTAATTCCTATATATTCCATGGGAAATTGGCCAGGATGTCTGCATCGGCACGGGTTCGAATCCGCTCACGAGCAAACAATGACCTTGTTATTTATTAGGTGCAACTCTTAAAGTTTTAAATGATCTGTGGTAAAGTTGGTGGGAGGGCCCATGTTAAATAAACGGTAGCAGGCTTGACGGGAAAGTTGGAGTTGACGGATCGGTTGATTCTTTAAAAGTTGCACCTTGGTCAACACTGATTTTGCTACTTTTTACTTACGTTTACTGTGTGTATGCCACTACGGCATTGGATTATGTGATATAATCATATTTTACCTCCAAGATGGCAATAAAATTGTTTCTACCTCCACTTATATTCATTTTATCAAATAAATTAATTAATCGTCCTTTACACAGGTCCCGGTGACTGAAGGGGTTAAAGAGACCTGTACAAAAGAATTTAGTTCAGCAGAGAGTTGTATCATCTGCGTTTTGGACCGATTTTCCCGCTTTCATCGCATATATATATATATATATATATATATTATATATATATATATATATATATATATATATATATATATATATATATATATATATATATATATATATATATATATGTATTTATATGTTATATATATATATATATACTATTTATTTATTAATACATATTTATGAAAATAACGATTAGTGTTCATATAATCTATTTATACTTCATTTGTAATCCTTTAATAAAATATGTCCATCTATATACATAAAAGAACAATAAAAATATTATTCCTTTACATTCGTGAAATTGCCGAATCGTTCAACACTCCTCGGTGAAGACATGACGTTACACAGAGACTGACACTGAGAGGTGTCAGAGGGCTTTTGACATTCTAAGTCTGACAGTGTCAGATCTGAGCATTGGACTATACATTTTTCATCATGCTTACATCATATGTGTATCCCAGCATAAACCCTGTATTGTGTGGATTATTTCACTTAACTGCACCTCATTTTTTACAACAGAACTCAATAGATTTGTAGGTATTTCAATTTTTTATGTTAACTTGGAAAGGCCTTTGCCAAAATGGTTGAAAAAAAACTAATAAAATGAGTATGTAAGCTATAGGTGCAAGCATTATTGCCATTCAGCGATGCTTAGATTTTCATGTAGAATCAATATGTCCGACTTTACATTACAGGAGAACCTGAAGGTCTGAAACATTATAAGCTGCAGCAATACAAGCGTCGTGTTACTGAATGTTCTAGACTTTTACACGTATTACTAGATGAAACAGTATTTAATTTACCAACTTTAGACTTTCCTGAATAAACATTTTATACATGGTACTTAAAATACATCATTCTTATCTACTATTCATCTAGAAACTCGTTTTCACAATAGATTGTGTCCCCTTAACTATTTAAGTACAATAAAGACAGAATATGTTAAGATCACAGTCACATACAAACCCGATTGTTTTTACTAATATTAATTCAAAGCTAAAAAGTTTTCCAGTTGGATGAAAAATGTTGATTTAGCAAATTTTTAATGTAAAAATTTATTAGCCAACATTGCAGGGAATCGGGCTCAACACTGGAGCGTTTTCATCAATTGATTAAACATACAAGATAACAGGGCCCGACCTAACACAAACACAATCATCACTTCCTCATAGCAAGTAGTTAGAAGTAGTCCCAAAAAGTCCACCTTAATAAGGTTTTTAGAAAATATTATATAAATGACGTAGTTTAATTTATTTAATTGTGGGTTTTTAGTTTGAGAAAGCGTTTGTGCGCGCACTTACCCACGCGCTTCTCAACCGGTTACTAACTTTCCTTCATTAATTCATTAACAAATATATTGGTTTTAAAGAAAATGATGTGCCGATTATAGTGATGTATACACATTCGCCATTACATTTATCTATAAACCTCGATAGAAAAACAATTACGTCACCACACAACTAGAATCATTAAAATTTAGTAAACGTATTTTTTCTTTATTGTTCAGGAAGAAACGTCAACGACAAGTTGTAGATAATGAAATGAATTTAAATCCTTACATTTAACACTTCTTTTTAAAGTAAACGGTTTTCTTGAAAAAAATGTGTAATTATGTACAAAGCGTGTCGCTGAGGATTTTAAAGAATGGCGGCTTTGTTTTCGATGTCAGGAATGATGACTAGCCCGTTTTAGAAAACTCGTTCTTATAATGTAGAGTATTTTTACCTATCCTAAGTAAAAATGTATTACTATTTTAGCTATTTTTATTTAATAAACATATTAAAAATTAATTAATCCACCCCACTAATCAGTTTATTTTGCAATGCAGCGGTGTTGCATAGCCACTAGTGCGGCAGCGGGAGGAAAACACTTAACGACTACTTTGTGCTCGATTATTAGAGTAACTAAAAATGTTACGAAAAAATTTTTAATGTAAACTTTTTGGATAAACTCGTAATCTAAAACATTTTGTCTGAAAGTTTGTTCCTAATAAGAAAAATCTTTCTCTCATAGAAACTTTTTGATGTTACGTTTTCAAAAGTATATCTTTTAATCAATATCCCCTGAAAACAAACTACTACTGAAAAAATGTTATCAAAATGTATCGATCCTATGATTTCCACTATCCTTCCTGACATTATTTTAGCATCACTAAATATTTTTTTAAAGTATGTAAGACCATGATATAAATTAATTAGGCCTTAACAAAGTTAATCAATCCTGGTCAAAGATATTTGATCAAATCTGATTACATTTAATCAGACATTAATGTATATTTTGGTTAATCAGGCCTGGTGAAATATGATCATACCTCATGATTTCTGAACAGGCTCATATTCACTTTTTAGGCTTCATAAAGTGGTTCAATCAAAGTTAAACAATTTTGTTAAAACTTATTAAAATCAGCTTAAGTCTATCTTTTATCAAGTCTTTTCAATTCATTTTCGTTGGAGTTCAATTCGATATTGAGATAGTTACAATGATTAACCCTCGCCAATAGTTTATTTTAAGATTAAATATTAATATAATTGTATACATTAAAGGGATAAGAAGATGTGATGATTGAAAACGTTAATTAGTTAATGTTGCATTTTTTGCCATTAATTGATAATAATTCACTTTAAACTATTTCTAAAGTAAAGTAGCAATTGTTATTTATCATATTTAAAATTTGAGATAACTTTATTAAACACACTATAACCAATATTCTAGAATAACCTTTGTGAAAATAACGTGTGAAGCGTTACATTTCCTAACGTTACAAAAGTAAGACCTAACCAATCACAGCTTTATCACCTTCAGTAAGCAAAGACCGAATTGATGACGTCACTTTATTTACCAGTGACAACAGGGAAGAGGGAGGAAAGGGTCAAACCTTTAGTGGAAGGGAGGGGGTCGTTGCTATCCAGGAACTGATGATTGGATATTTTCAGAACAGCGTGGGCTTCATAAAGATGCCAGGAAAAAATGTTTAAATTGTAACAGTTAAATACAAAATTCATTAGTCTATTAAAGTGCAATGGCAAAAAAGAGTTTTTGTTTTTGTTCGTACACACTCAGTCATTTTAAAACTGCCGAGCTTATTTTACAAAAGAGGGTTTGAGGGATTGAACCGCTTTCCTTATATTTGAAGGTTATCTTATTATAATTGGTTATCATGACTAATTGGTTATCTTATTAATATAGTTCCTGTATCTCAGCAATAATTTCATTTGCATATATTAAATGCACAAGTAGGGGTGGTTCAATTAAAAAAAAATATATTAAACAAATTTTTGTTAAAACGACACAGTTCTCTTCTTATTTAATATGCTGTTTCTAAATTATTCAAACTAAAACTATAGAAAATAACCAAATAAAACTTTTTTGTTTGTTAACATCTTATTTAAGTAAAGTTTTATTTGTAAAAGAACCACAATACCAGTAGTATAGTAGTTATGGAATGTTTTATTACACTTATTATTTTACAAACAATGCAAGAAAGATACAGTGCATTCACTTATAAATAAACGGTATCAGTTAACTGACACATACTTTCTCCCAACAATATAAAAAAGGTGTTAAAAGCTCCAAACATTAATGTCTTGATGACTCAGTTGGATAGCTATCAGCTGAGCAGCGCTCGTTTGACCCTACGCGCGTCTGTGACTTTTGTACTGCGTTTACCGCTAAACGAAAAATTGAATTTTCTCCACAACCACTTGACGTAGAGCAATAATTTAAAATACTGGATTATTTAGTTTTTTTAGCTTGATTTAATGGTGATAAGTAAAATTTATTTCGAGACAACAGCTATTTTAAAAATTCAAAAAATTGATTTTTAAAACACTTTACTCCATAACTTTTGAACGCGCATTTTCTCGGAAATGCGGGTGGTGCCATTTTATTAACAATTTTAAGCTTAATAAACCACAAAATTTTAACCAAAATTTTTAGAGCCGGTTTTGAGAAATTTTGATTTTGAAATTTTGAAATTTTGATTGACGATTTTTGAGGGTTTTTGGGAGTAAACTACACTTAAAAATCAAAAATTCAAAAAAATGAAAAAACGCCTGGAATTATCGTGCGTTTGGACCTACGTACCAAATTTCACCAAAATCGGACCATTGGGGCATTCTCTAGCTCTGTATACATTTTGACACACACACACACACACACACACACACACACACACACACACACACACACACACACACACACACACACACACACACACACACACACACACACACACACACACAGACATCACTCCGAAAACCACTTTTTTGGACTCAGGGGGAACCAAAATGGATAAATCCACCAACAACTCAAATTCGAAAATTTTGACGAAAACAATACTTTCTCCATATACTATGGTATAGGGGGAGAAAGTAAAAATAACAAAAATCTCTTATAATTGGAAAAATCTAGGGCCTTCCGAGCCTTTTAGAGGTTCCTTATCAGCAACATTGGTAAAAATTAACAGTTATTTTAATATTAAGTAATCCTGAAATTGTATTTTGTTGTTGTTTCAATAGCATAGACTGTAACTAAATCACCATCAACGAACGGCCATAATTTACGCAATATGCAATTAGTTTTTTGTTCATTATCGAGTGTTTGACCAATACAAGCTCAGCGTTTCCTTCCACATTAATTATTATTTCGCTGTATCAGACATTGTTTATCATAGCCAGATCATTGACTAGTTATAACAATAATGCCTACACAAAGTTCCATGCATTATTTCCATGTAATTTCAAAATAATATTTAAGAATTTTTAACGATATTGTACTAATACTGTGCAAATTTTTAAACTAGAAAATAACAATAGAAATAAATTTATACAGATTTATCCAATTGGTTTTAGGAATAACTTCGTTATAATATTAGTTTTGTATTTTAGTAAACGTTAAAGATCGTCCACTTTTCAAAATTTGACCAAAATTTCAATGTATTTAGAAATTTGGACAATATTAGTTAAATATTTTATTTCTGAAACATCTGTTCTTCCTGCTTTTCTATCTTTTGTCATTCCAAAAGGTGTTTTACTCAATCACTCTTCTGGCACGATATTAACAGTGAAACTTTGAAACCGTGCATGACGTAGTGCTGGAGGCCGATGAGAACTATAATGGGATTCTGCTCATCCAGAGGACGCCCTTTCTAACGGCATGAACAGATTTCTTCTATGAAATACATAGGGTATGCACGCTAATTGAGGAAAAAAGGAGGTAAAGAATCGTACTTGCCAATCAATTGATACATAGATTAATTTTATGTCATATCTTATATTGCGCTTACTTTTAAAAATATAAAAATATCATAACATTCAGTAACTAGTTATTCTGTTAATGAAATTATTAAACAATTTCAGTTGGAATTAATGCTCTATGAAGTATTATGTTTTTTATATTATATAACTTATTGACCTCATCTACTAAAATATATCAAAATAATAAAGAGTTTTCAAATACGTTAAATGAATACGTTAAACGCTAAACGCAATTGAAATAATGGCAGATTTAAGTACTTTTGCTGCTTAAAGCTACAAAAACTCGTTGATAAGTTATCTAATAGTAACCATTAGACACCATTCATCAAAGTTTAACTAGCTTAAAAATCTTAGCGTTTACCGAAAGATTTACTGTATGTTGCAAAAACTCTCTAATGTTAATGTTTAGCGTTTTCTTTTTATGAAGTTAAGATTGATAGAATATAGATATAGAATATTTTTTGTGAGCGTTTACTTTCATATCTTCTTTTTATTTATTTATTTATTTAAATTAGACAATAGTAAAATACTACAAATTGAACTTTTTAAAGTTCATAAGAAAGTTAAAGTTGATAGGAAATAAATTGTAAACTGTTTTTGAAAGCGGTAATCATTTAATTTTTATCTCTTTTTTCAGTGGGGGATGTACCGTTTCCTGTGATGCAGGACTGATCTAGACATCTTTTAATTGCGGTTTAATATGGCATGATCAAAGTTAATTACCGAATGAAATTATGTCACATATCCATTTAATTCAATACCTTCCCCTACGGCTTTAATGACACTTTTTACAATTATTACACGTGTGCAAAGTTTTATTCAGCTGACTGATATTATAGAATACATTCATAGGCGCAATATAAATATTTTTTAACTTCAGAATATTTTAAGTTTTTGAAACAAATTATAATAATAATACTCTTATGTTTTTCTTAACTTATGCCCTACTGTTTCATATTTAAATAAAAATATTTTTATATGTGACGCTTTATACAATTTTTTTAATAGTAGACTGTTTATTGCACATTCATGATAAAATAAAAGAAAAATAATGATTTCTTTGAAATCTTTGTATATAAACAGCTTTGTTTATATACACCTATAAATTAAACGCACACTTGTATTACACAAATAATCCATTATTTTTTATAAAATTACTGATGCTTTAATATACTGGCACTTCAATATGATGTAACTGTTTACCATTACTCCATGAATTTGGTTTCCTAAAACTGTTAAGTTTAAAGAAAGTATTACTTTCATATAATTTTAGTGATAGTAAATTCAAGGTTACAGTTAAATTAGAAACTTAATATATTTCAACTCGTATTTTTAAATATAATTTGTTTAAATAAAAAGAACATATGAATATTTTTACATGATATTCACCAGCAGTAGTGTCAAATTGTTGGTGCTGGCTCAGTTCAAGGTCACCTGAGGGATGACGTCATCGAGGTCAATGACCTCACCGATGACGTCATCGATGACGTCATCGATTGCGTCATCGATGACGTCATCACTAATGACGTCATTTCTATGACGTCACACCCATGACGTCACAGAAATGACGTGCTGATGACGTCATCACCCCTTACGTCATCAAAATGACGTCACCGACGCCACTGAGGTCAAGGTCACGCCGAAACTTAAAATTTTTTGGCACTTTTGCCGTTTCTCGCACTACGCTCCGAGTTTCAGTCAGAGTCCCCGTGACCTTGACCACTTGGAGCGAATTTTCGACGAGAAACGGCAAAAGTGCCAAGTTAAACTCGAGTTTCTGACATGACCCTGCCTAAATGGGCAATCGGTTATCCCTCAGGTGACCTTGAACCAGCACAACACCAACAATTTGATATTACTGTGACCTTGAAAACCTAACAACGGAGCGCCGACACCGATGCGCACCCCACGACAGCCACCGAGTGACTGACTGTCAGGCTCTGTGTACTCTAGGTATATGGGGAAGTGGAGGGGGAAATCTCAAGGTCATCCAAATGGAGTTTTAAAAAAGTTGAAGAGTAGAAAGACTACTCTTGTGCTTCCTGGGCGACCTCATCAATTTCCAACGGATCTGTAAACCAATCCGATCTGTAGCGGCAGGAGTCCAGAAAACAGGTGCACCACCCATCAGGTTGTCCGTAGCACTTCCGACAATTGGTAAGATTGGAGAAATGAAATTTAATACACCGCTGCGGACAACAAGTGTAAAAGTAGTTGGATTTGTAGATTTTGAAAGTTTGTAGTACCGGTGGTGGCAGCTGTTGGTTCTTGCATCTACACCTGCAACATCCGAAGCATTCACATTGCCGGCAGGCCAGCCCGTCCACTTGCCATCTTGGTAGTAGGAAACACTTGCCCTCGCAGCAATAGGTTGTCCCTGTCTCTTCCTCCCAAAGCTTCTTTGCACAATGGACGACGCCTTGTATCTCTAAACACTTATGCTCGCAACATGAGACACGCTTAGTTTCCATACTTGATGTTGCTTTGGCGAGGGAGCAAGATGAAGTGATGCCGTGGCCAGCAGGAATGGAGCTTATATAAACTAAGGTGAGTGGAGGGGGAAAGGTCAAGGTCATCCAAATGGAGTTTTAAAAAAAGAAAAGAGTAGAAAGACTACTCTTGTGTATCTATAGCGATTTCATTGATAGTGAGTGCTTCTGTATGCCAAGTTGATCTGTACTGAAAGGCTCCTAAATAATGTTTGCAAAAACCTGCAAAATGATTGTTGCACAATTTGCAGCCAGTTAGCTGTTTTAATGTGAATTCAATGCAACGTTCAGGGCAACAAGTGTACTTATGCCCTCTCATCTGGTACACATGGAATGTCTTCAACTCCGGTTTCGGCTTCTTCCAAGACTTGCACTTACACATGCATTGACCAAAAGCTTCACATTTTCTACACGCCAGGCCATCCGCAACATCAATGTCATTTGGCCATGAAAAACATTTCCGTTCGCAACAGTAGTTGAGTTGACTCTCCATGTTGCTGTGGTGAAGGTGCGCGATGAAATGATGCTGCAGTCATTGAGAGTGCACCTTAAATAAACTCGGTGGAGGGGGAAAGGTCAAGGCCATCCAAACGGAGTTTTAAAAAAGATAACTAGTCGTCCTCCTCCTCCTCCTCCTCATCCGTTGTACTTAGAGAGCTGTCAGACGAAGAGCCCCGTGCAGGTGCTCCCCAGATGAAAAACAAATCAATTTTAAAACGAAGACCAGGATCTTGTATCATCAATTCCTTTAATTTGTCACATACTAAGTCGACCTTGTGTAAGGTGTCAACAACAAGCTTCCAATTCGTTGGTTCAATATAACTTGTAGTAGAGTCTGCCTCGCTGATAACCACATCCTCCGGCCGTATTGGAGTGTAAAGATGTGTAAAGTTCTTTGGCTGTAGCTGAGGTTCAAGCTGGCTGGAAGTGGAAGGTTGAGTGTGGACCCCTGTCGCATCGAAATCCATAGTCATTCTACATTCAATGTTGGGGTTTTCGTTTAATACATACACCAATTTCTCATGCAACATATCCACTTCTGCCGAGTCTTGCAGATGAACATTCCAGGAAAATGGCCATTCTTCATCCGTAGTGGAGTCAACTCGAGAAAGAGTGCTGTCCGCCATGATAGCTAAACAAGGAATGATGTGAGCTACAGACTGTGGTAACAGTATTGAAAAGTAGAGGGGGTAAACCAAAAGTACGTGGAGGGGGTATTTTCAAGGTCATTTAATTTGGGTTTTAAAAAAAGGAAATAGTGGAGGGGGAATTCTCAAGGTCATCCAATTTAGGTTTTAAAAAAAAGGAATGAAGCTTACTCCTCTTCAGCCTCGTTGTCCCCTGCATCTTCATCAGCCTCATCTTCATCGACGTCAGACTCGCCGTAAGGATAGATCGGGGACATGGGCGAATATTGTGGAGATTGTTGACCGTTGTTGTCGTCCCCTTGCATTCTAACTTGGGACCAATCATAATTTAAATTCATTTGTATTATGATCCCAGGGTTGTCCCGCAGTATTTCCTTCATACGTTCGCAAATTGACTCCAAATAGTGTACACTATCGACCGACAGTGTCCAACCCGTACTTGTACCGACATCAGTAGTGGAGTCAGCTTGGCTGATGGTGTTGTTGTCTGCCATGGTTGCTTGTCGGACAAGGAATGACGGTTGATGTGATGCTCATGCAGGAACATGGTGAAGTGGTGGGGGTGTGGTGGAGTAGTGGGGGAATTTTCAAGGTCATCCAAACGGAGTTTTAAAAAAAAGGAAAACTTACAAAGTAACATTGAAACTTTCCAATTGATGGTGGCGAGCGTTTTCTTCTGCAACCTTGCCGACACATGTGACTATGCCGTACAGTATGAAAAGTACAACCATAATAAGGCCGAACAATAAAAGATAGCCGTTGACTATCATGATATTTTCTGAGTGGATCTGTTTTCTTCTTATTGCCCTCTCCTGCATCCTCTTCTCCAACTCGTGGACGAAGTCACAACATGCGTGAGGACACCTTTCATCTGTTGGTAGGTTTGCCATTGTTGATGTTGTCGGTGTGGCTGTTGAAGATGGAATGAGGTTTCCAATTGCGATGTGCCATGTACACCAATAGTCAAGTGGTGGGGGTAACAAAGCAGTGGAGGGGGAAGTTTCAAGGTCATCCAAATTGTGTTTTAAAAAAACCTATCTTGTTACTGAGTTTATATGTCAGTAACAAGATAGGTGTTTCTGCTCTTTTACTTCTTTAATATAATGAAAAAATATACATATTCTACAATGGTTAGGACAAGAAATACAACTGCTAGTCAGCTGAAGTAGTCCAAGTTGTCTGGCTCGGTCTTCATGGACGCTGGTGAGGAAGCCGTCGAGGAGTGTCCAGGCTCTTCCTTTGACTGCCGGGTGTTCCGTATATTGCAAGCGTAAACTTGCACATTTATACGGTAGCCTCGTGCCACCATCAGCTGCAACTCCTTGTATAAGTCGTTTAGCTCCTGCTGAGTCTTGATGCTCACCTCCTCGTAACTTGCGCAACTAACGTTCAGAGACATCTTGATGTTGCTAGGTTGGCTGCTGGAGTAGAAATGAAGCCGAGGCACAGCGCTTGGAGGTACATGAAAAAGTGGTGGGGGTAATAGTGGTGGGGGTATAGAAAATCCAATTAAACAGTTCTAAACTTTTTCCATCGATACAATGGAATGGAACAAATAGCGCAGGTGTCCTTGTAATTTTCAAATCGAAACAGTGGCGCTAGAAATCCGAATTGTTTTATACCACCATCCTGTACGAATCGCCGAAGGTCTCTGACGGCGGCCTCGCCACAAGGCCTACAAAACTTTTCCCCGTCGTGGAACTTATACCAGGAGTATTCCGAATACCCTGTATTTTCCCTCCTGTAGCGTTTGACATCTTCTTTTATTGTTAGTGGGATGTTGTCTTGTAAACATGTTGGGAACAAGTCCTTGTGAGTTATAACTCGTTGTATGCAAAGCTCGTACAAGGTGCTCATCGTTTGCTAGTTGGCAACAGACTGACCGTTTTTCGCATCCAAGCAGGTTTGAATCCTAGTGCGGTAGTGGGGGTAATTACAGTAGTGGGGGTAATTGTGAAATGCAAAGGTCAAAGGTCAAGGTCACCCGCGAAGTTTAAAAAAAAATGCAACATATCAATACGTGAAGTCTGTCACATATTGATATGTTGCATTTTTTGTTTTTTTATTTTTTTTGTCTTTTATGATTTGTTTATTTATAAAACATTACAACAACAACATATGTACAACATTAAAACTTAAATCTAACACTGCTGCTTGTCAGCGATGTGGATGGTCAACTCTGTAGAATTGCTACCCGTGCAGCCGTGGGACACCAGGTATAGACACCCGGGTTGAATAGAGCGAAGATCCTCGTTTTGTAGAAGATGGACGAATCTCTTGGGCAGGTACACCTGGAACTTTGGTTCATCCCCCGGAGTAAACGGTGCCTCGCTGAGACTGCAGCAGATGGCCTCCCCAACTGTAGTCTCCATCTTCTTCATAGCATGGATTATGTAGTGCTTCTCGTCTTTTAGTTCCGAGCACTTCTTTACAGGTAATATTGTTGACTTGGAGTGAGCATTGAACTGCTCGACCAAAGTCTGAAGGAACTGGTGAGATGCCATGGTCAAATTACAGATCGTCTTCTTGCTCGGAGATGTTGTCGTCTCGGAATCTCGAGTAATACTCATGCCAGGTCCCTGTCTGCTCCCCACTTATATACTCTCCGTTACCCCCACCACTCCCCAATTCCCCACTTTGAAGGTAAGAGGCGAGTTTATAGGCATTTTTCAAAGCGCAATGTCTATCTTTATCATGTTCTGGGCTTTTTGTACAAATACATATGGTTTCCAGCATGTATTGATAATTCTTATCCAATTCCACATCATTAACCGGAACATGAGTAAATCCTTCGATCCATCTTTTCTTTTCCAGCCCCTTTGTGTAAATATTGGTAAACTTGTCTGAAAAGTGATGCATAATGTGATACAAGTCCGTGTAACTTGTAAAACCATCATACCAATCGATATGATGGAAGTGTTTTGAAATCCATCTGTTGGTAGTAGCGGCTTTACTAGTTAAAGACGAATAAGAACATGGTGGTTTAAATAAAAACGAATAAGGAACACTTGTATTCATGTCCAAAAACACAAGTTCTTTTATAATGAATCTATCATCATTACCACGAAACGCTTGAAACTCAATAATACCAGGCTTGGACTTTACTTGTTGTTCTTCTCCCTTGTCCATTTTGAAGGTCACACGTCTGCTCATTACGAAGTCAGGAGGTCAACTGATTTCCACACCACGGTAGGTACTACTTTTATACCAGGCCGTACAGTTGTTGGCGCGTTGGTGTATATTTAACGTGGGCACCGTCCCCAATAGGCCTAACCCCACAAAATGTTGGTTATTGTTTTAAAAACTAACCATTGTCATTTAAGTTTCCATCTTTATATTTTCCTTATTTTCATTTTCATCACTAACACTTGATTCTTCTCCTCCATCTTCCTCTTCTTCCTGTTTTACTGATTTCTTATGTAGTTGAGCGTACTTTTCCAATTGTCTCCACATCTGTACTTCATGAGGAACTCTATTAAATATAGAAGTATCCACAGGTCCGTATAATATAGGTGCGTCCGGTTGTTTGTCCAAAGTGTCTTCCAGATAATCTTTAATAATCGAACTTGAAAACACCAGTTGTCTCAAGTATCTTGTTATAGGTTCAGTAGCACAAGTTAAAATGAAAAACTCCTCTCGATTAAGTTGAATTTTGTTATCATGTCTTGTTGTGTCTCTAAACCGTAGCTGATGATCACCACGTTGTTTAATGATATCAATTTCCACATTTGAATCCAAAAGTCCTACTCTTGTCTTTCTTCCAAACATGTTACTACTTAAATAGCATTCTAGTAGATGCAAATGTTTCATAAACGATTCCCAAGCACTGTCCGTAAACAAAATCATTTTGGCTCCATGAGTTAAAATTACAGTAGGGGAATAATCTGTAGATTTCATAACACCGATTAAAACACTTTTATCCAAACTGGAAGAGATTGGGTAAAATATTCGCAAAAATACCTCACTCAATATGTTTGGAGAAATATTATCTTCAATATCCCTTTTTCTCTTTTGTATAGTCTTTCTTCTTTTACCTTTTTTTTTCAACATTATTACTGGCGTGAAGTTGTCCGCAAACGTTTTGTTCACCTCCTTCCTGGTGACCTTGAGGATCTAAAAACTCAGATATCTCCTTCTCAATATCTACCACATTTTCAGGTGTACCACTAGGAGAAGCCATATTGAATACGATGCTACCCATACAACAGTAGGCAACAAACTGATGAGGAGCGGTCTGTACGCTCTGCTTTTATACTCGCGGAATGAAACAAAACCGGTTCTTACAATACATTTTTAACAATTCCAGTTAAAGGTGTGTATGTTACGATTTTATCATGTAGAATTAAACAGTATGCAGTTGTATTAGCCGGTATAGCATCGTTGAATTCCATTTCTATTTTTATATCCACACTTGAAGACTTTACTGATTCATTTTGTTTAGAACAATCGATTACAACTATTGGGTAGGCATCGAAATATTTGTCAGGTGGTAATAAAGGTGTATTTGTTTTACCGTAATATGAACTTTGGAATCTCGCGTACATATCGTACAATATACTGTATTTCTTCTTAGTGAATGACACATTTAAATTGTCGTATGGAAAGAATTGTGAATTTAAATAAACTTTAATATTTTTCAAGTCACAATGATCAAATTGTCCTGCATGTTTAGTAATGGAGTCTCTTCTACCTGTTTGTAAACCAAATATAATATACCTGGCTCGTTCTACATAATTCGATGTTTTAACAGTCCAAGTGTGTCGATCCGTAGTAGGTAAACTGGGATGCTCATGAAATTCCCAACTTCTAAATGGAATAACAATATCACGATCGGCTTTTAATTTTCTTAAAAGTAGCATTCTATGCTCGTCAGCCAATTTAACATGTGGAACTCTCCATACAATTTTGTCTAATTTTAATTTCCATTCTAAAGTCGCATCTGTAGTAGCATCTGCAGCTTTAATAATGTCTTTATCGTTAGAAGATCTCAACAAAACTAATTCTTGTTTAACGTTTAATATTATTTTCCTATAATCTTCAGCAAAACCAAGCAGCAAACGTAATGGAATATGAAAATCAAAATATCCATTTGGATTTGGAGTGATCGTGTCAATCGTAGGTAATACCCATCCGGCAGGTTTAAGTAAATTGGTTTCATTGGGTGTTATAGATGTTAATCCTTTTAAAGTTGTCGTAATACCTACTTTTTTAGTGGAATCAACTGTTACACCTGATATTTCATATCTAATTTCATCAAATAGGAAAGCCATAGGATTATTTATAAATGGAACTGTTGTACCAACAGTAGTACCGTCCTTTTTAGTAACTTGTCCTTCAATATACAAGTAACTTTCACATGGTAGTGTGTAAATGTCTTGATTTTGTATGGGAATACGAATTTCATCGTTATTGTTTAATTTCGATGAAGTGTAAGGGTTGTGGGTGTGATATTCTTTTTCCCATAGGGTTTCGTCGAATGTTGGACCCTGCGCTATATCCAGTATATCCATACTCGGTTAATTTTAATCCAATTCTCTCTAAGAAACGAATGTTCTCGCGTGTTAACTCCTCCACAGCTGAAGAGCTACTAATGCGGTTTCCCGTAGGTTGTTCGCTTTTAAATGTTAAACCCATGGTTTTGTATTAAAGTGTCGATTTTAAATGTAATCTAATCGTAATAGGCTCTTCTCTGAAGTCTACCAAGTTACCGTCTTGATCCAATACGCTCAACACGATGTCTGAAATAAAAGTGGTGTTCAACGGTAGATATACCAGGTTTTGTGGCTTTTCAACAATTTTAAATCCAGGTGGTACACTTGGGTAAAAAGTATGTATGATGTGGGTGTTAGCCCCATCCCTGTAAGCACCTTGTATAATGTTACAAGTTATGTCTATACTATTGACTTTTAATATTGTTACTGTTTTCTTACCGGAATGTGTTACATCTGGTTCTAAAACAGGCTCATCGTTGGAAAATCCTAATAAATCACCAATTGAGTTTGGTTGAGTGAAATCTATATAATATTTGGAAGTAATTTCAGCTTTCATCGTATTATTATTACCTTTTAATGTTATATTGTCTTTTCCCATTTTAGTTTGCAAAAATTCATTTATATGATCAATTTCATAAGAACCTGTGGGTAACCTGCACTCTTGTAAGTCTGTAAATTTTCCACTGGCATCCTTTCCCTTATAATAATGCAATACGTTATTTTTACCTTCCGTAACATTGGGGATAGAGTTGTAAGTTGTAAAATCCAATAGTGCCGCCTCCCAAAACCTTCCTTTTTGCAAGCGTAACGCTGGAAAAAGGATACTTCGTAAAGTGGACGATTTTCCTGTTAATGATACCGTATAGGAAGACATCTCAATAGTGACTGATACTTTTAGCTAGAAATTCCAAACATAAATGGCCGCATATTGAAGTATTATCAGGTTGTTCTCTTTTATAGTTATAATATATGTTTTTAGCAGATTTAAAGTAATTTTGAAGTTCTTTTGGTGGTGGCAAATTACCGAAACTATCAAAATAATATACATTGTTATTTAGTTTCTTATAACAAACCCAATGGGTGCCAGGCCCTTCAGTATTATCCAAATTTACAATTCCAGTCTCATTTTGCCACATTTTCTTTGGTAAACTGTCTTTCATAAACACACCGCGGAAAAATGGTATTTTTAAACAGGAAATATATTTAAATAATTCAATATTGGTTAATGCTTTATGTGGTATGACCAATTGATTTCTTTCATTTAATATGCACGATAAGGTCTTAGGTAAAGACCTGCCCCGTTTTTTACCATTGACCACACGGTGGGCTTCTTCCTGCCTTTTCTTGTAGATCGTCGTCTTCTTTTTATATTTCCTCCATGTTTTCTTGTGGTTGACCTCCTTTTTACTCTCCTTCTCCTCCTTCTTCCACCTCCTACTGCTGTTTTAGCCTTCATACCTGCTGTTACTGCTAAAGCTGCTGCTTTTTCTGCTATGCTAGCGTCACTTGATTTTACTCGTTGCCAAGCTATGTCCGCAAGCTTTTTGTCAGCTATTGATCTATTTTTTGAATCGGCAAACGTGGAATATGCGATATCGTGTTCTTTACAAGCCTGATCTAACTTATTTATGCCAGGATCGCCTCTTTCCAGTCGTTTTTTCAATTTAGTTCCTGGTCCGCAATACTGATAACCTCCCGGTATATGAAATTCGTATGGTAATGCGTCTATTGCTCTATTTACTATGGATCCTACTGGAATTCGTTTTAAAGCTTTACTTAACAGAGAAACCGCTGTGGACGTGATCCCACCTCCTCTCCTTACAGTGTCTCTATATGGACTGATGTACTGGAACGTCATTATTGTCCTTTTATAATCGCAATGTACAACTTATGTGTTACCTCTATGACAAGT
The DNA here is from genome assembly GCA_030545055.2 of Neoaliturus tenellus. Classification (NCBI taxonomy): domain Eukaryota; kingdom Metazoa; phylum Arthropoda; class Insecta; order Hemiptera; family Cicadellidae; genus Neoaliturus; species Neoaliturus tenellus. The sequence goes on from CM061537.1 coordinate 4,452,374, forward strand.
TGGACATAAATGAAGTCGTTTATTGTGTTCTTTTATTAAATATCAAAATCACCCCAATCCGATGATCTAAACTTTTTTGTACGAGGGTTGATAAAATAGTTTTGAACAATTTCCCGTTTAATCCAAGTACCTCTCTCAGATTCCAACAAAGGAGTACGACCTGAACCAATACCAATATGATTGTATACATCAAATAATGCATTTCCTAAAACTTTTACAAGAAAATTAACAGTGACAGCATTATCCACATGTTCAGGGTCTTTAAGGTCTGTTATACGTTTATTATTACAAGTATACACTTTGCTATCCATTTGTGATAATGTGATAGCCTGTCCTACAGTTGCAGCATCATTTGCTTCTCTTCCTTGCGCCATGTTTGTTAATTTTTTATTACTACATATAAAAAACGCATAGTAATTATTTGGATCTAGATGTACTGTTTGTCCTAAGGCAGCCGCGTCTCTATCTGCATGACCCCATGACACATTTGATAACCTTCCATGCCTGCAATCCCAATAAGCGTTTTTGTATGTCAATAAACGAAATTTTTCATTACCTTGAATAAAGTCATCCCCTTGCTTTGATAATACTTCATCTCGTTTTGCAAATCCAGTTGTTTCTTGTTTTAAAGTCTCTTTCATTTGACCCACTGTTGCACCATCAGATGGTGCTGAACCATCTTTTACATTCGCCAAACAATTGCCAAGACAATCGATAACTCCCACATCACGTATGACACAATGATCTTTTATATATTTGAGATTTACAGCATCATTTTCATTTTTTGGATAACCTATATCGTTAATAACAAATTTATAAAAAGAAAATCCATCTTTTGTCTTTTCAGGTATCAAAGAATGTAAATAGCGTCTATTTACGCTGTCTTTTGCATCTTTAGGGTCATCTACGTTGGATATACGTTTATTGTTGGCACTATACGTTTTCCCATTGAATTTTAACGTATTTTTTAATTCAGATGACAAATAACCTTTGTTTATCGCATCACCGTTTTGATTTGGTTTACCAACGTTGATAATTCTATGATCTTCTGCGTCATATGTGTTATTTTGTAGTTTTAATGTTGGCGATATCTTTTCCTTTAATATTTTTAGATTTATTGCATCGTTTTCATCCGTAGGATCTTTTATGTTTTTTAACCTTTTATTACTCATATCATAATCTCCATCAGGTGTTTGTGGTAAACCAGCACTTCTTTTTAAACTATTGGCATAATATAACCCATCCGAGGAGTAACGTCCGAACTTGTCGACACTCATGGTGCAACTGAATAGTATTCTAGGGAGTAACGCATTTTTATGAGATTACCCCACGGTTTCGGAGTTCATCCACTAAAGCCACCCATTCGTTTTCCAATCCAGTATGACCCGCTTCTTTAGCTTCATGTATTAGTTTCATTCTATCCACCAATTTATTGATATTATTGTAATAAATTACATTTGTGTTATATAGTTTCTTCATTAAACCTGTACCCGTAACGGACTTACTTCTTTTTCTTCGTTCCTGAGCACTTACATCCAAAGTGGATGCCATAAATCTTCGTTTTACAGGTTTTCTTTGTGTTAACGGCATTGTTTGTCTTCTAGTTGGTATTAACTTGGATACAAATTCTTTATATTTTAAAGACTTAGATCTAAAAGGAGGCTGGTCAGGTAAATACTTTCTCCTATATGCATTTGTCTGTTCCAAAATATTTTTATATGCTTCCATGTCTTTTTCTTTCACTACCGATACTGAAGGCTTATTTTCAAATAATAATTCAAATAATCCTTTTGTGCCCTTATACCTTTGATCACCAATGACAATATTATCATGTTCGTCAACGTTTAACGGGCTATTACCTATCATTAAACCGTCTTCTGTTAATCTCGCTCCATAACTATGGTAATTCTTATTAGGAATTGTTCCGAGTAACATTTTTACCATGTATTTCCTTCCTAAAGGTCCTTTGTTATGAATGTTTTCACCCAATAAGCTTATGTTTGACGGACCTTCCCTTGTCTCTTCTTCTTTTTCCTCTTCACTAGCAGTTGATACAACTTCATGTCCTCTTTTGGCTTTTACTTCATATAATTCTTTTATTCCACTATAGTCCGGTGATTCTAGCTCTCTTTCAGGTTCTCCACCGGTAAAACCACTATACGTAGAGGATTCCAGGTCTTCATCACTAAAATCTTCTGATTTTACATTTTCTCTTTCAAACTTCGTAATAGGTGCAATCGCATCTCCTTCCAATACAGGTTTAGCAAATTTTTTGTTTAATTGTTTCAAGGGTTCAGTAATAGGTTTAAAAGTAGATTCAAGGAATTTCTCCCTCTCGCTAATACCTAGTTTCAATGCTCTGTTTTTAGCCCGAATAGAATCACTAAGTGATTTTATTTCTTTTACTAATTTTTCTTGGTTAACCATGTTTGTAGCAAGACGTGTTGTACAACAATGAATGTGTTATACCACGTTTAATGTATTAATATAAATTTATCAAATCCTATCCTGTATCGACCATTGTTTAGCGGTTGTTCCTTCATAATTGTTAGGAACCCATACTTTTCAGCCCAAGCCTTTCCACACAACTCTTTAAATCGTTCAAATGTCATATCCGCATTTACATGATCAAAATATATATGTTTTAGGTTGGTTTCGTCCTGTTTAAATACAATTAACATGTTTGCATTGTCTCTAATGAGTTGTTTAGGTATTTTGCTGTAAGTTTGGCCAATATAAATGCTATCTATGTTGTTATGTCGACCCATAGCGAAGTAATTCCTTATTGTGTTTTGGTTTTCACAAGATACATCGTCGAATATAAACACGGAGAATGGTTTAGCTTCTTGTGGCTGCATGACACTCTCGCTTGCATTAAACTTTAAATATTTAACTTCAGGCACATTAGTCAGTATTTTTTCCAATAATTGATACTTTGGTTGTTGTAGTGATTTTGAAAATACATATAGATTGTTAAATCGTAATCCTTTAGGGTTTGTAATCAAATTGAATACTACATTAGTTTTTCCACAGTTGGAAGGTCCGGTAACCAGACAACGAACGGTGTTTGGTAACAAATCGCCATGCTTCCCACTATTGAATTCTGAATTATCCACTGTGAGTTCATCTATATTATTAATAGTAAAACTCTCTTTTTGTGGTACTATCTCCATCCTTTGTAATGGTTCAACCTAAAATGATTCTCTATCGTTATATCAAATCCTTTTTAGGTATCCAAGAATCTTCCGTCTTATTAAATCCTAACCATCGTACTTTGACCTTATCTTTTTTCCGTTGCAACACCTTTTCAACTAAATATACATCGCCTACTGTTGATTTTAACATTTCATGTCCATAAAACCCTCCTTCAAGCAATTGTCCTTTATTATCTTTTAAAATATATGTCTCAGGTACTGTAGGTTGTACTTTGAATACAGTAAAAACCTCATTGGTCCAATTTGGCAGGTACCTTTTACTGAATACACCTTTATATTTACTTATTCGCACTTTATCACCCACATTAAATTTTTTAGGCTTTAGTTTTTCAACTTTTGGTTTAGTATTCGTTTTTATACGTTTTAATACAAGGTTTTCATTTTTACTAGTTACTTGGTTTGGTTTCATCCCGATAGTCCTATGAAAGTTGTTATTGTAATCGTTTATAAGTTTTGGTAACATATCAATCCATATGTGCGATCCTCTGTTGGAAAACATTTTATACATTGCACTTTTTAAAGTTCTGTTGAATCTTTCGATTATTGAGGCTTTTACTTCTGAATTGGTTGAATAATGGTTTATATTGTGTTTTTTCATTAAATTTGCAAATTCCTTATTAAAATATTCTTTTCCATCATCTGTTTGTAAATGTTTAATAGTATGTTTGTCTCTTTGTATAGCTGTTTCCATTGCTTTTGTAACACTTTTGCCACTTTTATCTTTTAGTGGTAAAGCATCTGCCATTTTTGAAAAACAGTTAATAACAGTCAATATGTATTTATATCCTTTATTTTGTTTGCTATAAGGAATCATTTCGATTAAATCCGCTTGATATAAATCATTAATTCCTTTTATCACCGTATTTCTTCGTGGAAACTTTCTTCTTGCAGGTTTATGAAGTTCGTTGACAATTTGTTGCTTTAAGTCCTTCATATTGCAGGTTTCAATGTTTGTTGTATCACATGTATAATCACAATGAATGTTGTTTTAAATATTCACATCATTTATATGGGTCAAGGTCATCCAAACTTGTGTAAAAAAATGGGGAACACGGCGTTGGACTTGCCGTGTTCCCCATTTTTTTACGGAAGGAGAAAGGAATAAGGTCGTAGTTGTAGAAGGACGAAGAATAGGTTACTAGTTGATAGGGTTTAGAGAGTAGTGGCCAAAAGGAAGAGTGTGGATTTTGTCGGGCATAATGTATCTTTTATCATCCCGAGCTGACAACGCTTTTTTAATTTCGGTGACACTGTAGACTTGATGCTTGAAGCTTCGGATATTGTTGAATGTTGCTGATATCGTAGTATCTTCAAACAAACAAGTCTTGTAGTGGTCAAATGTCACGTGTTTTTTCAAATAAGATGTCTTCACTCCTTTTGCTTTCTTCACTGTCGGTGTGTTGTTCTCGTGGTACATCTTAAATGAATACAATTTCGCCATCAGCGCCACTATTTCTTCTAAAGGCATTCCATTTGCTTCATCTTTGAATTTTCCAATTACTTTTTTATATTTTTCATTAAAATTTGGATGGTTTTTCGGATAGTCAGAAAAATCGAAATCTTCTTTGTATGGAAAAGTCCTTAGGTCTTCATACATGTCCAAAGTCTTTATCCAGTAGATAAACGCGTCCGTATCCATGTATGCGACTCCAATGTTTTCCCTTCCGTAATGTTTAACCATTTTGTTATAATGGAAATCATACATCAGGGTTTTACTTATATCCAAAATCGACATACCTATGTATAACGGACGGTCCATGACTATTGTTGTTTTCTTCATACTGACAGCGACTAGATTTTCGTTTATAATCATGGATGTTCCGAAATTTGGTTTTTGCACTAATTTTTCCAATTTCCTAGGATCACTCACTAATTTTACATTTTTGTGTTTTCTTTTGTTCTCCAAGGTCTTCCCAAAGATGGCATTGTTCATTAATTTATAGAAGTCCTTTTCAAATGCTGTTGTCGCTGCAGCTCTTCTTGCAGTGTTGGAATCAATATATGGTTTCAACCAACAAGACTGGGTGAATTCAATTGCTCTATGAATTCTCACTATACGTAGACCCAATTCAAGAGCCTGTTGAACTACCCAGTAGTGAGCCACATAGCGATCCTTATTCTCCAAGGTCATCATCAATTTTGGCCATCTTCCTGTCGGTGAAACTTCAGTCTTGGCTAGGAGAGGCAAGTCGTAGTGATGGTCATGAAGGTGCTCCGGGTATTCAAAATCACAGTCCAAAATATAGCCTTTTGGACCATCCTTTGGAATCTGTGAGATGTCTCCGATGGTGGCCGGGTCGATCCACTTGAAGTCAGCGTAGGGAAGCGGATTTGACATTGCCCAACCATAAAGGTTGTTTGCATCAAAATAGCCAAGGTAGACCGATGGTTGTTGCTCGTCGAAGCCGGGGATGTACTTGTTGTTGGCTTTGACATGACGTGTTACAGCTTGTGTCAAACCGCCCCGTACACCAGATTCCATCATGAGCACCATATCAATATCCGTTAGAAGTTCCAGTCGACAGTTGGTTGACTTTAGCATAGCTTGCCATGCTAATCCTGGAGATGTGTACGAGTGTAGAGGGTCCAGTCCATAGGCGGAGAAGCAGGTGTTTCTGAATTCTTCCATCACATCGCACAGCAGAGTTACGTCCAATTTTATATAAAAGTCAGAATATTCCCCTAAGGTTTGAATGTTTAGTTGGTTCCAAACATTACATGCATGATTGTAGTCTTCAACGGAGATTTCACTTTCGTTTAATTTGCTGTTGAAGGCTTCAATCGGCGGTAGACTGGTTTCTTCAAATTTTTCTGTAGAAGTTATGTAATCGTAGGGGAACACTCCTTTCCGTAATACTAGGTCTAATTTATCTTCAGGTACAATTTTTCTGGTTTCTTTTAGGTCTTCTCTTCTTAGGTTCTCTGACAATTTGGCTAAACTAGATGCCATAAATCTGTAAGAGTCTACGAAGCGAAGTTTAATTTTACCTACTGTTTTTGAAAAGCTGATGTACTTTTCCAATGTTGTAGCAAGAACATCAATTTTACCATCATCTCTTCCTAACTCCGGGATAATAAAGTGGGAGTCGTAGCCGCTAAGATTGTGTAAAACGACAGGAATAAAGTTTGGCAGTTTGTAATTTATATTGCATGAATTACAAGCAGCTCCTCTGTATAACCCTGTCAGGTGATCGTGATCTTTTACTTTTGGATTTTCTTCACTGAACATCTTCTTGCATAAATAGCATCTTGTCGCTAAGTTGTATTCTTCTTGTTGATTTTGGTTTAAAAATTCCATAGGTACAATATTACCGAACAAGCGTTGAACCTTTCCAGCAATATCGTACAGTTGGTCTACAAAATACTTAGCGGCTTCTTCACCACGGTAGAGTATTGGAGTGGATGTTAAACCATAGTCTTGCAATTGGTTTTCAGACAAGGTTGATTTAACTAGTAAACAAAAACTGTTGGGCTGATGCAACTGATATTTTGTTCTTCTAGTCACTTCGCCGTCCGGCAGCTCCTGTGGTACTAACGTTGATTCAAAATCTGCATAGACCACTATTGGAATTCGGTATTGGTGAACTGTCTTGTTAAATTGTATTGAAGCTCGGGTAGGCGGTGGAAGACTTATCTTTACTTCATAGTTCTCGTTGCAAAGTCTTTTATGTTCCAATAACCAGTCCAATCCTCCACGTCTTGAATCTTTCCAAGAAAAGCAGAAACATCTCTTGCAAACTGTAATCCTATTTACTCTTTTGGTCAATTGTTTTACAACTAACGCTTCAAAGTCTTTTATCCATACATAATGGGAAATTTCACCCTTGGTTATCAATAGCAAATCCGTATGGTTTCTTTGCTCAACCTTTACTACCCGCAAAGGATAAACGTTGTTGGAATCATCCAGACCAAAAACATTGACTGAAACGCCAGGATTTTTCTTTTCAAATTTGTCAATATCTTTTAAAGTAACTGGGTAAGTAAGACCTTGAAAGTTGTAGCGGTGTTCATTTTCGTAGTATTCTCTACTAACTCTACAAGGATTGTTTTTAACATACTTGGTTAACATTGCATACTTGAAACATTCATTACCCTCATTTTGAACATTTCTACACGAGTTAGTGTTTTGGATTTTCTTTGGTAGAGGGATAAAACTACTACCTCTTAAACCATATCCATGTTTATGAACCCTAACATCCATACCTTCGATTGATGACAAAGTCCATCCAGATCCTCTTCCTTCATGTTCTTGGAGTTTGGTTATAAGTTCCTCCAAGCATTCTTCAATAATATCATCAATGTCGGAGGTGAAGGTAAGGGTTCGGTTTTTGGTAATGAATGCTCTCAATGCTGTTTCACCATCAGTATTGTTAAACATAGCCTCTAACACCATTCCAAATTTAATAAAATTTAGCCTTTGTAATTCTTCCCTCAACGTTTGACCAACAAGTTCCTTAGCCTGGGTTATGAATGTTTCCAATTCCAATTGAACGTTATTAATTTTGAAATGTGTTACAACTCGTCCTGGCAAGGCTGTGGTGCGCAGTTGTCTTACATCTTCCAGTTCTTCTTCTTCCATATCCTCTTCTTCGGTGTCCTCTTCTTCGGTGTCCTCTTCTTCAATAGGTCTTGTAGCAGTAGATGGTCCAGCACCAGCAAATTGAATCACACTAGGTCTTCTTCTTTGCATTTGCTGTAGATAGCTGTCCCAGTAGTCCGTCTGCTTCTGGTGCTCTTCCAAAAACCGGTCAATTGAGTCTAAGTCTATTTCATCCATGGTAATATCTTCTTTTCTATCTTCGTCTTCATGTAATTCTCTGTGTATGGTGAAAAGATCTTCGTCTTGAAAGATTTCCCCACAAATGTCGCAAAGAGCCATTTCAAACAGTTTGGCTTTGAATGCACACTCTGTGAATGTCCACGCAATAATGAGCAGCGCACTCCACCGGGACCCTTTATATCCGAGGCAGATAGGTGGGAAAAGTGACGTCATATGGAAACAGGTTATCACTCATGTGCTAAATTTAGCCTTTACACAACCGTTTGTAATACATTTATCAGTAGGCTTGATAAATTGATGATATTTGGTCTAGATTCAATAATTTGTACAAGTTTTTTCAAAGATGTCTGTTTGAGCAAGTTTATGTAGGTCAAGGTCGTTTGGAATTATTATTTTGAGCGGGGGATAGAGCACTAAGCAGCATCATTTACTACAAAGTGCTCTATCCCCGCTCACATTCTTTTTTAACTTTTTGTTTAAACTTTTTACAAGGGTGAAACATCACCATCAGAGTCGGAATCATCCTCATCACGGAATAGGCAGCGATGACAATACATAATTCTTCTGGCAACTAACATCCTATCCATTGGACGATGGGGAGTGTCTTGTTCTTGTTCTTGTTCTTCTTCTTCTTCGATTTCCAATTGGAATTCCATTTCCGACTCAGATGACGACTCTAATGTTTCGTAGGCATGCAAGTCCACCTCATTGTCCGTTGAACCAGCTTCGTCAGAGTCCGTTTCAATATCCATTATCTCTTCCTCCTCCTCTTCTTGATCAACCGCAGGTAGTTGGTCCTCTACTTCTATAATTTCTAGAGGTATTACCTCCAGAATAGAGACAATTCTGTTGCGATGGAACACGGTGTTGTCAAGTGGAGCCATGGTATGGAAGTGTTGTATCCATCCAATTTGCTTACCCTTTTTATACCCCCACCAACTATACAATTTATGTGGGTCAAGGTCACGTAAAGATACCCTTTGAGCGGGGGATAGACCACTAAGCAGCATGCTAGTCCATTGCCGCAAAGTGATCTATCCCCCGCTCTATTCCGCAGACCACACTCAAGTCCAAGTCCACATCCAAGTCCACATCCATATGTTACACTTTATTATTACTGCCACCAAGTAATTGTCACTCGCACATTTACTTGGTTTTGATAAAGGTACTGCACAAACTCCATATTGGTTGTTTGTTCGTTATACAAATGCATCATGAAATATGCAATCTTATCGATTGCGGCATTGTCCAACGGTTCGCAATTCACAAGTTCCAATGTGCCCTGGCTGGTCTTCTCCTCTATAAGTTCCACCACTTCGTTGATGTCTTCTTCCAAGAGGATGAACTCAACACTGAAGCTCTCCATTGTTGTTGATAGTGTCTAGACAAATGCTTGACTAAATGCTTTATTCATCAGTCCTACATATATACCAATTTCCCCTCCTATTACCCATTCCCCTCTACCTTTATATGGGTCAAGGCCATCCAATAATACCCTTTGAGCGGGGATAGACCACTAAGCAGCATGCTAGTCCATTGCCGCAAAGTGATCTATCCCCCGCTCTGTATTCCACACAAGTCCTAGTCTTTACACACACATAAGCCCCCAGTCTTTTTTACACTTACTCATATACTCTGTCCTCCCTGCCAATTAAGAGTTCCCCATGTTTGCCACTATTTTCAATTAACCTTTCCAAGTCCCAAAACACAATGTCCAAATTAACCAAGTTCGCTCGTCCAATTTGAAACACACTATTCCCCCCAAAGTCACTTGCTCTCACTTGTTGTCCTGTATACTGCTTCTTCTTCCACGCTACAATCACTACCCTACCTTCTTCAACAACCATTCTTTTAACATTATCATACACCTTCTTCAACATCCCTTTACAGTTTAAATAGTTTATGGTTACATACTCCCACTCCTTACCAATGATCAGTGATCCACTCATTTTCTAGCGTTCCACTGGAAGGTTCAAAGCAGAATGAAGTCGGGATGTACAGACCCCCCTCTTTTATACCAGTTAACCGGTTGTCCTTGCTGTAAAGTGGGTCAAGGTCATCCAATGCTACCCTTTGAGCGGGGGATAGACCACTAAGCAGCATGCTAGTCCATTGCCGCAAAGTAGTCTATCCCCCGCTCTGTATTCTACACACACACACACACACATGTCCCTGTCCAAGTCTTTCATTACATACCCAATATATATTCAGTTCCTTCATCATCACTATCACTCATCACTGCTTCCACAAACTCCACAGGATTAAAGTTAAATTGTTTCAATTGTTCTTTTAAGTTTTCAATTTGTTGGTCCTTTACTTCTAAAACACTGTGAAGGTGTGATATGTAGTCCGCTGCCTCGTTGATGCTTGCTACTCTCGGATCGCCTAACTTCAAGCTGGGAACTACACCCTGCAGCCTGTAGTAAGCCATACGCCTTTCTTGCTCCTGCCGTTGACCAGGACTGAGCAAGCCTTGCCCGTCTTGGCTCACCTCCAGCAAGGTCCGTAGCATTGGAGCTTTGCAGGCGTTTGCCCGAGCAACAGTTATGCTGTGGAATGGTCGAGCAGGTCCACGAGTAGCAGGCAGGACGTTGGCAGCACGCCTTCTTGAAGAAGAAGAGGAAGCCTGAGAAGTTTTGCAGTTGGAAGCCATGTTGAAGTGAGGTATTCAGCTAAGCGATACAAAGCAGAATAACCAAACTGCACATCAATACCCGTATATATACACTTATCAGTGGTGGGGGTACTAGCTAGCCTTGGTAAATTGGGTCAAGGCCATCCAAAAACATTACCAGAACGGGGGATAGATCACTAAGTGGCATGTTAGTCCATTGCCACAGAGTGATCTATCCCCCGCTCTGTATTTCACATTCACGCACACATTCATACATACACACAAGTCCCAGTCCAAGTCTTTACCCACACACCTATCCACTCTCATCCTCACTATCATCACTGTCCAACAGGCTTTCACACTTCTTAATCAGTTTTTCCCATTTACTCCTAACATAAAGTAGCTCCCTGCGAGTATTCTCTAGCATTCTGTCCCTTTGCTCTATCACTTCGTCGTACCACTCGATGATGTTTGGTGGAGTCTGAGTTGATGCATCCGTCGTGGTTGGTTGAGACGCTCCGCTGCTCCGCAACTCCTTCCTCACAGGACCAAAGCCGGAGAATCGGACACGACTTCTTGACGAAGGCCCCGATCGGATTGGTCCAATGCTCGGGCTGGAGTTGGAGGCGACCGGGCCAGAGGTAGAGGCTGGGACGTTCATAGCAGACATGGTGGTGTTCAGCTTAACGGTGTAAAGCAGAATGAGAGGACGGTTGATCACCACTCCTATATATACCCATTTTTAGTGGTGGGGATAACACTGGGGGGGGGGGGGGTTAAAAGAAATTTTGCTTAGTCTTCCCGGTCATCAGTTTTACATACCTTTAGCACACCCATTATTTTGGTTTGTTCAAGAACTTTACACACCTCAAACACCCAAGCAAACAGCTCATCTATGTTGTTATAATTAATTTTTGTCCAGTGTTCATACTTATGAGTTTGGTTGTTTATAATACATAGATAAAATGTAGACCCGTCTTGTCTTATACAATACTCAACTTCCATTCTATGCTGGTTTAGCACTTCCCAAGCATTGTGTTGATCTATCAAGAAGTCACCACCTTTGTAATTGTACCGTGACATGTTTACCACGGAGCACAGAAACAGACTGAAGCAAATGAACGGCTCATACAAGCTTAGTAAGAGCGTTAGAGTGGGGGTATCACGTGATACACAACATTAGTTGTAAGTAATTTATATGGGTCAAGGTCATTCAAACTTTGAAACATTTTTACCTCCAAACACTTGTAGCAAGCTACAAGTGTTTGGAGGTAAGTTTTTATTTGTTAATGATTTATTTGTAACTTAGTCTTCACCCTCAAGGACACGGTTTGAGATTGTCCCAGTGACTTTACATCACCGCCCGCCAGGTTAAAGTATTATACAAGTCAAGTATTTTTTTTTTTTATTAGTTGACTTGTATAATACCCCTCTCCCTTACTTTAAGAGGGTTAAGACTAAATTTGGAAAAATAATTTGGAAAAAGACTTTTAAATATTGTCCAACACAACCTAACAATTTTGGCTTTTTCTTTTTAGTGAGCCCATGTCCTAATCCATTTCCCAAACAGATCGGCATCCTTTTCTTCGAATTAAATAAGCCCCGGGGACAAAAAATTCTCTTTGTACCATCGCAGGTGGTACTTTCATTCTATGAAGGCGGCCATCACCTTTTAGAATGATTTGCACATTTATGTTAAATGCTCCATAAGCTTGAACAATGAAATAATATTTTTTGTCCCTCTTGAGCCTATTAATTTTCAGCTTCTGCGGACTGTTGGGGTGTTTGAACTTGGACTTTTCAGGCATAATATTAAGGCTATAGGGCTTTGGTGTCGGAATTTTGATTTTCTTATTCAAGTGTCGTTGGCAACGATCTTTTTCTGGAAGAGCAAAACTCGGACAACAAAGAACCACAGCCTCTCTGCTAAACCAAACATAATCGCATTTATCACGCTTGCCAGCAGGGCATTTAACACGATTACGTTTCTTTTGTGTTGGACTCTTAGTGTTTTGGAGCTTCTCCGAATTAGGCTGGCTAGAAGAAATAGGGGTGGAAGGGGGTGGAAGAGGCAAAGATTGGTCAAAAGGAATGGAGCAAACAATTTTGGGTGGGGTAGGAGAGCGTGTTAGGTCTATGGAGGGAAGTTCAGGGGAAAAGATGGATTTACGGGATGCTTTGGTTGGTGTGGATGGCATGGGGGATATGGGTGAGGGACATTGTGATTTGGTATAGGATAGGATTTTTTGGGTTCTGCTGTAGGGGGTTATCCTCGACCTGGACGTCTCTTCGAAGACTGCAGACTCCGATCCTGAGTCCGATAGCAGCGAGAGTGCTGGAGAGGCTACCGGGACTCGACCGCTGAGTTTTCCTGACGATGGTGGAGGTGCACCGGCCTCTTCCACTGTCGGCGGCAGTGGCGACAGGCTGGGCATGGAGGCGGGCTGTGGTGGCGGCGGCGGCGGTGGTGGCATCGTCAGGCAGCTCAAGATGTTTGCAGTCATCAGATATTCCAGGATCGAGGCGGAGGATGATGGAGGTTGAGTCGTGTCGGTTGAGGTTGAAGCTGGCGGGTAGTTTTTGAGTTTAAGGCCCATTTTACCCATTGTAATAAATGGACTTAATGAGAAGAATAGATGAGAATGAAAAAGTGAAGTTATTATAAATAATCTCAAGAACAAGAGAGAACCTGTCCGTACGGGAGCTTGGACGGGAATGAGAAGTGCATGCAGCCGGGCCGCCTTATATCCCCACCGGGGCTGCCACGCCCAGGATATCAGGGGTGGGGGAGGGGGTGGGGGTGGGGGTGGGGGTGGGGGTGGGGGTGGGGGTGGGGGTGGGGGGGGGGGTCGCACTTTTTGTCGGGGGGGGGGGGGTCGCACTTTTTGTCGGGGGGGGGGGGGGGTGTCGCACTTTTTGTCGGGGGGGGGGGGTCGCACTTTTTGTCGGGGGGGGGGGGGGGCTCGCACTTTTTGAAAAAATAAACCCCACTTGGGACATTTATGTTGCCATCGCTGAAGCCTCCCAAGAGACCCAATTCCAAACTTGTGCGTTACTAATACCTAACTGTTAACTTTTAAAAGACCTCTATATATATATATATATATAAACTGTGTTAGTAAGATCTGACTGTTAAAGATTTTGAAAACTTTTATATTTAGGTCAAGGTCACGAAAAAACTTTAAAAAAAATAAGCCCCACACCCCCCTATGGGGGTGTGGGGCACTTGGGTTGTCATCGCTGTAGCCTCCGAAGAGACCCAACTATGACAACAAGGCAACATCCAATGTCGTGTACCCTTCGCCACGCGAGACTTGTAAACATTTACTGCATTTCCAACTAATAACTTTTCCAATAGCTAACGAAATGTCATTTACATATTTTGAAAAAAACTGAGGACGCCCTAGTGGCTTACGTCCTCGGTCCGAGTGCAGAGGCCATCGGCTCATTACCCCCGTATAAGCGTACAAACGGACCACCTCCTATTTCTCAGCCGCATTGAAGCATGCATGAGAGGAGCCTAACAATTATAAAACAAGTGGCTTTACACGGGGGCCTACTCCCGTAACCCTATCTTTAATATTTTTAATTTAGCAATGCAGTAAATTTTTACAAGTCCTATGTGGGTCAAGGCCACACGGACATTAAAAAATTTCGGCCCCCGTACATCCATGGCGAACCACGAATGTTCGGGGGCCTTGGGGACAAAAAAAACACAAATAGCTAACAAAGTTTCATTTACATAATTTTGAGTTTCCAGAAGGGAAACTAACTGAGGACACCCTAGTGGCTTACGTCCTCGGTCCGAGTGCAGAGGCCATCGGCTTATTACCCCCATATAGGCGTACAAACGGACGCTCCTATTTCTCAGCCGCATTAAAGCATGCATGAGAGGAGCCTAACAATTATACAAAAGTAACTTTACACGGGGGCCTACTCCCGTTCCTTGTCTTTACGATTTACTTTGAGCATTGCAAAAGCTCAAGGGGGATTGCTAAAACAAGCGTATACACTTTAGAAAAATATAACACACTTACAACACACAATTGAGCTCAACGTAGTCAATGCTGGAACAAGCACATACATGTTAAACACATATAACAAACAAGACACAAAGGATAAAAGACACACAGGAGACATAAGGTACAAGTAAAACACTCTCATATAAAACAATTCGCAATACCCAAACGCAAGCGCAATATCTTACAACTAATACAAGTCTTAAAGTTAGAGTAGACTTCGCTAAACACTGAAGGCGCCATTCAATGTTTAGTGATGCCTATGGCGGTCCGTCCCGATCGTTCACGTTCAACGCGCGGGAGCGGACTGCGAGCCGGCTCTGGCTGGGCCCCCTTATATCCCCACCGGGGCTGCCACGCCCAGGATATCAGGGGTGGGGGTGGGGGTGGGGGTGGGGGTGGGGGTGGGGGTGGGGGTGGGGGTGGGGGTGGGGGTGGGGGGGGGCACTTTTTGTCGGGGGGGGGGCACTTTTTGTCGGGGGGGGGGGGGTTCGCACTTTTTGCGGGGGGGGGGGGGGTCAGGTAAGTTAAGTGGGTCAAGGTCACCCACAACACTTGTACTCTAAGTGTTGGCTATACCCCCACCACAACTGGGTCCCTAGGCTGCACAACACCGCTTCGCCAGTATGTCTCCGGCTTCCATGTGGTGCGTCTCGCTGTTCTCTAGCTCTCTATATGTAAGTAATTTTACAAGTTCTGAATGTAGGTCACTACACTTTAACTCTGGGACGATATCGACTTGTAGTATTTCAGTGTTTTGACTCAAGGTCATCACACTTTAACTCTAGCACATCAGTTATCGTACCAGAGGTGCTCAATAACCTAACTTGTAATGTTTAGGGTGGCGTTTGCACGCCACGTGGTATCGCCATGAGTGTCCAGTCCAGGTTTTAAGTTAAATTAATTTTACTGTAATCTTTTCCATTTCCGCTTCGTTTTGCCAAAGTTTAAGGTGTCGCTTAATAAAGTGGTATTTCTCTAAAGTTATAGGAGATTGCAAGGATACAATTAGTTTATTTAGGAGACTCTTCATCTTGGAGTTTAACACAATTTCCACTTTGACTTTGCTTCCACGGCTCTCACAGCCTAAGCTGTACAGGAATGTTTCTTCTAGTGCCAACTCCGGCCAAGAGAACAGTGTGTTCACTGTAGGACAGCTCATGGTGAAGTGATGCGATACTCCAGCGTACCACCTCACCTTCCCCCGCCACTGTGACCTTCCCCCACTCCTGCTGTTTCCCCCACCTCTTTTCCCTTGACTCATGCGCTACAAGCAGTCTCTCAGTATTGTGCGGACTTTTGTGAGGTGAAGCCATGTCGCAGGACACTTTAGGTAAGAAACTTAGCCGTGTTAAGACTTTATTAGTTGCTCACTGTCCACCACTCAAAGTTAAGAGAGTTTCAACTTTAGCTAAGTGGCGCAAACTGTTGCGCGGACACCCTAAGTTTTATACAAAACAGACTAATGTCAGTTTTACTGATGAGGATTTGTTTAAAATATTGGATGAAATGACTTTTCCTTGCAAAATTCAGTTAGTTACTCCCATTCCTGACAGTTTAGAGTCTTAGTCTCTCAAGCCGATATACCTAGCATACACAGAGCCTGACAGTCAGTCACTCGGTGGCTGTCGTGGGGTGCGCATCGGTGTCGGCGCTCCATTGTTAGGTTTTCAAGGTCACAGTAATATCAAATTGTTGGTGTTGTGCTGGTTCAAGGTCACCTGAGGAATAACCGATTGCCCATTTAGGCAGAGTCATGTCAGAAACTCGAGTTTAACTTGGCACTTTTGCCGTTTCTCGTCGAAAATTCGCTCCAAGTGGTCAAGGTCACGGGGACTCTGACTGAAACTCGGAGCGTAGTGCGAGAAACGGCAAAAGTGCCAAAAAATTTTAAGTTTCGGCGTGACCTTGACCTCAGTGGCGTCGGTGACGTCATTTTGATGACGTAAGGGGTGATGACGTCATCAGCACGTCATTTCTGTGACGTCATGGGTGTGACGTCATCGAAATGACGTCATTGGTGATGACGTCATCGATGACGCAATCGATGACGTCATCGATGACGTCATTGGTGAGGTCATTGACCTCGATGACGTCATCCCTCAGGTGACCTTGAACTGAGCCAGCACCAACAATTTGACACTACTAGTCTCACATTAAGATGAAACTTTTCGTTGCTGGCTAAAGTATACTATTTTGTGTTCTGATATACGGCAATCACCTATTTTGCGACGCGTATCGAGTGTGTAAACGTCTGATTTCTAGGACAGACGGAGGAAAAAAAATATAATTTAATCATAGTTAATAAGTGCCAGTTTCGCGGAACGACAATTGGACACAATCATTCACGACAATTGGTGTAGACAGTTATTGCATATTAATAAGTTAATACCAATCGGCAGGAATAACCTGTTGGAGTTTATTTCCTTAAGTAGAATCCTTTATTTCTCCTGATGTAAAACGAAACCGATAACTAATGATTTAGACACCAACTGCACTATAATTGTATGCAATCAACAGCTAACTCGCCTTACATATTCATAAAGCCAACTGCGCTATAATGCAATGACAAATGAGAATCCAATCGCGGTAATCTACACGGCCGGTGCGGCGCCTCGTCGCCAGGTGTAGATGTAGATGACAAGACGCGGCGATCTGATTTTGAAGTGAGTGGCTACGTGAGCCACGTGAGTGAGAGATGGAGACCACTGCACTATAGTGATAAATGACGACCAAATGAACGTAATCTACAGTGCCAGTGCAGTGCCTCGTCGTAGGTGTAGATGACCATCAGGTACGGCGGTCTTATTGGAGTGCGTGTCGCTCTGTAGGCCGCGTTAGGTCGATTACTCCTCAAATATATGGTCCTTCGACCCTCGAGTAATACTTAGTTTTTTAACATACAAAATTGATGGACTATCAATCCTTGTAGAATCATGATTTAACTTAAAATATAAATGGCTCGCTGGACCATCACTCTTGAATGTAAAATAAAGTAAATGTTTTTATTGTAGTTCGATGGCCCATCGATCCTTAAAATATAAAATAACGACAACATCAATTACGCCTGAGAATTTCGATAATTTACATTGCTCTTCAAATAGATCGTCCATCGATCCCTAAAAAAAACTTATTTTTATTAAAGTTGGAAAGGTTCGAACACATTATGCACCTTCAAGGCTCTGCCGGCTCTATCAGACACAGGCACTGGGTCCCACTCGGAAATGTTTGCACTATTACAAGGATAAGCCCATTTGCACCAAGTGAACATGGCTTCCATTACAACCCGTCAACATAAATTATATCTGTGCTATGCCTGATCTTTCTATCTCTGGCACCCTTCTACAAATGCAGTCACCGATGCGTTCCATGATTCGGGGCTGGACAACATCATTTTCCCCAGTTTCTGATGAGACTTATTATTTTTCTTCCTAAGGTGAAAAAACTGCTTTAGCCCTACAACGGCTGTATCGAGAAGAGGCAGCAGTTTTCGAAGAATGACGGAAAAATCGTTTATTATTTAAATGTTAAACGCAATTAATTACGTTTTCTTATTGTTATTTTACAGTTCTTTTATTAGACTCTGAGTTAAAGCCAGTTTAAAAACTAACAACTATCAGATTCTCCGAAACTCCAAGACGACTTCTGAGGACACTGCAACAGATAGACCGGATTAGTTTATGTGAAACGGAACGAAGCTGTGGAGTAAACAGTAAATCGAGGGCTCAGCACCACTAAGGCTAAGGCCCACTCCGCCGACGACCCGGATTGCGACCATATTTTGTATTTTCTTTGTGCAACCTTTAACTCTTACTTACGACCCTTTATCCGTCAGATTATTATCAAAACATATTTGAAATTAGTACAAAGCGGATCACAGAGCTCAACCCGTTCTTTATTAAGGATACTTGACATCGGAATACTCGAACAAGGAAGTGAGGAAGGTTGTGGGGTATTTTAATGAGATATGTTGATGTTGTCAGTAGATTATGTAGAATCGGTTAGGGCATGAATGGTTGGTTACATTCCTCATTTAGTTTAAATAATTAAGAAATTCTTTGGGAATAGTAGAACATCATTAGAATGCATGTAAAATTGTAGGCACTTTAAGTGCTTCCGTTACTCTAAGTAATTTAAAAAGTTTACTTCCACAAAAAGATACTAGCTAAAGCAAAGTAGCGGATCAACTGAGAAGGGAATTTTTTTATTATAACGGGGTTAAACAATAAATGTTCATTTTTTCTCTTGACATTTGGAAACCAATCATATACCAGTTCCATTTTCCAACCCTAAATCTGTTTCAGTTTCGTTAGCTTTAATGATAGGTTTTAATAATTTAAATTTAGGGAGTATCTCCTGTTTCAAGTAGACTTTTATATACACCAAACTGCATTCATAGAGGCTAGGTCATAGGCTACTCAGTCTTATTTTCTGTTACAAATATAATTTAAATCCTAAGAATCACTTCGTATCAAACTAGGAGTCAAAACGGATGTTTGAGTGATAAAATATTTTTGTTCCAGATCAAGTGAATTTTTTCAATCAAATTATTTATTATTTTTTATTGAATTTCTATCAGGCGACGGTATGAAATAAACTTAATAGTTTTCACATACAAAAGTTATGTGATACTTAAGTATATAATACTGGGATATTATTTCTAAAGAGTTTCAATATTGATTAATATTAAGCATATTTTAAAGTAACACACTATTACCAATATGTTTGAAATTTTTATTCGTGAGGCCTTTTGCTAGACCAAAAGTTTAATTAGGCCGAACTTTTGTGTTATTGTTTTGTTTAAGTGAGTGTCTGATGATGCTAGCATTGCTAGCATTTAAATCTCTACGTATAACATGGTACACTGAAGGCCATTGCATCCATTGCCATGAAATACAATATTTTGCACTGAAATAACTTCAAGTAGAAGCCGGGGTGCTTTAATGACAACTCAAAATACAAACATTCGTTAAACAATATTAGTTTTTATTATAGTAAACTCTAGCGTATAAATTAAAATATATGGGTTACACAGAGTCAATAAAAATAAATTTAACGCCCGTTCGTAAAAAAATAAACATTTTTGAACTCAAATCAAAAGTAACAGAAGCGGCATGGCAGTCATGCGCTACCTAACTTAGATGAAATATCAACGAGAACCGCGGTAGACCGAAGACTGTTTTGCCTGGGCCTGGATGCCTGGACCCAACTGGGACCCAACAGCCTGATGGGCTCCGGATGCATTCGTCTCTCTCTCTCTCTCTCTCTCTCTCTCTCTCTCTCTGTCTCTCTCTCTCTCTCGCACTACACCTGACGACGATGCCGCGTAGATTACGCCTATTGGATCCTCATTTGTCACTGCAGTTGAGTACAGTTGGCTTCATGAATATGTAAGGCGTGTTAGCTGTTGATTGTGTACAATTATAGTGCCGTTGGTGTCCAAATCATTAGTTATCGGTTTCGTTTTACATCAGGAGGAATAAAGCATTCTATTACAATAAATAGGCTACCGATAATAGGACTCTGGCAAGTAATTGAAGCTGTAACAACAAAAGCAAATGATGGAGATTCTTAATACGTTTTCTTCAAAACTACCACTACTAATATTGAATTGAAGGCAATAAGCAATAACAAATTTTTTAGACTGTCTACAATAATATAAAATTATAGAACAAGTTTCCTGCACGTTAAAGTAGAAATATTAATTTCTACTTTAACGTGTAATTTCTCAGATTTTACAAAGGGAACTCTGGTTTTATTCGTGTTGCTACGCTCACGTTACTTGTCAGGTTTAGCTCGTTTGCTACGCTCACTCGCTGTCACGCTCACTCTAAATATAAGAAATCTAAAATTTGGAATTTTTCATTGAATTTGTTTCTTAGCAATCAATGAAAATAGATGAAATAGAGATTTTAAGGTTTTTTTAATATTTCGTAAACATAATAATTAAAAAGTATCCTAGGTTACTTCTGCTAATACCTCCAAGAATATGTGTACAAAGCTTCATGAAGATCGGTTGAGTAGTTTTCTCGTGAAAGCGTTAACAAACATATGGACATTCACATTTATTTGTAATATCAGTAGAAATTTTTTATTTATAAGTTTTGCAAAAATATGCTGAAGACAATTTTTTATCTTCTAAAAAATATTTTCATCATACCATCGCGATAAACGTTGTTTTCGGAACGGTCAGCTGTGATCGAAACTAGTTGATTCCCGGTGGGTTGGATAAACGTGTTGGTAAACAAAGTTTTCGGGACTAGTCCTCGAAACAGTGGTTTTGGGACTAGGCCGGAAAAAAACTTCCAATGTTTGACACCACTAGCGCTGCTATTTTGCTTACAGTAACTT
The DNA here is from genome assembly GCA_030545055.2 of Neoaliturus tenellus. Taxonomy (NCBI): domain Eukaryota; kingdom Metazoa; phylum Arthropoda; class Insecta; order Hemiptera; family Cicadellidae; genus Neoaliturus; species Neoaliturus tenellus. Next base: position 4,473,353 of record CM061537.1, read on the forward strand.
AAACCTCGTTGCCTCCAATATATAAATGCCAAACAGCTGATTGTTTAGTTTTAAATAGTTCAAATACAAGATAAACAAATAACAACGTAAGAGGGGGTATATAGATTAAAATTTATTAATTTTTATCCAAACTGTATATTTATTAAAGGTGGTATGATGAAAAGTACTGTTCGTAACTCGTCCGAAAGTGGTATATCGGTGCTCGATCGAATTCAAGTACTCGGCTTCGCCTCGTACTTGAAACTCGATCTTGCACCGATAACGACCACTTTCCGGACTAGTGACGAAATATACTATTTCATCATACCATTGCGATGAATCTTGTTTTCGGAACGGTCAGCTGTGATCGAAACTATTATAGTTGATTCCCGGTGGGTTGGATAAACGTGTTGGTAAACAAAGTTTTCGGGACTAGACCTCGAAACAGTGGTTTTCGGGACTAGGCCGGAAAAAACTTCCAATGTTTGACACCACTAGCGCTGCTATTCTGCTTACAGTAACTTAAACCACGTTGACTCCAATATATAAATGTCAAACAGCTGATTGTTAGGTGCAAATAGTTCAAATACAAGATAAATAAATAACAACGTAAGAGGGGGTATATAGGTTAAAATTAACTAGGAATACGCTCCGATGTCCGTCCCGTACGAGAATTTTTACTCACTTTTTACGTTATTAGGTGACGCTTTTTTATGATTTTTTTTAGGGAGAGGTGAGAAAAATGCATTACGCACACAGGTGGCAAGCCTGTAGTGTAGGGCTCCCCTAAAAAACGAGCTTACCCACTAAAAAACCTCCTCTACTCTTCAGGATTCTAACCTGGAATTGTTTATCACATTACGTCAGGCTAGGCCTAAATTTGGCTAACGCCGGTGGGGCTCGCTCCTTATCCAGCCACTCGATCAAGGGATCTGGGCCACTTCGCGGTCCAGATCGGGTTTCTTTTCCAGGAGGATGCCCCGGACGAACTGTAATGAACAATCCCAGTTGCCCTCATCCTCCAAGATCTTTTGGCAGACCGAGTCCACCGAAAATGCACCAAAAATTTGTGTGGCCTCCAGGCGGAGCCCTTCCCAACGGGGGCAGCGGAAGAAGGTGTGTTCCGCATCGTCGGGAACGCCCGGGCAATAAATGCAGTCCGGTGAACCGGTCTTAAACATCCGGTCCAGGTACGACCGAAAATAGCCGTGAATTGTCAAGAATTAGCCGCCGTTCCACCCATGGTTGGACGTGCTTGATAAGTCGCGCAGTCCATCGTCCTCGGGTGTCGTGCTCCCAGCTGTGTTGCCACTGCTGGAAGGTTCGGGAGCGCTCTGCTGTTCTTGCCGTGTCCTTGCCAATTTCGCATTGTCTCTGATAAATTGCCTTCCTTTCTCCTGCCAAGAGCTTGACAGGGATACTCCGGAGACCACCAGGACGGCAGGCTCGGACACTGTCCGGTAGGCGGAACACACCCCGAGCGCCGCTCGACGTTGAACCCGGGCGAGTCGCAACCTGTACTATTCTTTATCGAGAGCGTCTGCCCACACCTCTGCTCCATAAAGAAGCACGAACTGAACCGCGGACATCAACAGACGTCTTCTGCTGGATCGTGGAACCCCGACATTGGCCATCAGCCTACTAAGGTAAGTGACTACCTTAGCGGCCTTGTCCGCCGTACGGAATATCTGATCCCTCCAGCTTAACTTGGTGTCCACCACAATCCCGAAGTACTTAGCAGCACGAGTTGATTGGACCACCTCCCTTCCCACTCGGAACAGAATGACGGTGTCTATCCTCTTCTTCGTAAGGATCACACTCCTCGTCTTACAAAGAGCAAGCGAGAGACCGTGATCGAACATCCATGTGTTGACCACACGCATGACTCGGTTCAACTTAAGTTGGGCCAGCTCAACGTTGCGTGCGACAATGAGAGCTGTGACATCATCGGCGTACCCAACCAAAGTGGTTTTCTCAGGCATCTCCGACCTCAGGAGGCTGTCATAGGCAACATTCCAGAGATCCTGGCCGAGTATTGAATCTTGCGCGGCACCAGAAGTGACTTCCATCGTCCACGTTCCGTCCCTTGTGTCGTAAATAAGGCTTTGAGAGCGGAGATAATCCACGATGAGTCGCAACAGATATGCAGGAACGCGAAAGGTGTTGCGAAGCGCATCCAACATATCGAACCACCTCGCCGAGTTAAAGGCATTCTTGACATAAGCTTAACAAGAAGCTCTACTCAGCGAGAGAAATGGTTGTGGCTCTCGGCTCTCTTCACAGCTCTCCATGGACTTCGGTGATAGCGTCAATCGTTGACCGTCCCTTTCTGAAGCCATACTGACGGGGGCATGAGTCCCCGGCAGCGTCCACGGCAGAGGTCAGGCGGGAACGGATCAGCTTCTCGAACAGCTTCCCAGCCGTGTCTAACATGTAGAATGGCCTGTGGGACGACGACAGCTCGGGATCACCTTTGCCCTTGCTGATCGTACAAGTCTTGCGGTTTTCCATAGGGAGCCGGAAACACCCCTTCTACCAAACAGGCGTTGTACATTCTCAACAAGTCAGCATTAATTGAAAATACTTTTTTAAAGCCTCGCTGGGAATCCCGTCCGGGTCAGGAGCCTTGTTGCTCTTTAGGGAGAGAACGGAGGTTTCCTTCTCCTCGAATGTGAAGAGTGGAAAGTCATCTAACCGTCCGAAGTCAACCGGCGTACATCCTAGGCCTAGCCTACAAATAAATACATACAAAGAATGATTTTAGCTAAGACCTCAAAACAAGCAAGTAACTTAATAATAATTATGCTTACAATATTAAAGGTAAATAGATTGTAGAGCGAAAAAAACAATTCAATTTAAAATCCAGGATTGCAAATTAATAAAAATCAAGTAATGTAAGTATTGTAGAATTACGCTTACTTAACACTTAATGCATATTTTGTTACCTGAGACATAGGCTACAATGGCACAACGCATTCTAATTAGTTGTTCAATTTAAATCTTTCTCCCAAATAGATATTAGTTGTATCCCATAAATTAGTTAATCGCACAATTCCGTAGGACAGCAATTCATTCCACATCAACATGCCTATCTTTTGGTAAAATTTATAACTTCAACAAGTAAACATCAGTGTTGATCTATTTAATTTAACAAATAGGTCTGTCAAAATATCAATTAAATTTTATTTCACAATCCCGTACGACAGCAATTCATTCCACATCAACATGCCTATCTTTTGGTAAAATTTATAACTTCAACAAGTAAACATCAGTGTTGATCTATTTAATTTAACAAATAGGTCTGTCAAAATATCAATTAAATTTTATTTCAAAACATAACATAACGGCGAGCAGATATAAACAAGTAAAGGTTATGTTGTTTTCAGCATACAGCGACAACTCAGCTGCGATGGGGGAAAATAAACTGATCATAGCAACTACATTAGTCAAATCATGTAGCCTAAACAACTAAAGTTCTGTCAAAAATTCCGAAAAATAAGCTTTTTTAATACTTGAAAATAATTGCTCGATTATAGTTTATTACCTAGTTTAAAATACTTAAAATCTAACCTGAGAATTTCATTGAAATCAAATTAGTAATAAAAAAGCCTTTTGGGGGTCAAAAATTCGCCTAAGAGAAATTTAAAGTCGATCTAAAAGAATTTTATACTCTATGTTCCATATAGTAAAAATTCAATTAATTTTTATCCAAACTGTATATTTATTAAAGGTGGTATGATGAAAAGTACTGTTCGTAACTCGTCCGAAAGTGGTATATCGGTGCTCGATCGAATTCAAGTACTCGGCTTCGCCTCGTACTTGAAAGTAGATCTTGCACCGATAACGACCACTTTCCGGACTAGTGACGAAATATACTATTCCCATTATCTAAAACCTATAAAAGGACAAACATTAAGTGGATTTTTATGAAATCCAACCCAAATTGTAATTATTGTACTGTAATTACTGTAATAGCGATTTAGGCAAAGCTTTGCCAAAAATAAAACCATTTGACGATAGTAATTTATATATAGACAGCATTTTCATGGTTCGAATAGGAGTGTATTTTGTTTAGTAAAAAATAGGCTAATACATTTTTACAAAAAAAAGATTAGGTTTCAAGAATAGTTCTAAGAATTTTGCAGTAAATTAAATTATTATTAAATTGGAATATTCAGAGACACACTGGAAAACATTTTATATTTTGCGCATGTCATTTCATTCTATCAACAAAATATTTCTCTCTCTAGGAAAATCATTTTTTGTGACTTTTTATTGTTGATCCAAAAATACTCTACTCAATCATACATACTGGTAGGAAAAGAAAAGTAAATGAAAGATACCTATTTCACAGAACTAATCATGGCTAAATATTCCAAAACTCGTCATGGCTGGGGAATTGATATTCTATTCTACAACTAATCGGTTGAGAGATTTCTACTCCACAACTAATTACAGTTAAATCTCTGTGTTGGAAGGTGTTATGACAGTTGAAACTATCCCATAAATCTAGATATTGGATGTGAAATGACACGTTCAATCAGTTGATTACTGCCACACATCACTCGGATCGACCAATGTCATTAGCTACTGTTGTTCCTGATTTAGTTAACGTCTTTAATGTAACTTTTAACTCTTAACTGATTTACCTTCTTCTTTTATTATCTGATATAAACCGCAACAGTGAATTCTAAATTTAAATAGAATTATTTAACAACTCTCTTACATACACTCTTGCTTTAAAAAAACTTTTTTTAACTGAGCATGCTCTGCGAATTATATATTTTGTTCAATCATAATGAGCACATTTTCTTCATCACATAGGTACGATGTATAAACAACAAACATGAAGATATTGATGCATGATTGCAAGGTTTCCAATTCTAACCGTTTTAATAGTTTTATCTAATTTTAATGTTGTTGAATGCTTAGTCTGCATTTGAAATGGTCAGTGACAGTTATTATTTCAGGTAGCTCACATATTTGTGAATAACACTTCACAAGATGTTTTCAGGATTAGCAAAACAGTTCAACACGATCAAACGTTTTATTTTTACAATTTTTCTTATAAATTACTATATACTTTATAAAAAAATTGCAACGCAGAATCAACAAGAAAATACATTAAACCAAAACTAAATACACCATTCAATGCAGGACATTGTCAATTAAAACTCTCCCCATAAAGGATCTTTTTGGAACAGGATAAACAGATATTAACTTTAAATGTATTTTAAATTCTAAAGTCCAACAAAAAAATTGATTTTTTAATGAATTTACTTGAATTCATCACTCATTTGAAACAGAACATTTGAAAATCAAGTTCATTTGTAACGCAAAACCAAAACATAGTGCAATCGCATCACTACAGAAAATAGTAAGAAATATTGGGTTTGGAGAGTATTACTGAACTGATTTAAATGTCGTTTGATGGCCGGTGGAACTTCTTATGGAGTAAAAGTATCATAATTCAACTTCGCATCACATAGGAATAATGAATGTCAAGGCATGTTAACATTTTTATATTGATAATAAATTATGGAAGGCTCCACAATGAATAAAAACAAAATAAAAAAAATATGCAGCAAATCTTAAACTTGAAACCGTACTCCATCATGGATAAATATGTTTCAATAAACTAACTTGTTCTAATCCTAAATCCTACGCAGGAAATATACAGAATACCGTCTTAGTCTATACAATAAATAAAAAAATATAAAATCCTTGATATTAAAACTCTCCTTCTCCCTTGTAGGCTGTCAGTCATGATGATGTCCCGCTTTTGCCCCCCACCGAGATGTAAGACAACACTGGCAGTCCTCTCAGCATGGGGCTGCTAAGTGGTAATAGAAGAGTTCCAGTTTCACATTAGAAAATATAACGTCAAATCATGACTGAACCAGTTTTAAACTAGCCATAAAAACCGTGAACAAAGCAGATTTTATTAATAATTGTTTAGGGGCTCTAATGCTAAGTTAGAAACTATAAATTTTACTTTGACACATTTTAGGTACTTCCTCAATATAAGCCCACAGGACATACTTTTCTTCCCTTTTTTGAGATAGATTGGTAGGCAATATTAATTCAAATTAAGGAATTAATTATTTTTTATTGCCGGTATCCACTTGAGAAGTCCATTGTTTAAGACATTTTTGAAGAGCAAAACCAATGACAAAGAAGGAGACATGGAAGGAATTAAGGATGGAAGGGTTAAAATGAAAAAGGTAAAAGAAGCAGTAGAACGTTAATAGAGTGCAAAAACTTCAAATCTCTCTTGTAAATTCCCATACAATGTAAAACTTTGTCAGGGTAATAAAATTATTATTATTATTATTTCAACTAATCACCCATCATTTGAATTTCAATAAAACTGTAATAATTTTAATTCATATTTCTCTTTTGCCATGATTGCACAATAGAACACCAAAACAGAAAATGGACGTTTTGATTTGAAATCAATAAATATTAAATGCAAACTCACATTCAGAGCTTGTTAATGACAAGCCCAACATATTTGCACCATATTCATATTTACAATGAGAAAACATGTTAAGTACTTAGCTGAAATATGGTTTGAAAGAATGCTCAGCATTTTCAGGATAACGGCAACAGTTGTTGTTAAATATTTGCAGTAGAATTCATTGTGAAAGCATTTGATCTCTTACTATTTTGGCGCATGCTATTGGGGTTAGCGGTTAGATTTATTTTATTTTTGATATGAGCAAACAACAATATTGTTCCAAATAGTTATTGGTTTACTAGTGTTACCATCAGCTATTTTACCATAGCCCGATCGTTTTCACATTTATTTCTAGTATTCCATATTCTCTTTGTAAATAATTTGTATCTGTTTGCGTGTTGAGAACTCCTACAGTAACAACTTTGGAAAACTTAATTTATTGTTAATATTGACTTAAGGATAAATTATGAGCAAAAGGAAGGAATTGCAAAAACTAATAAATCCAATGTAAACACCAAATGTAATTTACACATACATATTACAAAACTACAATCAAGTCTTGTAAAGTACTAAAAATTGAAACAGTGGTAAATGCAAACAACGATCTATATAAAAAACAATACATTTATGCAAAATAACTATTTGAACAAAGTTACTTACTAATGACCAATAAAACAGATAAATCAAGCAATTCGCATTACAATATCAAAGGTAAACCAAAATTATGTCTTCATTTGACCAACAAGAGGCATTTTAAATTTTCTTAAACCTAAAATATTGTTTTTATCACAAAGAAAACTACAAAGAGCAACAGAAATACCTGACGGTTTACAAATGGCTACATGAGAAGACATGTGATGGACGATTGTGGGGAGGGGCTCTTTTTCAAAGATACATTTAGTTAAAATGGAATAGTGGTCCAGTGAGAGTCGAAATTTCATCCTTAATAGAATTTAAACTTGGTGATTATGATGTTGCCACGCAACGGCATTTTTTCAAACATTTTACTGAGCGTAATGGATGATAAGTTCCTTCCCATGAAAAAAATACTATTTTAGATAACCTACAAACCTACTTCAGATCAAATGTGTCAACTCTAAAATAAAAGCTCAAAGGACAACCAATATCAGCCAGAAATCCAGACAACATCGAACAAGTGAGGCAAGCCCAGTGCTAACCAGAAATACCAGCGCGGAGGTAAGCTACTGCTCTGAGAATGTCACATCTAACTGTGAGGTGAATTTTGCATTATAAATTTGCACAGTTACCCTTTTAAAATGAAAAAAAATTAAGCCTCAAAACCATGTTAGTCTTAAAACAACCGCCAAACAAATAATGGATTACAGTATTACAAAGTAAAATTTAAAATGTATTCTACTTATCACTGGTGTTGCCTAAGGAAAGTTGCTTCACTCATTCAACTTTGTTCTGGTGGACCTTGGGCGTCTTTTGTGCTCTCGTTGTTAACTTAATAAAATTGTTCTGAAATTATTTACCCGCAGAATTATTGTAACACAGAAATTAATCCTCCGCAACGCACATTTAAACGACTGTGAAAATGCCTTTGCTTGGCAAACGACAGAACCAACACTTTTAATTAAATTTATCTCAAAGACCAACGTACGATGCTCACAGGATCATTGCTCCACAGCAATTGAAATGGGGTTTAGGGAAATTTAGAACGTTCTCCTTTCCCACAACCCTCTGCCAGGTGACTTCCACACTGTAGCCATACGAAAACCGTCAGGTATTTCTGTCGCTCCCTATCACTAAAATCATTGACCACAAACAATGCGTTTTTCATGTTCAAAACAAAAACCGGTGGTAGGATCTAGTGTGGCATACATGAATTACAGTTGGCATATAATAAACAAACCAGTTACGCTACCCTACTTAACTCTGTATAAAGCTCTAGATGATTAAAAATGTTTTTGGTGTATTTTATCAGTAATGAAAATCCGTTGAAAAATGTTCGAGCAACTCTAATGTCATATATAGGAACCCAGTACAAATTTTTATTTAAAGCAAATGCATTGGATGTGAAGTCTGTTAGTGCACGCACATATAATTAATAGTAAAAAAATACATGAACCAAAAAAGCCCAAAATAAAATGTAATATTTGGTTTAATGGTTATCACTCTACAAGAAAGATCAGAAATCATTGCTTACATACTAAAATATATATAGTACAGTATGCATTAAACAAGCAAACTAAGAAATTTTGTTTTAAGATAGTCAGTTTTGCACACTAACTAAAAATAGTTATCAAAAAAAGATGAATACTGTACATTTTCTGAGCCACCCTGCGTAACTGCCATCTTAAGTTTTCTTAAAACATCTTATAAATCTTATTTGAAAAAATAAATTGTAACTAAAGAACACTTTAAGTGTTCCTAATGAATATAAGATAATATCGTAATAGGTAAAAATATCAACTAATGGTAGAATTAACTTTCAGTGATTTTAACCATAGTAGTACAGTATATTTAGTACAGTATGCATTAAACAATGGTAAACCCCCCTAAGGCATTTAGTTTTAAGATGGTCAGTTTTGCACACTAACAACAAATAATTAACAAGAAAAGATCAGTTCTGTACATTTTTTGGGCCACCCTGCATAGCTGCAATCTTAGGTTTCTTAAAACACCTTGAAATTCTTATTTAGAAAAAACTTTTACTCAAGGACAATTAAAGTGCTCATAATGAATACAAGATACCATTGAAATAAGTAAAAATATTAACTAATGGTGGAATTAACTTTCAGTCATTTCAACCATGCAATAGAAAATATTTTGAACATAACACAAAGGCTGAATACTAAGAAACATGAGTTACGTATCCCCCCAAATGCTTTTTAAAATAGGTAGCCATTCTAAATATTCTTATAAAAAAAATACCAAGTAAAAATAAGGCACAGCCATCATCAATCCTCAAAAACTTGTTCAAAAATACTTACCACATATACATGGTACATAAAGAATATTATGGTTTAAAAGTTTAGTTCTTCCCCAATTCACAATCAATTCTTAAAAGGTCAGTGCCAATGAATCAGCCATATAGTCCTGCTACTCCAAACCAACTGGGATCGAACTTTGATAAGTATACTTACTCTTACTCTTACTCCCAGGGCCATTTATATCGCAGGTGATATTTAGCCGCACCAACAAATCTTCGCCAGGTTATCCGGTCCTCCGCATCTTCCTCTGAAGCCCCAATTCTTTCCATGTCTGCTTTAACTTGTTTCCACCATCTCTGTTTTGGTCTTCCTCGCGGCCGCCTTCCAACAGTATTGTCCTTTAATATTTTTCTCATTCTGCAATCTTCACTCCTTCTTAGTACATGTCCTGCCCATCTGATTCTTCGACACTTAATTTCCCCTATTACATCAGTGCTGTTGTAAAGTTGTCTTAATTCTATATTGTGTCTTCTTCTCCAAACTCCTTGATCACATATAGGTCCATAAATCTTCCTAAGTACTTTATTTTCGAATATTATTGAACTTATTATACTATATATTATACTGAATATTATTAAACTTTGATAAGTATAGCAATAAATTTAGAATAAGCACCGTTCATGAATAATGTTAAGAATCTGCAGTACGCCATTTCAGTAGTTAACAATAATGTTAAATTTAAAACATTACTGAGAGTTTGTTTTTCGTCTGAAAATTACAAACTTGATGTCATTTAAAATTTTACCATAGTGTCTTTCATTTGACGTGATTGAAAATTAATTAAAACAATTATCCACTCGAATAACGAATAAAAAACAATGTATATTATCATCATTTTAAAATTATGTTATATCATTTTTTGGAGGTTTATTTAAAAAAAATATCCACGTCACATGAACCGCCATACCATTATTGTGAACATATTCAAGTTTCTTGCGAATCCGATGCAAGATTATCGAGATAAAGTGTTTGAAGATATTTTTTACCTAAAATTAACATTTTTACTATGGGGCAAAAAATCAAGATGGTGGAGGCACTGCAGACTCTTAAGTGGGATTTCAGTACAGTAGAATCCCACAAACCTGGAATAACTTGTACTAAATTGTGTCCGCGTGTTTGAGAAAGGAGTAGACATAAGGATAATCATGAATAGTTTAACTTACTCCTATAAAAAAAATATTTTATTCACGTAGTACAATTGTTTGAAACTTAAACCACATCTGTTCGTAAAACAAACTCAAAGGAAATTCAAAGCACCACATCGTGGTTTGGCGGATGCCATGGCCCCTAGCACCTTGAAGAAACCCAGTGCACAAGACTGGTCCCATGCCGTCTGCGGTCTACGGGGCGACGCGGGATGTATGTATGTATGTATGTACTTTACTGTAAATGTGATAAGGAAAAAAAGTAAATAAAGATTACTGATAGTAGAAAAGTTTCCCATGAAGACTTTTAAAAATTTCCACTGTTGTTGATATGCACGAATAAATAACAATATACAATCTATATTAAGAGCTGGGACATCTGCTGGTGTCAGTTCTATCAAGTATTGCTCAGCCCATGATTAAGTAAAAAATATTCTCTTTCAATATCTTAACATAAATCCACTCTCATTGCATCTTTCATTTTATAGGCATGTCTCCTGGCAACAGTGTAAATTTTTGTTTTTATTTATGAAAATTTATTTTATACAATCTTTGTGTTGCTCAAAAGTAAGAAAGACACCTTGCAATTGTTTTTCACTCTCAGATCTCAAGTTAAACTGATCAATATACAACAAGAAAAGTAACAGAAGTATCCATTTATTTTTAAATTTATATATTCTTTTTAGATTATATATAGCTAAACTTTTGGAATACAGTAAACTTCCTCCATTCCGGCATCCATACGGCACACTTGATAATCCGGCACGACTTTCTGAAAATTGTTTATTGATAGGTATAAAAATAATAATGAGTGGTCAAGTCCGTTTAGGATCGGAAGTCAAGAGGGCGCAACACTGTGCCATACAAAGCAGTTTGGGATGTGTGGAGGGGAGACAATTCTTATTCATCTGACATCGGGGGACATCGTATAATTATCATTTTAGTTTCAATTAATCATGGTATTTTTTATTACAGTATGGTATGCAATGTTTTTGTACTGTAGGTATTAAAGTATATTTTTTATAGATTTAATGTAGGCTAATTTTTTTTGTACTCAATTTTTCTTGACATTAATCCTGTAATCCGGCAAGTGTCAAGTCCCAGACATGCCGGATAAGAGGAAGTTTACTGTAGCGGGACTAACTTTATTTCGCTCCTCGATAATCATTACAGTATTACATTCACCCAACAAACTATAAGAACAATATAAAGGTACCGGTATTACTAAAAAATGTAAGAAACTTTGATATATTTGTCTGAGTTTAAAATAAAATTATTTTAGGTTTTTCTTATTTGAGTAGGCCAGTGGCAAAAGTCGTTAATTCCATTTTTTTCGATATTGAGATTTTAGTTGCTATGGAAACGTCATGTTGACAGCTATCGTTTCCAGCCAATATACATTTGCAAAACATGTTATATCTGAGTTAAAATCAACATTGAAATACGTACCAATTTCCAAAAGCTGTTAAATCCTCCAAGGCTACAGATACAAGACTCGTTAAATCCAACTACCATGTTTTCAGTTTCTAAAGCTGTTAAATCCCAATCAATTAAATGGTTGCTTCAAACAAACAGATGCAAACGCTGTTATTTCCATGTTTCAACTGTTCCTCTAACATAGATTTTGATTTTATTTATTTGCTTACTCTATGGGGCTTATTCAGTATTCCCAACATATCTATCTCTATGTAAATCATTTTAATTTTGTTATTGACAGTCTGTTGTTTGGGGTTTGTTTTGATTGAAGCAGTTGCATTGAAGCATGCAGTTTTATACTATCTGACACAGATGCCCTGCTTTTAACAGGTTTTGTATCTTGAGCCTAAACAAAAATGGCCTCTCATGCGGTTATTTCCATTTACAGATGCAAAACCTGTTAAAATGAAACTATTTAAGTAAATAACTCAATTAACTAATTGTTGTAATTATAGAGCCTATAAATAAAGTAAAAAAGCCTATTTTTACATAATTTAAAAAAAAATTCTAAGGTTCTGCCTCAATAAACATTATTTTAATCAGTTTTTCTGGATTTCCCTAAAATTTTGAAATCTGGATTTAACGACTTTTGCCACTGGCCTACTCATTTATTTTTTGTATAATTTTTACAGCTTAATCATGGCAGAAACCTCATTTAGTAAAAGTTTCTAAAAATATTTTAAGGCACCTGGTAAATTTTTGTTGGATATGTATGTTTTAGGTTAGAAACCTATTTCAGCGGAACGGTGGCGGGAAAGGTGTCAGTGACCGGCAGTGATGTGGCAGAAAAGAGATGGCTCACATCGAAGCGGGACAGCGGAGGGAAGCAAAACCACCCATATTTAAGGTCTATATTTAAGGTTTTCTTTTAACATTACGCCACATATGTGTGACGTTCGGTAGCCAACGTGTTAAGACGTATCTGAGAAAAAACGAAAGGATGTTCTATTTTTATTGTAGAATGACAAAGATTCAAGTCATTGTGCAGGGTATGAATAAACGTACTCCACCAACTATACAGTGAACAACACACTACACTCATCCTCAACCAGCTTCTCTCACATCTCAAAACCGAATGAGCCCTGCATTCCGCGGCGGTACGAGCGGGAAAATCCAATATGTTCTAAACTGGCAGGACGACCGGGTAACGCTGAGGGACGACTGGAGCAATCACGCTCTGGTATGGGCCTCACATTTATCAACATGTCTTTAAAGAAATTCTGCGCGTGATGTGGTCTCGCTCCCGCCGCTGCCAGGCTCGCTCAGGTGTGGACAGGCTTTAAAAATTCAATTTTGTTTGACTGCTAACAATAATTTGGCATTAATCTACATTTGTGTAGCAGCCAATCTTTCTAACGCAGACAACCTTTCTGACACGGCCTACCTTCCTGACATGGTCGATCTTTCTGTTACTGACAATATTCCTGACGCCATTCTTTCTACCTTCATCGATCTTCCTAACGTAGACTAACTTACTGACACGGCCAAGTTTTTTGCGGAGATCACAGTCTTTCTGCAATATTTGCACCTTTAAATATTGTACTGCTTGAGGGGACTGTAAGACATGTTATACTTAATTTGATTTTTATTATGTCATTGTTTTAACCAGTATCTTTATATCACAAATTTGCAACTATTATAACAACTGTGTTCATTTACAACAACAAAAATTACACATACAAAGTTTATTTGTCAATAAATTTATTATCTAAATAAAATTGCATTTTATTTTGTGGATTCAAATAAATTTTCTACCATTCACATTTTAAGCGTTTTAAGTTAATGGTTCAGATGTAAGAATACTTTAAGAATCTATTAAACTCTGAAAAAATTGAGTATTTGTTAAGTTTATTGTTGTATTCGTAAGTTGTTATTGTTGCATATATATATTGTAAAATAAATCTTAATAATATTCAAAACTTTTATTTTAATAATTGTGCAAGTTACATTTTTGCTATACAACATAGATGTATCATGACTAAAACTCTGGGGGGCCACACTTAACAAATTGGTACTTCAGTACACTCTTGTTCATCGGAACTTATGTGGCGGACGGCCAGTTCGGATTTCAAAAAAATTCCGATGAACCGGAGCCCATAGTGAGTCATAGTGTTCGCCGATTCTGCAACTAATTCATGGTTGTATTCACTATTGTTGGTGTTATCACACAAGAGATTTTCTAAAAATAAAATACAAAAATTGCCTGTGCGACATGATAACAATAAACTTATAGGAATAAAAAAACGCAGGAAACAAAGATCCCCACACTGTCCCCACTTCTTATTTCAAAGCAATATTTTTTGGCTGACTAATCGTCATCGATTCTTTTAATAGCTTTAAGTGTATCCCTGAAAACACACAAAACCTTTTCAGCTTTTCACTAATTTTTCAAAATAGTCAATTAACATTCCACGTAACATAGATGCAACTCTCGAGATAGACAGACAGACAGGGAAGCAGATGATTACTTCTTCCCTCTGGTAAGAAGACAAGACAATACAAGTCAATCTTACAACAATACAAGATGCAAGACAAAAATCTGAAATCATACTCACTCACCACGGACTCCAGTTTTATACAAAAAAACCAACTTATGCAGGAGCCAAGTTATTTAAAGAGCTGCCCAAGGAAATAAAAACTATTGATTGTATAATATACAACTTTAAAAGAAAATTAAAGCAGTACCTTATAAGTAGGGCTCTTTAGAAGAATTCTATATTAATTAATTTGAATAGGATATCACTGTGTGATATATTAGGTTTAGAAAATGTATTCTTTATTTGAAACATTTTTGACACTATTCAAATGTACACATGTATATAGTGATGAATAAAGAGAATTTTGACTTGACTTGACTCTTCTTACTTCCGTTTGAACACGGCCTCGTAAATCAAATCGAGGAATGTAGATAAGAAAGGTCCAGTGACAATCGATGCAAAATGTGATACATTACTGTATTGCTGGTGTAACAAATTGGAGATTGAAGGCACTATAACTTAAAAATTATTTTTTGTAAGAAAAAAAATGTTAATAATCCCGATAGTCACTTCCGAAATTACACAGTTGGATGAACGAGAGTGTACTGTGTGAAGTGTTATTGGTGCTCAAGTTATATATTTATTTATATATCCTTTCCAAAAGTTGGTGTGAAACCCCCTCCCATTCGCACACGTACAGCCTATGTTACACGTACACTTTATTCTTCAGTCACAAAGTGACAAGAAATGTGAATATTTATTTATCAAAAAACTATTTTGCAATGAGGCAATTAAAAACAGCCTGAAGCACACATGTTTAGTTTTCTTCAAAAACAAAATAAAATACTAATAACAAATTGACATTTGTGGTTAATCTATAGGTCTTATAAGTAATAAAAAGAAACATACGTACAAAATGAATATATCTTTCAAAATTATACATTTTTATGCACTAAGAACAAAATAATTGACTAGTTTGAACACTGAGCATACACACATTACTTTTACAAAGTAGACATACCGGTACATGTATTACAAATACCAAAGCGACTTCTAATGTAAATTAAAATATTTTGATTATTTAAACCACTATGATCAATGATAATACTTAAATGACTAGATATGTTGGTGCAAGGCACTCGTACAATGTGCAACTATACTAAATTAATTGCTAAAATACTCATCACAGAGGTGTCGTTTGGGAGTGACTCGCCATTTGCTCATAACACTGAGCACATTTTCGACTGCAAACACAGATGAACACATTTCAGTGAAATTTTGATGATAACAAATAATTTAAAAACTATAATTAATTTCCAGCGCAACATTAGAACATTTCAAAATTGTTATCAAAACACAAGAAATGTTCAAAGAAATGTTACCTAAACTATGTGACACGATTCGTTACATTAAATACTGAACCGGTACCGAAATTTTAAATTGTACTACGCATAGCATCCACCTCTTCCGAAAATTCGCTAAGTCAAAAAGGGTCCTGTCCCATTTAGTAACATTAGCGAGTCTCTACTGTAAAATGAATATAAACTTTATTATTATATTATACTTAAGCCAACCAAGTACCTTAAATAATTTATTGTTAATTCTTATGTTTAGATAAAGAGTTTGTGTTTTTTTTTTAATAACTTAATCACTTTGTAGTTATTGTAACTTAAGACTTTTAGAAAAAAAAGAAAAAAACACCCTTTTGTAATAAAAAGCCTGCATTGAACTAGATTCAGTTATGCCGTTATCACGGACCACATAGAGATATAGTATGTAGTAGGTTGTCTCGATAAAAAGCCGTGTCCACACATGTTTGCCAAACAATGTTCTTCCAAACTTTTGTTTGTTCATTGGTAACTTTTTAGAATGTAAATCATATGGTCGGCAGTTGTTCGTTGGGAATGTTTGTTGAATTTTTGTGTTCGCCAAACAAGTTTACCACCAATGTTCGACCATTTCGGACGCGGCTTAATAAAGTAGGTAATAAATCAATACATACACAAGGCCTTGGGACACATGTACTATAGTCCACCTTTGCTATAAATATTTTTTGTACTGTATACGGCCTAAGTTGAAAACTGTTGAGTTGTCTTACCTTTTTATGTGCGCTGACTATTTTTTTAGCTAGACCATTTTTTCCAGAGACATTATTTTCAATGGCTGTCTTTGCTTCTGAAAAATATATTAAGCAATCAGTAAAAATTGTGTGGCAGTATAATTTACAAAGAGGGTAATTTTATACAGGGTGCGGCAAAAAAACCGACCTATTTTCTTTTATGCACCATTCAGCGACAGGACGTCTGAGGGTGGTGGGGGTGGGCTTATTTTAAAGCAAATTTTATGCCATTTCAGTGGTCATTGAGTAGTGGTCGCCTAACCTACATGTTTACATTAAGCATGTCAAATAACACGCTTTTGTTATCGGGGCGTATTTTGTGGTTCTCGTCAGTAAACATTAACATTTCTTTATCAGCATTTAAATCAATCATTTGCTTGTCGAAAATTTTTTGCTTTGCATGATCAGTGGGCTTTAATTACTGAACAATAGCTAATTAATTGGTATGGATGGGGATTAAGATCGAACCACAAAATTTGTCAAACCGAATGGTCAGCCATGTTCAAGGCATTTCGCTAGCCTACCGGTTGGCGTCTTGGACTCTGGTTCAAGACTCTGGTACTTGGTGTCGCCGGTTCAATTCCCAGTGTGTCCACAACAATGTGATGGGTTTGGAATACTATCCCTTAGCATTTAGTGTACATGGTTCAATTATCTTAACAAAACTCTTCTGACGTAGACACGAGTAAATCACAAGCTCTTTTTCTAACGGGCCGACGAGGACTGTTTTCCACACAGCAGCAAGGACTACATCCATGTTCTCTGGCATCCGCGCTGACCTTGGACGGCCTGTTGGCTTCGTTTTCAACTCAAAACAAGTTAATCTTAAGTTAGTAAACCACTGCATAATTTTGCTAGGATTGGGAATTCTAAATGTTGACCTGAATGAAAGAATGCACGAAACTGCCGCTGAGTAGCAATGATTGAACCACCAATATTGAAATACGTCTTGGTAAGAAACGAGCTTTGTTCAAGTGACCGCTACTCCATAACAACTAAAATGGCATAAAATTTGCATTCCAACAAGCCTATCCCCACCTTTCTCAGATGTTCTGTCGCTGAGTGGTGCGCGATAGAAAATAGGTCGGTTTTTTTGCCGCACCCTGTATAAATAATTAAATTTTATTTACATTCACAATTATTTAATTCTGAAACATCTCAAAGGCTCCTCCGACAATATTTTATTCTAATTCTAACCAAATGATTTATTGAAAAATAGGGATGTACAAGTCTTGAATTTCTCAAAATTATCAAGAAATTTAAAATCTTGTTATCGAGACGGGATTTTTTTATAGAGATTTTTCAAGACGAGAAATATTTCATGAACAATGCTACAAAAACAGTATTCATAATCTACAAACTGCTAGGTTTATTTTACTTGCAATTTAATTTAATACTGAAAGAAATACATGATTTTGACGCAAAATGAAGTGTTTTATTTTCCCTATTCGTAAATTTATGTTCTAAATTTTTATAACTAAAAGTTTGTTTTTTAGTTTTTATTGATCATTTTTGTCTATATTTATAGTTATGATTCTTCACATACTGTAATTTTTGTTTTATCATCGTATTTTTTAAAAGTATTGTTAAACATGACTAGTGTGAGATATATTTGACTGAATATGGCAAAAAACAAGAAACCCCAAAAAGACAAGCATGAAATAGTAATTTATAGCTTAACTACTAAGACTGGTGTTTGAGTCTGGTAAATTTTGCAATTTCAATGTTGTAACCTAACTCATATCACCATAGCCTAAGTTTAAGAGTTATTTGTAATGAGGTAGTTAATATTTGTTTTTACTCTGATGCATTTTAAAGATGTTTCTAAATAAAAGTTGTTAAACAGAATTGCCTGTTATAATTTTAATTTTTCACAAATTATCTGTCACAAATCAGAATTTAATAATGTTACAAAATCAGATTAAAATTCTGAACGCACATTTCCTGTTATAAACGGGATGGGAAATCCCCTCTCAATATAGTCTCAAAATTGTAAGAAAATAAAAAAATTCCATCTTGTCTCGTCTTGATCTAAAAACCCAATCTCGTCTAACCCTATTTAAAAATGTCGTCATTTTCAGATTTTTTACAATAAAAGTTTAGCAAGATACTACATATTTTTAACTTGGTGGCTGGCTAAATGAGCCATACGATATAGCAGTGCCCACAAAGTCTTGTCCTGATTTCATAGCTTTGCTATCTGGACACCATTATAGCCACATGCATCTTACATTTCTTGTTTTCAAGGGAATTCAATCTAGTTTTTTCCTCATTAATCTGTTAATACCTAAGCTCAGCTTATCACCAACAATGCAGTTTACTTATAATGCACCACAAAAACAAATCGTAATGGCCTGACTAAATTACCACATCGTTCACAAAACTTGATCACTCAAGATTTCTTTATGCAAGGTTTGTCAAAGATTTTCTTTCATTCCTCCCCAGTTTTGAATTTAGACATTTAGACACTCTAAAAGGGAGGATAATAAATTCATTGGCATCCATTACTCAGAAAATCTTATTTAAAATAAAAAAACTAAGAAAAAAATGGTTATTAATACAAATAAACTAATAAAAAAGTGTCACTTAGAATATTTACAGGATATCCAAGAATATGGAAGTGTATTGAGTTTTTGAATAGCTATAAAACTTAAGTCACTTGTTAAAACTAAATATAAAACATAATCTTACCACCGATTGTTTTTATACTGTTTAATTTCTTTATCAGGGCAAGACGTTATTAACACCCAGTATATGTAGCAAGATTCTAGAGAAAGATAAACTAGTCCTGGAATTTTATGAACTACCTACATAAAATACTTAAAAAAATGTTCCAAGATATGATATATCTACAGTACTAACTTGAAGCTGCGTTTTCACACGTTTCAGAGACAGCTAAGACCTGGTTTTTCAGCTCGTCGTAAGCGTTCTGTTGCTTCAACGTTATTATGGAGTTGTTGTCTTCCTCTATCACATCTGACGATTTCTAAAAGTAATTATAGAATAGTTTATTGAATATGAATGCAGTATTTAATAAACAACGATCAGAGACTTTAAAGTTCCAAATGAAATACTAACATACATTAGGGTCTATTTCAAAGCCTTTACCTGAGACCAAGGTGAAAAATCCAAATCAAAAGATCCAGAGTGGTGATGGCCTAAGTAAGTCACATTCAAGTGTTTCAAATTTCAGGGGTAAGACATATTTGTGATATATCTTAGGTTATGCAGAATTTTTGAAACCAAAATATCATCTTTGTTCACTCTTGTTAAAATTGTTACCAAGGTTATGGCCAAGAATTTATAGGTCAATATTTACTTCAACCACTTTCATTTATTTATAACAGGACCAATGCAAAGGGAGGTAGCGATGGAAGACTATCTTCTCCACACTACATATATAATATCCAGCCTTATTTTTGTTACTATGATGTTACCGCAGTATTTCATTTAGTATTTTTCATACGGTATAAATCAATATTCCTGGGTTAACTCAGCAAAAGTGAAAACTTTCACTGTTCAAAAACTCAACTTGTGAAAAATATTTTGTAATTGAGCTATTGAGCCAAACTCTTTGGTCACTATACAAACAGCACAAAATCTATTCATGAATATTAATTTGTTTTTAACTGTAACACTCTAATCTAATGGTGTTTTCCCCAATTGATCTTGTCAAATCTAAGACAAATGAATAAACACCAAAATATCATATGGAGTGTTGCAGCACACCGAATGAATGTTTTTTCAATGCCACCTGTAGGACACAACGGGATAAAAAAGCATAGGACAAAACATTAATACTTGGGATAATCATACAATCTTAGAAGCAAATTTGTTTTAAGCTATGTTCTTTATTTATGGAACATTTTAGCACTAGGAACTGGAATACTTAATTACTACGTCATATAATACTGGAATACTTAATTACTACGTCATATAATACTGGAATACTAATATAATAACTGGACACTTTGTATAATGTCTGATTAATTACTCGGACCGTGACATGTATATTACTTCTCACCTCATTCATCGACACTGTCTCGGGCGTGGACTTCTGATCAGACTTATCCTTCTCTTCCTGCATCTTCTCCTCCTCCAAAGACACAGGATCCACCAACAGTTCAGGCACTTCCGCCGTTGGTTGTCTTTCGTCCACAGGGGCTGAGGGGTCGGAGGTTGTCGAGACCTGGCGGGACATATTGTCCTCAACAGAGGTGGAGTTTAGGTGGGGGACCCTCTGGAGGGGGGGCAGCGGTCCCCTTACAGCGACGGGGGGAGAGACAATGTCTACCTGGAACATCAAATATAGCTTTACGATAAAAAGATATCCCTGAATCAACAAAGTGGACAAAATTGTTTTCTCTCACAATATAAAATCAAACTTTACTCCTTGTCAATAGGGAGTAATGTTGTACTTTTTACTTTATCTCCCAAGGGAAGGGAGACTAGGAAATCCATAAGATTAACAATGACGATCTGGCAACGCAGTGCAGTGAAATCTGGCAACACTGTCACTACACCAACTGATTAGTCATCTTTAAGCTCCAAAAGAGAGCCATTCGATACATCTCTGGGTTGAGATGTAGAGACAATTGTGGCGAGACCTTCAGACAACTGAAGATAGGCTATTAACTGTTCCAGCTCTGTTTATTTTAGAGTCAATGAAACTAGCTAAGATCACAGATGACTAGTCTTATCCTGTTGTGCATAGTCACAACACTAGATTTAGAGATAATAGAGCCTTAGTGCGTCACAATTTAAAGGTCTTTGAAGAGAAACCAGGCTATCAGGGAATTAGATTCTATTCTAAGCTCCCGAAGTCTCTAAAAGAAATTCAGAATTTATATAAATGTTGCTATAAACTCAAAGAGTTCCTTATAGAGAGATTTTTTTACTCTCTGGATGAATTTTGATTGAGTGGGTTAATCTTGTCAACACCCCATTAGTATTCATCTTACCATTGTATTAACTTCACGACCTATTCCCCTCCTTATGGCAATCTGCTGATGGACTGAACTTCAAGACTGGTCCCATACCATCTTCTGCGGTCTACAGGGCGACGCGGGATGTATGTATTTATGTATGGATTATAATGACACTTGATTATAAACTGACAACTGACATTCCTAGTTTCGAGGTTGTATAAGGAACACAATAGTGAGTGCTTATCAAACTTTTTATATTTTTCTATTGGATTTTGGGGTAAAGGTGAAATTTTGTGTGTATTTCATGAGGCAAATTCATTGTTTCCCTTAGGAAAATTGCCAACAATTTACCTCAGGAAGGCAATGTGGTATTTAATTCACTTAATACACAAATTTAACCATATCATCACACCTTGATGAAAAAAGATGTTTTCAATGCCATTTTAGACATGTAAAATAAATAAAAAGTTTAAAATCTATACGTTTTACAGCATAACTAGCAACCTAATTCATTGTGACTCAAGACTAATTGTCACCAAGAGTCACTTAATCACTTTGTACAACACCAACACGACCAGGATATATTTTAAAGTGAATATGAATGAAGGACGAGTGAATGTGGGTCATGCCTTTAGTAGCTTTAGTACAGTCTAAGACTAGCAGATTCTTTAAACAGGATCATTAATTAATTGTCTTACAACCTATGGCAGCTAAGTCCAATTTTGAACCTTTAAAATCCTAAATATTTTTCTCTGTATCAACCTGGCAACCTTCCAATTATAGACTATTGTGCAAAAAGATTGGTCAGATTTTAGTATTAATAATTGTGAGGTAAAACCAAAACTACTTTGTTTCAGTTATAATTACTGATATTTATCAATAAAAAAAATAATAAAACAAAAGTGACTAAACACAATAGAGTCTCATGATTCCAATTCTCCAATTTGACTTCTTTCTTCAAAACTCTCTTTTAATTTATCCTAGATTAGACCCAGTCTAGAAGTTTAAGTAAAACCGTATGAGTTCAGTAGGATGGTGTGTTGAAACTGATAGCTTCTATGCAGGTGTGACGGCCCAAAAATCCCTAGACCCATAAATATACTCTCAGTTTGCACCACCCTAATCATAACAATTTTACCGTCACTCAATATCATATTTTAGGGCATGGTGCTTTATTTGTAGTCTGGCCTATCTTGGCAGGACAGTAAGACAGTAGCCTCTTGGATAATCCCACTGATCCCGGCTCAGGTGGCGTATGGGTTATGGAATGTGCTGAAGTGGTGTCTGTCATTACCAAGCGGTGCGTTGAGTTGTCGACAATGTCCTGCTTTAGTTTCATTAATGTCCGTGGTGATCCAAAAAGCGCTCCACTAATCAAGGTACCAGCGTGAAGCAGCAGTGCTCTGATTGATTGACACTGCTTCAGCGTGCTGACGAACAATCGTCACCTCCCCCCAGTCGGTTCTGAGTTGTTGAGTTAAGCGCCTGTGTCTGGCTGCGTCAATGGCGATGGCCCGAGTTTCGGGTTATCGAGTGTCCTCTGTCCACAGGTGTTATAGATATTTTGGTATCGAACGGTTTTCAACCGTTCAAAATATTATCAAAATCAACAAGTACAATTAATTGAACATACAAAATTTCTTGGGATGATCGTAGACAGTAATTTATCGTGGGACGACCATGTTAAACACATTCTAAAGAAAGCCAATTCTGGCTTGTTTGCCATTAGGAAAATGTCAAAGCTGTGTAATGAAGATGTATTGCGATCCATATACTTTGCTCTTATTCACAGTTTTATTAACTATGGAATATGTGTGTATGGTTCAACAAAAAATGAAAATCTAAATGAAATATTAAAAATCCATCAGAATAATTTTAAAGCTAAACTTTCAAGAATCGGCAAGAGAACATTTCAAAAATTTGAAAATAATGACAGTTTTTGGACTCTATATTTTTGCTACCATATGCTTTTTTTTTTTTTTTTTTTTTTTTTGAAGCGTCGTCCCGTAGACCACTCACTTGCGGCATGGGATCAGTCAGGAGGCAGTGATACAGACACTGGCATGTCAATTTAAATTAGATTCAGCTAAGTTTGGCTCATTTTTCTTGTGTAGCACGGAATGGCTAAGGATAGGTCTAGGTTAGGTTTGGAGTTTATTCTGTCAGAAATTCTTCTAGGTTGTAAAAACACCTATCAATGAGATACTTTTTTAATTCACTTTTGAGTTTTGAAAGTTTACGAATCGAAGTGATGTGAGGTGGGATTTTATTAAAAAACTTAGGTCCGAGAAATCCAGGCTTATTTTCCAGTAATCTAAGGTTGTGATTTACAGAGGTTCTGTTGTTTCTGAATCTGGTGTTATAGCTATGATGAACAGGAACGTTAGTGAAACTGTTATTAATTGCAAAAATGACTATTTCATAAATAAAAAGAGAAGGCACAGTTAGTATTTGAAGATTTTGAAAAGCAGGTTTACAATGGTCCCTAGGACGCAGGCCATAAATGTACCTGATCGCCCTCTTCTGCAGCTTAAAAATTATTTCAAGATTTTTTTTTTGATGAGTTGCCCCACAAAACTATGGAGTAACTGATGTGAGATTCTATTAGACTAAAATAGACTAGCCTAGCTAACTCTACACTGCCCAACCTGGCAATGTTCCGGAGAACATACAGACCGGCCGAGAGCCTGTTCCTGAGATGGAGGATTTGTTCATCCCAGGTCAGCCCATCGTCCAATCTCACTCCCAGAAAACTGACTGATTTGGCGTTGGAAAGCTGACTGTCACCTATCTCTAGGTGTGGAAACTGTGAGAGTTTTGAGTTTTGCCGTTGTCTTGATTGGATGAAAATGTAATTGGTCTTGGAAGGATTGAGAGAAAGCTTTAGTTCGGAAAAGTACTGAGCCAGTTGGTTGACTTTAATATATGAATCCATTTCAAGCTTTGTTTGATCGAGGTTTTTGGTGAAAAGGGTGGTGTCATCGGCATACACGACCAAGTCTTCCTCAGGAAGGGAAAGGCAAATATCGTTTATATATACTAAAAACAGTAGGGGGCCCAGGATTGAGCCCTGGGGCACCCCACTTTCAACCTTACTTGAATCAGAAATGAATGAGGACCTGTGTCCTTTGGAAGACAAATGTTGGATTTCAGTGACCTGTGACCTGTCTTTAACATAATTTGAAAGCCAAGCGAGGGGAATTCCAGTGATGCCCAAGGAAGCCAATTTCTCAACCAGGATGTCAGGTACAACACAGTCGAATGCCTTGGACAGGTCTGCAAAGCATCCGACTATGCTGCCCCCGCCATCCATGCAGTCGAGACAATCGGAGAAGAACTGAATGAGAGCTGATTTTGTTGACCTTCCCTTCCTGAATCCGAACTGTCTGGTAAAAAACAGGGAGTTTGACTCCAGGTACAGCGTAAGCCGATCACACACGACCTTCTCAAGAACTCTGGAGAAAGAAGACAGGAGTGAGATTGGACGATAGTTGCCGACCTCTTCCTTGTCCCCCTTTTTGTGGATTGGTTTGATTTTTGCGGTTTTGAAGATTTGAGGGAAAATCCCAGAATCGAGAGAGCTGTTAATGATGTGGCAAAGAGGATGAGCCAATTCCCCCGCACAGAACTTGATGGTTTTCATGGAAATCCCATCAAGCCCGCTGGAGGTCTTAGGCTTCATATTTGAGATGATTTTCAAAATTTCATCGGAGCTGCACTTTTTAAAAGCTGTGAAGTTTTGATCGCTGTTTCTGGGAAAGCCAGAAAAACTTAAAGTTTGCATGTCGGAATGAATGTGTGAAGAGATGTTTGAAAAGAAGTTGTTCATAATGTTGCTGACGGTTCTGGGATTTTTTATTTGCATGTCGTCTGTTCTTATTGTGATGTTGCCAGGAGGTTCCTTAAGGGCACCTCTGGTTTTGTTGATGATGTTCCAGGCCTCGATCGATCTGTTCCCGGAACTTACAAATCTATTGACTAAAGAATCTGACTTGGTTTTTTTTTACTAATCTACGGTATTCTTTCTTGAAAGTCTTATAGGCTAATTCAGAATCGGGGGTTTTGAGTTGTTTCCAACTATCATAAAACTCTTTTAGTCTCGATTTTTTATTCAAGATTTCTTGAGTGATCCAATTTGGATTTGCTTTCCGTTTTGATTTGGATTTGGAAAAGACCCTTGGACATGATACATCAAAATGATGTGAAACTGTGTCAAGAAAGACTTTGAATTTGGCTTCGGTATCGGAGGCCCCATATACCCCCCTCCACTCCTCAAGCCTCAACCTAATCTTGAATTCTTCAAGATTCCTATTATTGATGATTCTGGTGAAAGAAGGAGCATCGGCAGATAGATCAGAAATAGAAATGGGGATGGATATGATTTGAGCTGTGTGGTCTGAAATGAATGGTTCGATAACTGTTGGTTGACAGAAAGGTATGGAAACTAAGATATTATCGATGCAGTTTTCAACAGTACTAGTGATGCGGGTCGGAGTGGAAATAGAAGTTGTGAGTCCATAAATCTGTAGAAGGTCATGTAAAAGGGTGGAGTTGGGCCTGGTAGAGTGGAAGGGGATATTGAAGTCCCCACCGATGATTACCTGGTCAGTTACCTTGAAAAGGCACTCCAGGTACTCCTCGAAGAGATCGAAAAAAACTCCCTCGTCACCTGCTGGGCTGCGGTACACTACAGAGACTATACACTTCTTGTCATTCAGTAAAAATGCAATTTCAGTTGCCTCAAAGTGCAGATCCCGGGACAGTCCCTCACCAATGTCCAGAATACTCAAGTTCTGGAGCAATAAGTCACTGAGGGTTCGAGTGAATATCGCAACACCTCCTTTCCTCATGTTCTGACGACAAAGAAATCTCTTTAATTTATACCCTTCTAGCCCACACTGATCAGCCTGCGGTGCAGACAGCCCTAGCTCGGAGACGAGAAAGATATCGGGTTGCTCCTCGTTCAAGAAGAGTTCAATGACCTCCCTTTTTTGGGTGATCACATCCACATTGAGGTGAGCAATTTTGATTGAAACATGGCCAATTTTGAGAGTTTTATGAAGTTTGACAGGGATACTTTGTTGTGAGAAGCGGAAAGATTTCCAGTACCTAACCTAACCTGCTTACCGGATTTGGATCTCCGGGTTCCAAACTTACTCCTAAAAAACATGATTGATTTCTTACACCATCAGTGGTCTTATTACTAAATTTAATATAAACTTCAATAAGGTTGCACAGCAATTCCTTACCCTCATCAGACAAGTGTAGGCCATGTGAAGTGAAACTACTGCGACTGTGCAAAGAGTTTGTGGCCAGAAAACCAAAATTTAGCTTTTTAGGAGTAAATGAGAACACTGAATTAGTACCAACTCATCAATACGATACCCGTAAAAAGATAGAACCCATCCCCAAACATCGCCTAGAAATATTTAAGAAAAAATCCACTTATGCTGGGAAAAGATTCTTAAGCAAAATTCCAGATTATATAAAAAATGAAACAAACAATGCAAAATTTAAAAATAGATTAAAAGAATATTTAATAGACTTAGCCCCTTACAGTTTACATGAAATTGAAAAAAATAGAAACTTTTATATTTGATTTTGACTGTTGCAAAAATTTAAATCTGGTAAAAGATAGAAAAAAGACAACATGGGATAACTGTCTAAATTAAGCAATTTTTGTGTATGTGTAAATATAACATGATTAGTTTTAAGTTTATTTCAGTTTATATGACACTATTCGATGTACAGAGCTGTATAATATGAATAAAGAAATTGAATGTGAATCTGAATCTGAATCTTTTGTAACGATAAACGATAAAGTGTTCATTTGATATCCTAGTAGTGTTACTATTTTTGATTGTAAAGATTGTATTTTATCGGCTAACCTGAATTAAATTAATAAATTCGTTTTGTGTTTGTTAAAATGATTTGAGTTATTTCATTCCCAAGAAGACGTGTGGGGTTATACAGGACGCATTGGTGCTGTACCTCGGGTGGTTGCAGTGTGTTGTTGGCCACGTGACCATTGCTGAGATGGTCGTCAGTGTCATCGGTTCTCGGCACCGCAAGCACCATCGTGTGACACCCACCGCAGCGGACCTGCAGAACCCAGAGATTATTGACATTTGTACAACAAAAAAGAAAAGTGTAATGGTATAATCAAAGGGCAAGGTAACTGGTATGTTTGTGAATTGTGATAAACAACACTAGAGATCACTGACTGACCAAAATTCAACCAAAAATTTAGTCGATCTGGACCCAATTAGTTTAAAATGGTTTTATAACCCTATTTATCACTACTTTAATTATAACTGGAGAGTATCTGTTCTTAATGTTTTGCTAGCATTTATTATTACAACAGATGTCAAATTATAATAATTCATTCATTGTTCTTCTATAAGATTATTATTGAAACTTTGAAAGCCTACAAGGTGTATCTCTGGTGTAGATGTGAATTATAATGGGTTTCTGGCCATCTACAGGGCACTCACTACCTTTTTAACAGTATGAGTGGACGTAACAATGCACAAAAGTTAAGAGAAAAAGAGGAAAAGTTTCGTGCTTGCCCATAAATAGATACTAGAAACCGCTACTGGCCAAAACTCGACCATTATAGTTGTAATTTAATTATAGTTATAATTAAATTATAATTATACATTATATTATAATTATAGTTGATTTGTACTAAATCAATTAAAAAAAAATAGTAATTGCCCACTGGTCGAAATTTAACAAAAATTTCAGCTGATCTCGAGCTAATTAGTTTTAAAATGTTTTATAACTGAAACATCTGTTCTTCCTAATTTTCTAGCATTTGTTACTACAACAGCTCAAATGTTAAGTCACTTCCACAGTGCTTTGTGGCTACAGATGTACCCACGGTAGCTAAGATCAATTTTTACTGAAGGAAAAAATACAAGTATTCTCAAGTGTAACATAACATCACTTCACACTAAAGAATGATGTTACAGTTTTTTTTTTTTAAATTTCAGGATGGGAGGATGGATCTTCCAAAAACACTTAGCTGTGATTGTGTTTTAACTTATTTTAAAGGAGTTTCAAGTATTTATGTGAAGATGATAAAGATTGAGAACCATTATATTGCCACAGATTAAGTTGCTTTCACAATAATTTTCAGTGAGAAACATTGCTTCCTTAATACTTTCAAGGTCTCTTAAATGTGATTCTTTTAGTAACTTTATGAGCAGAGAGCTGTTTCTCAAAGTTGATAGCTATGTAAAAGAAAGTGTTTTCTGTAAAACCTCACAAACTAGGCAATATTGAGTTTGGTGAATGCTGTGTTTTCCAAAGGTAGTATTACTCCAGACGTTATCACAATCAAACTGTCTAATACTGCTCTCACTGTAAATCAGACCACAGCAGAGTGATTACTAGTGATAAAAAACCTGATTAAATAAGCTGTTAGCGGTGATCATAAAAAATGGCTGCAACAATGATGAAATCATGATAAATTACCATAAATTTGGAGTAATTTCAACAATAAACCTGGGAAAAACAATAAATATTGATTAGCAAGACACGCTTTGCAAAATTTACGCTGTAAGCAAGTAACGATGTGTAGAATTTGTGAAATTTCACTGTACTATTATTAGACTGTGACAACAATTGAAATCGGAATCATCACTTTATCAATCCTGTGAGAACTTTGTGCAAACCTTCAAAACTCTAGTTTCTCTATCCGCTGGAAGGAAGGCAATGTAACTGACCTTGGTAACAGTAAAAGGCTTAAAGCGTAGTACCCTCGTTGGTTCACTTATACAGTTTGGATCCAACCCTGGATTCTCGCAGCCCAATTTTCCGTGTCTCGTTTCACCACAGGTAAGCAATTCACCGAGCTCTGTAAAATGAACAACTTTTTATGAACCACTAGGTTTTATGGAGAAAAATATATTAGATTGTTTATATTTTTAGACAGTATTTTCAAAGTTTATTAAAAGTTAATAGTATAAACAAACTATAAAAATTTCATATTAAATTCTTTATAAAAATGTGAATGTGAATAATAAAGAGACTAAACTCTGAGTTATGAATGACATTCATACTGGATGATTTCAAATTACGGAGTTGTTCGGATGTAAATTAAGTGCAATTAACACCTGCTAAATTCAGATCTACTAAGCAAATTGAAAGGGAGGATAGTAAATTTCCATGAATTTTTTAAACAGGATTAATATAAGTGAAAGTTGTACCACATTAAATTACAACTGGTGATACAAAATTTAATTATTTGAGAAAGTTACTAAAAACTTTTCTCTAAACTAGTCAAACCCAAACCTAAACTTCTAAATAGTATCAATAAATAGTATCAATTGGCTGCACCATGCCATTTTCCAGTCTGCAATCTAGTTAGGTACAGTTGGTTGCACGAGACGTGAGACAGTGTATCAGATGCGCGGGAGCAAAATGACAATTGCGCATGCGCGCCCACTCGCCGCTAGAGTGCAGCACCGCCAGTCAGCTGTTAGCTCTTGTCAGGTGCCGTTCGCTAAAAAAATCCTAAAAACATTGACTCAATAATAGTCAGTGAAACATTGAATTTTAATCAACCGCATATCAATAACTGTTCATAGTTATTATTAATGATGGTTAAGCTGTATTGTATGATTACTTTGTGATTTTTTAACATTTTTAATGGTTATTTTGTTACAGAAATTAAACCTAGGACAATTTGACAAATGTGCGCAGCCAGGGTAGTACACCATTGCCCGCCTCTTCCACTCCTACTCCATACCCCTCCCAGCCCTCTTGCTCCCCTCCCCCATGCACGGACTGTCTCACGTCTCGTGCAACGGCCTGTAGTGTGTCCAGCACAGCACAAGCTACGACACGAGCTCAACCGTACCGGTGACGAAGGCAGAGTGACTCTCTCCGCAGGCGACTTCCTTGATAACTTTATCTCCCAAGGTGTCTATCAGAGTAGGGACGATCGCTTCGCTCTGATTGGTTGGCAGTCCCAGCTGGCCACTCAGGTTGCTTCCCCAGCCGTACACCTTACCGTCAACTGCAACAGAACTTGGTGAGATTCAAATTGTGAGGAGCTCAAATAATTGGAGGAACTCTCATCTAAGAATTCAAAGAGTTCCCGTTGCTAATAATGCCTTGAAAATACTTTTAATTTTTGTTTTTGTGTTATCATAGGATTAAGTAGAGGCTTTGAATAGGGAATCACTGTGGTATTGAAGTGTACATGACAAATAATACCTCCATTTGGATATTCAGAATTACAATAACGATGGATATTTTCTTTGAATGAAGTGAATGGTTTGCCTCTTATGTTAGGAAATAAACAGAAATATTGTGCTTGATATTCTTTTGTTTGTCATCCATGACTGAGAAAAATCTGATTTTCACCCAACAGCTTGATAATCTCTCGTATTTACTCAATTTTTTTTTTTAAATCTGCTAATGACAACTGTATAAATTAACCAATGAGTTATATTCCCAGTTTGTAGGAGAACAAAAATTATAACCGATCAAAGAACTCAAAGGCCTAGCAAGTGAGCAGAGTGAACGAGGTTGTCTTGAAAGCTTTTAAGAGCTTTTGCTCTTTTTCCCCGGTACTAAAGTAACAAAAGCTGTATGTATCCTGCCATGACTGATTAGGCTTAAGTTTTGTCAACATAGTTTTTATATTAAAAATGCAGTCAAAACCATTACTATAAAAATTCGACCATGTGAGCTAAATGTGATTATCTCAGATGACAGAAAATTCTAATGATTTGAGGGTAAGAAAATAATGAAAATTGATCTTAAAAGCTATTAAAACTAAAAGGATACAATTTATAAACACAGAAATTGCTAGTCAATATAATACAACACTTTTGTATTTGGTAAAAAATCAAGTCCCTTTTTACACTGTTGTTTACTTCATACTTTCATTCCTCCTTTCCTGATCTCAGTTTTGTTTCTTAATGTACTAACATTTTAGAATAATTTTAAATATCCAGCCTTTTGCTTGATTTGTTTTTAAAAAGATGTTACAACTCTTTTACATTTAAATACAATTTTTTTTAACACAAAACAACAGGACCGACTTAATTAAACACGTCACTAACACTGAATTGCACTGCTATTGTCCTAGCCTGGCTACTGGTGCAACAGGCGTAGGCTGAGATGAGATTGATAAAGAGACTGGCACTAACATAATAAAAAAACTACAACTCCACAACTGCCAGTAAAAACAGACTCACACCCGACCAAAAAATAGCCATTTTACACAATCAATTAATGAAATTCATTTAATTTGCATTTTGATTGTAAAAATATTACACATTTTTGTAAAAAAAAATATTCTATGTGGAATTTTTTAATGTTAATCTGGAGCTGGGATATTAAGACTATGATAAAACACGGCAAGCACTACGGTAGATTTACCTGCAACAGCGAATGTGTGGTTTCCACCCGCAGCGATCGTTATAGGCCAAGCAGTGAGAGAAACCAACACCGGAACATGAACACTGTCCGTGGCCCCGAGGCCTAACTTGCCAGCATCCCCCTCCCCGCACACGTAAACCTGGCCTTCCTCTGTGACAATATAGACAAATGTACAATTAAACACAAAAATAACATGCTTTCTTCCTTGTCACTCAAGCCTGAACAGAACTTTGTTTTTGACATACAGTTAAGTTGTAAAAATTGCTTTTGGGGTTTTAGGTAGCTAAGAATAAGAATAAGAAACGATTTATTGTCATACAGGCACAGTGTAAATCGACAAAGTCATTATACAGCTCCATACAGCCAAGTCATCAGCCTAATCTAACTATATACTACTTCAACAACACAAAATAATATCACAGATGAAGAACAACAATATAAAACAATCAGTGATCAGTCTAATTAAAATTCAATATTTTTATCAATAAAAACTCTTTAGGCCTAATTAAATAAAAAGGATTTTTACACAACCATACATAAAATTTCTGTTTGAACATCTTAATTGTATATTTATTAATAAGGTGATTTATTTTATTATAAACTTTCAAAGACAGTACCAGGTGACTAGAATAATGAGATCAAATTTTGCCACTTTCTAAATATTATCTACTATGAGTAAAGTAATTTGTATGTACATACTTTCATTTTAAGCTTAACATTGTGTTAAAACTACCATTGTTGCTCTGGACTAGGATAAGGGACGGTACTAAAACCAAATGAACATAATAAAAAAACACTTTATTTTGACCAAAAATGTGAAATTGTTTAGTTGTGAAATGTTTATATTTCAAATACCACATAGGGCATAACTGAATTTCATAATCAATCTCAGTTGAAAGAATCATGCTTGAAAAACAAATTTCTTTTTATTTGACAAACTTGCGCTTAGTTGTGATTACATAAACCTTTCCTCATAGGCTTTGTTAAAACTCAGAAAGTTGTAATTTTTTTTAGCAAAAGATTTTTACACAATCAACTACGTACCACAATCTTACACATACAAATGTATAACATCACTAACCTGTCAACAGCACTGTGTGGTAGTATCCGCAGGCTATTTTAGCAACACTTTCTTTGAAGGGGAGTCTTGTTGGGCTAAGGACAGACTTGATGTCTTCTCCCAGTCCCAGCTGACCGTCGGCGTTGCTTCCCCAAACGAACACCTCTCCTTTGCCTGGTGCAGATGACAAAACTGACATTACACAAGTGCGATATGATTGACAGCAACACAAAAGTATTGGTGGACCCAAAGAAAAAATTAGACGCTTGGTTCAAAACTTTTTGTGTTATTTTTTACGCAATAAAAATGTTATAACTCATATTTAGGTGAAAACACTAGGAAGAAAACCCTAGAGGGTGCATCTAGTAGTGTGTGAATTGTATGTCTAGAGACGCGGTTTCCAAAATTGTTTGCGTTGCGTACCCCTTGACAGACAGCATTTAACTGAATAAGAAACCCAGTGATGCACTTCAATAAGAGGTATGCACTATCAACATAAAAAGGCGGTTTACAAGTTTTCCCAATATTTTGCTAACTACAAAAAAATTTCAAATATATTAAGTTTGAAAACAACTTAACGTATCATTTCAGTTTATATTAGTATGCCGAACTTAATGAGATCCCTGCGATTGTTTTTCTGCACTTAGAATTTTAGAATAAGGTGTCTCTGATGAAAGGTAAACCATTAATTCGGAAATAGCATTCAACTCAATCCCTGATATATGGAGCGTGTGACAGGAATTTCGGCAGCATACACACTGAAAAAAAGTGGGGCGATCACTAACCCCTGTGGCAGGTCATCCTTTAGTTGCCTAAAATTACTATTCCTGCGTCCCAAATAAACTTTTATCATCCTGTTGAGGAGCATCGAGCTGAGGAGATGCAACAGGAGAGGGTAAGGAATCAAGTTGTAAAATTTAATGAGAAGTCCTTTTTTCCAAACAGTGTTATAACCCAAAGTCAGATCTTGGAAAACAACAGAAATCTTAAGTTTTCGCTCGAACCCATCCTCAATGAGAGAGGTAAGAGCTAGAACCTGGTAACAGCAGCTGCGCCCAGGCCTGAATATAGCTTGTTCTTCTGTTGTATATCAATCTCTCAAACACTTAGAAGAGCTATGGGACAGTAACTTTCAGGTTTCAGGCCGTTGTGGGTCTTTGCCGGGCTTCAAGATGGCTATTATTTTGGATTTCCAAAATATCCCAAGCATGTCGCCAGTTTTCAAAATGGTGTTAAAAACTGCAAGAAGCCACTCTCTAGTTTTTTACCCGTTTATTATAAACTCAGGGAAAATTTCATCACAGCCTGCAAGCCAATTGACATTATACTAATTGCCACTTCCAGTTCATCGTAAGTGAAAGGTCTAAAGACTTCATATTGGTTCCTGCCGACTTTCCTTGCTATCATTAAGAGTCATCGTCAATCTTGTAAATACACTGAAAACATGCTTCCGTATTCCCCTGTTTCGGACGGTGTTTTTGGATATTTATTGGTAAAACTTATATTTTATTGTAGATTAAGGTTAGGTCTAGGTCCTCATACCTGGTATATCAGTAAAAATTAATTGTATAAGCAGAAAAAAATCTTAAAAGTAGGGAAAATTGAGTTTCTTTGCGACGTCACAGAGAGTAATATTTTCACATTTTCAAAATTTTGAGGTATGAGGGGCCTAATATAACTATTTAACTAAACAACTACCAAGTGTAAAGAAAATCGGTTGAAAAACAGCGTCCAAAAAAGGGAAATAAAATACCATGTTTTGCATAAAAGCCATGTGGTTAACATTGCTGACTGTGCTACTAGCATCAAGGGGAAGATGACTATTAAGCTTAAAATTTTAGCTTTCTATCTGCAGACGTACGCACAGGTTTTGACAGACAGAAGAGGCGTTTTGCAATTTCACATGGACGAGGCTGTGAGATGGTGTGGTTTTCATTCGGTTTACCAGTAGAGAGTTTTCTGAGCAGAGACCAAGCTTTCCGACGGAAGCAATGTATAAAAGCAATTGTAAGCGCTTTCTACCCAGCCAAGTGGCCTGGAAGACAGAATGACCAGCGTCATTCCCATCTCAAGTTATGTTTGTCACATGAAATGAAAGCGCCTACTACTGGCTCATCTTTGAACTACAAATTACTGCCCTAACCAGACAAAAGACCTTTGGTCTTTCCTGTGGTTAAAACAAACAAATTTGTATTTCATACACAAATCACAATAACTAATTTCAAGTACAAATAAACTGGCTTAAAAACCTCTTCTTAAACATTTATAAATTCTTAACATTTTAGTGTGAGAACCCAAACCCTGGCGATATTATATATATAACTGGCAAAAAAAATCGTAAATTAAATTTGCAGATAGTGATATATTTTCTTAGTCCAAAGACAAAAATGATAAAAAACGTATCTTCTCAAAAATAGACAAATCACCTAAAACTATGATGTAATCGGTAACTATACTGCACTTAGCCACAGCAACTCATAACATTATTTGGAATAACAGCGCAACCAGATATAAACAAAACAGATAAACCAAGTCCTATTTTCAACCACAATTGATTGACAACACAACATTTTAATACCATTAGAAACATTAAATGTAGGTACAGTACACTCTCCTTCATCGGACTCGGCGACATCGGAACTCCGCTTCATCGGAACTGAAAATCTGGATATTATTATTTTTTTTTTTTTACGAAATAAATAGTTTTTCCGTTTTAGCGCCTTCAATTTTCATTCGTTCTATCCGCACAACAGTGAAGTATCACATTTTGCATAGAACGTCATCAGGCGTTTTCCATAATCTGTACCCATCGATGTGATTTACGAGGCCGTGGAGTATTCGCACAAAAATAGAAAGAGGTAGGGAGCAGGAAGTGAACATCCGGTTCGACCTTGTCCCAAACTGTCATTCAGTCTGTCTCGTGTCGCGACTGCACCTGTGTTACGTGGAAGTCAGTTGTCTGCTGGAATATGAGTGGAATATGAATATGAAATATGAGAATAAAAATTTTGGATCTTTATTTCCTGCATTGTTTTTATTCCTATAGGTTCATTGTTACCATGTTCAAAGTTTGAGTGCCTTATTTTCATAAAATCTCTTGTGTTATCTTAAAAACAAGATGAATACAATCACGATAGGTCACCGTACGGGCGGAAATGATGACTCATGATGGACTCCGCTTCATCGGAATTTTTTGACATCCGAACCGGCCGTCCGCCACATTAGTTCCGATGAACGAGAGTGTACTGTACATGTTATTGTAGATACATAAGCCAAAAGTGTTCAAGATGATAGATTCGTATGCATATAAATATTGTTTCCTTTAAAATAATTTTCAGGGGGAGCTCACACCCAAAACCCTCGTCTGGACAAGCAATAAGTAAAGTTTTTGAAACAAATACCCACAAAAACTTACAAATTGCATGTCGATTGAACTTCAAATTAGAATATTTATGCTTACAGGCCCTACCATTTATGTAGTCTACTTGATGTTTCATAACAAATTCTACATTCAAAAGGAATTACTCTTTAAGACATAATTATGATGTAGACACTTATGATCAAAAAATATCAATAATCTGTGCTGTTTTAAGACCTAAGTACCAGGTTAACCGACCTTTGCTCGTTGGTTTCAATTTACTTTCGTTGTAGTGTCATGGTAATATGTTATTAAATTTCCACTAACAACCAACTATTCATCTTCACAGTTAACAGCTGCTTCAAAAAGATAGCTTTATATTATTTTCCTTTATTTTTGTATACCTTTCATATTGTTATTTCGTTACCAAAATAGCAACCCATAAGGCCAATGTAAAAATTACTACTTTTTCACTTAATTTTAGACCAAATTAGATTTTTCCTGGGGTTGAGTCTGTTTTGTAAACTTATTTTTTTGCCAAAATACTCTTATATGGAAAGTTTAAACAAAATCTACCCGCTAGATTTCGCGATCGTGGAACACACGTCCCTTCAGACAGTGCTTGTATTATATATATGTTTTAAGACCTAATAAGTTTAACAATATATTGCTATTGGTCATAAAATAATATTGAAATGCTCACTTTATGAGGGCAAATTAAAATATAATGTAGGCTTATTTCAAACATTAACATTACATTGACATTTTCTTAGTCAAGTCTTGAAATTGAAAACACACTTCTTTAATATAGATACAGGAAATCAATAACTCATCCATAACTAAAACAGAATATAACTTGGAAGGATGTCAACAACAATGGAGTCAGTAAAGTTGTTTAAGTTTTCATGTGACATGCTAACCCTAATGCGAAGGGAAAAGTAGAGCTCTTCAGATATTCGTCTAGCACACCTTTAATAAATACATGGCACAAGTATTCAATGCTTTTCAAAGAAAATGAATTGCTAAAATTATGGTGCCCAGCCAGATTCTCTTGTGTCTTGATACATGTGAATATCTAAATAATAATAGACAAGCATGTTTCTTTTCCTCCTTTTTTCACAGCTTGTGTTTGTCGTAGGAGAAATCCGAGGATACCGTTGGAAAGTTATTGTGCTATAGATGAGCAGAATCGTGTTTTAATTTGAATCGGCCCATGGGGCTACGCCCAACAGGCTCACAAACTTTCAACTATATGGGCGAACGAAAATTGATTGAATCATTAGACAGCTGTTGTAATAAAAAAGCTAGCAAATCAGGAAAAACACATGCTTCGGTTATACATATTGCTAGAACTAATTGGGTCCAGGTCCAGTCAGTCCAGATCAACTGAACAAAGGTTGAATTTCAACCAGGAGGCGATCTCTAGTTTCAAATATTTCTTGAGCAATGTATTTTTTACATCAACCTTTTTATACTGTTTTTTTACATTAACAATTTAATGATACTATATGAAAAAAGATCTATGTTTGATTAACAAGACAAGGGTTTGCAATGTTTTCTTTAAAAACATTAAAAATCACCATAATTTTAAAAATAAACAACAACAAAATCCTTTGTAGCGAGAGCCCTTGATACTGGTTTTTAATTTTATCCTGGAGATTCAGAGTATTTATAATTTGTAAACTGTACTAATCAGTACTACTTTGCTGATCCAATTGCATCTTTAAACATATCTATTTAGGGTAATGTGTATGCCAAGGGCATTTTCTTCAAGTAATCAAGATTTTGGGAAAGCAGCCCAAACCCAACAAGTGGTGGACATCCCAGGAATAAAACCCGTAACCTCTCGAACCAAAGCCCAAAAATTTACCATTCCCATTGTTTTTTAACCTATCTAACATCAACATTAGCACATTTCCTTACAAACAAGATAAACAATATGATTTCTGCCAGCTGTTTCTATTCAACCAATCAGCTTAATCTTTAATGACAAATAAATTTTGGCGGTGCTATCTGTGTTTAAGGTAATAACCAAATTGTGTTTAGACTAATAGTGTTCGGTTACGTGGGTTAGGTTAAGTTAGGTGCTGGAACTCACTGTTGAGTGCCGCCGAGTGCAGGCAACCAGCGCTCAGTTGTTCCACAGTTCCTTCTACTCCGTCGACCTGTGAAGGTACCTCTCGGTCCACAATGTCCCCCACTCCTAGCTGGCCGTCGCTGTTGCTGCCACACGTAAACAGCTTCCCAGAGGCTGGATGAACAACAAATCAAATACGGGTTGGTACTGAGACAGTAAAAACATGGGTAAGCAGATTGGGTTATCTGATGGCATGGTGACTTGTGGGTTATTACTTTGTATAGATCTGCAGTCAAAGTGAATGGGCCAAAACTAAACTAGCTAATCAAAGTATGACAGAAATAATGCCAACTGTAAGAAAATGTTAAACATCTCTATTTTATTCTGATGGACTTTGTAATTGATTTAATTTAAATTAAATAACATCTGTCTTTTAAAACATATGTTTTATTTATTGTTTTCAAAGCCACTGTTTATTAATGTTGTTAAGGCGCGTTTACACTGCAGTTGTCGACCAAAAGTTGTCAACCATTTTTGATATCTCAGTGTAAACGCTACAGCAACTCATTAGATTGATGACCAAATTTAGGTTGACGACCAAAATTTGGTTGACGACCAGTGTAGTACATACAAGTTGTTGTATCATACGGTTACATTTCTACCAACCTTTGATTAATAAATTTCTGATATTTCGTTTGATTGCATTAGGTGTTTACATGTAAAAACATAATAACAATTTTAAAATTATACTTTTTTAAATAATAGTATACACCATCGTCTCGAATCACAGAATAATTTGATACTGAATTTGATATAGTTATGCAACATAAACTTTGTTGTGTATAAGAATATCGAAAGGGTGCTTGGTATTGTGTCCATACTGAATTTTAATTTTTAATCAACCATTTTACATATTTTAACTGGAGGACAGCCTCGTGTCCCTTCCATGGTCCCTTCAGGTGGGACTAGTTATGACCCGGCGGCTGGGTCCTTGACAAGTTAACGTGAGGCAGAATAGCCGACCGAAATAATATGCTTTTTTCAACTCCTACCCCACCG
This sequence comes from Neoaliturus tenellus, assembly GCA_030545055.2. NCBI lineage: Eukaryota > Metazoa > Arthropoda > Insecta > Hemiptera > Cicadellidae > Neoaliturus > Neoaliturus tenellus. Next base: position 4,512,846 of record CM061537.1, read on the forward strand.
GCCAGCCATAAAACTGACCCCACCTGGAGTGACGCTGATTAACTTTCAGATGGAAAATGTTAAATGTTTTATTTTTAATATTAATTCAGTTTTTTTCGGATCAGTCGGATAGAGCCTATTATTTTGGCCCTCTGGTTCTGCGTAGTGGCGCGGCGGCAGGCGCGGCGATGGCCACGTAGTAACCAAAATAAACAACATTTCGCGAGAATATTTGGATAGGACAAGTTGTTGTAAACGTAATATTCATAAACTATGGCTGGAAATGATGAATTCATGATTTTGAGTACTTATTAAATTATGGAATCATTAAAAAATATACGGTTTAATAAATATTTTAGGTCTATTTAAAAAGTAAAAACATGCATATGAGGTTATGTAAACAATAAGTGGTCTAGCGGACGATAACCTGTCTCAGCTAAATGTTATATTACATCAATTGGTTTGTTCGAAAAGACTTTTTGGAAAACCAAATTGAATAGGCTGGTGAAATGTAGGCCTACTATATATAATAAAAACTATATTGTTAACTAATTAACCAGTATTTTAGTAAAACATGGCCCTAGTTCCCGTACGGGGTCGGTCAACATAAATAAAGTGACGTAGTTGCTTGATCACAGGTACCGATGGAATTCGCTAAAAGAGTTTTTAACTAATTCTCCTCTCCCCCCCCCTACCTGACCCCGGCAAACAATGGGTCCGTCCATTTTCATCCACCGCAAAAGAGGTTTGTTTACGTTTTGCATATCATGTGACAAATCCTACAAATAAAGTGTATGGAATTTGTCCCGTGATAGGCAAAACGTAAACAAATCTTTTTTGCGGTGGATGAACGTGAACGCACTCTTTCGCTCCTGCCAATGTAACTAGAACAAACCAAGGTAGGTGACATTAACAGCTGATTGAAGCATTTTAAAGTATCTCCTGCACCTTTGACGTAAAGTTGTTTATCTTCACACATGAGTGGTTTGCTTTGAATATTTTAAGTGCTGCACCTTTGACGTCATCGATTTTGTTATTGTTTTTGTTGATGTCACCTACCTCCTTCTCATTCTAGATTTCTTGGCTCCTGCAACCACGTACTCACAAAGACTTCGCCCTTCTTCTTCCTTCTTGTCTTGAGTCAGTCACAACATAACCCTCAAGTACCTTTAACTTAGTGTTGTGCCGTGATACAAAAGCAATTTCAAAATGAGTGCAGAAACGGAAATGGAGTGGAGTCAAGACTTGATTATACAGTTAATAAATTTGTACCATGCCAATCCGGTTCTGTGGAACCAAATACTCCCTCAGTATAAAGATAAGAACGTCAAAAACTATGCCTGGAGTGATATAGCTCGCGAGCTTGGCGTTAGCAAGGCGGAGGTAAAGAGAAAAATTACTAATTTAATCACAACCTTTCATCGAATTGACAAGAAGAAAAAAGGAAAATCAGGCATGGGAGCTGACGAGGGCAAAGTAAAATGGGTTTTTTACGACTCTCTTATGTTTTTGAAAGACAAAACGGCTCCAAGACAGACTCGTGAGACTGAGCTTGAGAATCCGTCAAGTCAGGTAAGTCTTTAATTGTAAATCATAGTAGATGTATGTTGTATGATAGATTGCGTCTTTAAAGTTATATATTCATATTAATACCGTTTAAATTTGTTATTGAATTGAAAGGAGTTATATTTTTTAACTGTAAAGGATTTTTTTTTGGCATTTTATTCATATTACAATAATGATAAAGTAGGGTTACTGTTACTTGATCACTCTAAATTCACAAGCATGAAACTAAATTAATATTTTTCTTGCCATGACACACTACCCATTGGACTTTTAAAGTAGTGCCCAAATTCATCCCGGAAGAGCATTGCTAGTTTTGAAGGTTTCTTTGGTATTCGCTTGATTTGCAGCAATGTTTCTCTTGGCATTCCAACCACTCTCCATTGTCCCGGTACTAGAGATTCTGTTTGGGCATCTTCATAGTCGAAGGAGCCGGAAGGTGTGTATGAAGCACAGGATGATTCACTTCTGCGTAAAAAGTTATGTAGATGCACACAAGCTAACACGACCCTCTCCGCGTTTTCCGGCTCAAGAAGAATCGGTTTTCTTAGCACTCTGAATACAACAGAGAGAATACCAAATGCGTTCTCTACTACTCTTCGAGCTCGGCTTAGTCTATAATTGTAAATTCTTTCAATGCTCCCTTTGTCATGCAGTCCAGGAAATGGTTTCATGATGGAGGTTTGAAGAGGGAATGCATCATCTGCCACAAATACAAATGGCACTGGAAGGTATCTCCCAGGTAATTTGCAAGGTTCTGGAATATTCAAACTGCTCTCCTTCAGCAATTTTCATAACGAACTCTGTGCAAAAACTCCTCCGTCAGAAATCCGGCCTTGACATCCAACCGAAACATACGTAAAACAATAATGGGCGTCAACGACAGCCAGTAGGACGATGCTAAACAAGCCTTTATAGTTGAAATATTCGCTTCCTGTGTTCATTGGTGCTTGTATCATCACGTGTTTCCCGTCTAAACTTCCTAAACAATGGGGGAAATTCCACTGGCGGTTGTACTCTTCTGCATGGTGCAGCCATTCTTCTTTGGATTTGGGAAGCTGAAAACAAAACACAAACAATATGAAACAAAAAACACTTATGTGACAAAGGCACAAAACACGATTTTTATCAGTAGATGTAAGGTTGGCCTCACAAACCTCATCAGTTGATTGCCGACACGTCAGGAAGAGTGCATGGCGAAAACGACCAAAGTACAAAAACAGGGTGTCAAACAAATGCAATCCCATACGATTTGAAATGTATGTATGTATGAAATGTACGATGAAATATATTTAGCCTATAATAATTTTACCATAACAGTTTAACTAATCTTAAGTAATTAAAGTTTAAGTTGTAAGAAAAGTAATCATTTTTGCGGAATCTTGTTTTAAGAGTAATAAACTAAAAGCTTAAAATTAGTTGTTTTTACAACTAATAGACTATTGACATTTTTATGTTTCAGGTCGACGAAACCGATGACTTCATTGAGGATGAAGACGAAGCTAGCCCTCAGATACGCGAAACATCTAATTTAACGGCAACCAACGGCACTTCAGCTTCATGTCTCTCTACCGGTAGGCCTACTGTCAACACAGAAAGTCCTCATGTCATCTCCGAAGATCCTACGGTCATAACAAGAACCCCTTCCATTTCTTTAACTAATATTACTAAACGTAAGAGGAAGCTTAACCCAATGGTTGAAAAAGCTTACCAAACTATGGTGAATTTGGAAAAAAAAGTCAAACAAAGAGACGAGCACGATATATTTGGGGAACATGTAGCTTCCCAACTGAGAAGGATGAAAAGTGATCGGAACAGGGCCATAGCAAGGAACAGAATTAGTAATATTCTGTTTGAAATTGAAATCAACGATATGGACGAGCATTCAAGTCCCGTCGCCGTTGCTGAAGTTGGAGATAATTCGAATAGTGGCAAAAACTCGGATTCCCGATCAATAGACACTCTAAATAATAGTTCTGATACTGAGCTTATTGGTTTGGAAAAGTATTATAATGATAATGGAAAAACATTTATACAGTTGTAAGTTAAACACAATAGTTACCAAATAAGTATAGCAACATTGAAACCCCGTTTTGTATTACTACTAGGTCTAATTTGTAAGATATTGCAAAGTTACAAAAAATCCCTATCGTTCTATGTGTTTAGTTAAGTATAACTTTAAGTGTAGTTTATGAATAAAAATAAATATTTTACTTGTATTTTTATTGCTTACCTTTATGTTATCCTTTAGAAAATCTATCAGTGCTTCACACACCTCAGGTACACATTGAGATATCGTAGATTTTGAAATCTTAAACAAAACACTGAGGCTTGCATAGGAATCGCCAGTTGCCAAATACCGCATAGTTACAGCCACTCTTTCTCGCACTGTTATGGGTTTTCGGAAGTTTGTTTCTTTCTTACAAATCCTATGTCCAATCGCAGTGATCAATAATTCGAAATCAGGGCTGGTGATTCTCAAAAAGTTTTTGAAACTACCCTCGCACCTTAGTTCGTTTGATAGAGGATCACTGTCATCTCTTTGCAGGTCATTTAATAACTCATTACCACTGTAAGTGGATCTTGCTAGCAGTGAGGGTTTTACCCAGTGTCTTCTTGGTGCCCGATGATGATTTGCTAAAATTATGCACGCTGCCGCAGCTAAAATAGCGTCATCCAGGCTCAACATTCTCAACACTCACTTATAAATAAATCAGCATAAAGGTTAAATAAAAACCAATAACATAAATAATAAACAAAAACAGATTTTGGTTGTCAACTCTGGTGTAAACGCTCATTTATTTGGTCAACAACTTTGATTTATTTGGTTGTCAATTCAGGTTGTCGACCGCAGTTGTCGACAAAAATTGTTGATGACTTTTGGTTGACAACTCCAGTGTAAACGGGCCTTAAGAAAGAAACTGGAGTATAGGCACGAAAAACGAGAACGCAGCTCTAGACAAGATGGGTGTTTGCATATGAAGAAGGTTCGATTAGAAACAGGGAAAAAGGCCTTTAAATATTTTGGACCAAAAAAATATAATGCTTTACCACCAGTTGTAAAAACACTCAGCTATTGGTCATTTAAGAGTAAGGTTAAGGAAATTTTTTGTTAATTTGGCTTTTGTATTTTAAATTGAAATTGTATTCACAATAGTTATTTGTCATCTATACAGTATATATAACTCTGTAAGCGATATTTCTTGAGCAAAATTGTGAGCGTCATACAGATCGCAGAAAGATGGGAGGGGTCTCAAATTAAAGGTCTCGGTCCCATGCACGAGGGAAAACTATCGGCGTGACCATAATATTAACAGGAAATGAGAAATAACGTAAAACGTCCTCCATAAGAATAGCATGGGGATTTAAAAAACGTCTGCTTTGTATACATTAAAACATATGTTATGGTGTAATTTCAAAATGAGACACAGATGATAACATTGAGTGAAGATAACAAAATAATTCACACCAAGAGAAGCAATCTATATAAATAATTAAGGGAAATTTCTTGGGCAAAATTGTGAGCGTTTTACAAATCGCAGGAAGATAGTAGGAGTCTCAAATTAGAGGTTTCGGTTCCATAAAGTGTATGCATAAGTTACAAGGAAATGAGAAATATAGTAAAACGTTCTCCTTATAGAATAGAATGGGGATTCGAAAAATGTCTTCTTTGTGTACATTGAAACATATGTTTTGTTTTTATTTTAAAACGAGAGACAGATGATAAAATTGAGTAAAGAACTATTCATAGCCAAATGACAAAAATTAACCCTAGTGGTTGGTTTTATTTTAAGACAAAAAGTGTCAAATAATCATATTGAATGACGATGACACATTAATTGATACTTAAAGTGTATCAGTCAGTGAAGTTTTAGTATTCTTTTAGCTGAATTTTCCGAGACACCTTTTTGTCATTTCATAGATTGTAGGATTATAGAAGACGAGTTAAAATCAAAGACGTTTGTCCTACATACTAGAGGAAAATGCAGCAGGTAAAAAACTTAACAACAAAGTGGGAAATATATAAGAATGATTATTTTCTGAAAAGTTCTCCTTAAAGATTCACCATGAAGTGATTTTAAAAAAAATCTGCTTGGTTTACACAAAATCAAGAGTTTTGATTAGGAGGGATGAATATTCATAGCAAGTGAAGATGCACTTTGAGGTGCTGTGTTTAAATTTTGTGACTAAAACATAAAAAATAAAATAAACTGGCAGGAGCTAAAAAATCAATATTTATTTCATTGCTGCTTTTCTATGTTATATTAAAAAGCCGTCACAGCTCAATGAAGGGACTACGATTTCTTTCAAAACTTATTTTCCATAGATCGATATGAGTTTAACAACAGACAAAATAGAGCATTTACAAACCGGTGACCTAATAGTACAGGATTGATAAGAGTAGGCCTACTTGGGGGCGAATGGTGTGTTCAAACGGTATTGTTAAAATATTATATACAGCAAATTAAAATAAAATTTTCTGGAAACCTTCGTTGTGGAAGAAATGGTACGCAATTATTCATGCTATTTAGATTTTATGATTAGGGGCTTTTGCCCCTATGAGCCACTAGTATATGTACAAAACTGTATTTCGAAAAAGGAGTTGTCTTGAAAAGCAGAGATTTGTATCTTTGAAGAACACTCATAAATAAAGGCATTATTATTATTATTAACCTACTATAAGCACCAGTTTTTTGTGGCTGTCTAGATCCTATCGTCCCTGCATCCACTGTGGACTTGACCGGGGCCTACGTAGGCCCCGACTTGACCCACTAGCACCATTATTTGTTCAGACATATTCTATCTTGAGACTGTTTTGGAAAGTAAAACTAGGCAACTAACGGTGACATTACTGACCCCTGAATCAGGTGTTCCATTTCTGTTGAATTATCCGTCTATACCTAAACTCTGTGAACACGCAAGAAATATTAATAGATGGTAAAACTTTAAAATAAACTCCACTCACTCTTTCTGTTTAGGGAAATATGTTTGTTACAATCTCTTATTTGTTAAGTTTTAAAAGTGAACAGGAAAATAAATTAAAAGCCATTGTTAATTTCTCGTTTATATATTGTTCATTAATAAAATTTCAAACATGTTTGTAGAGACAGATGTTTAATCACTTCTTTCTAAAAGAAATTATGTACTCTTTATGTGGTCCTACTCCACCAAATTCTAAGCAGAGGTCAGGCACAGCATTGTACTTTTCCACAAATTCTTGCTTGATGATGGACACAAACCGCCTTGGAAGGAACAGATGCCCAACAGTGAACCCGGTATCTGCAATTGGTTTCCCGAAATCGATAACGGCGATTACAGCAGTGTTGTTATCTTTTTTATCCCCGAAGAGAACATTTTATACTTGCACTCGTCTGAACTCTGTCACAGGATAGCTCCTGCCTTCCTCCAACTGTTTCATTTTTAGTGTCGGTGGCAGCTTAGCACTGCTCAACATATTAAAAGTTTCAGCTACACCGGCCATTTTCTGCAACACATACAACCTCAATTAAGACTGAGTTACAGTAACATGTAAGCAAAGAATACATCTTTTTTGAAAATGTTTTAATGAACTTTCGATTTAACATAATAAGAATTCAATGCACTAACAGGCATCTACAACAGGCAGGTGTGTTTTGAGTATTGAAAATGACTCATTTTTTACTTTAAGGAGTCTAAATATATTTTGTTATAATGTTAACAAAGCAAAATAAAACAAATATCTGAGGGAGGTTTGTTATTTCCATCTAATCTAGCAGCAAGAGTAATAGCAAACATTTTACTTGAACTAATATAAACTCGTAAACTAGATACACCTTTCTTTATTTTAGGCACTTAATATAGTAAAGAACGCGTGAATAATAGTTGGATATTAATTCGCTCTTTAAGTCTGTCCCGTGTATCCCCTCCCACTTTTAGCCGTAACGGACCTACGCACTTCTATAAAACTCGACCCCAGGCTAGTTTCGACTCAGAGTCAATTCATTCACTATGTCGGACTTAAAAGTGTGTTTTTTGACAGCGATTTTAACAATCTGTGTGTTACTCTTTCTCGGATAATTGAAATGTTTCCAGAAAAAAACTTTCAGCGGTAAGTAAATAACTGTTATATTACTTATTCCTTATACAAATTTTATGTATTTTTAAAATCTAAACTCTTTAATAGTATTCAAAATGTTTTCTTTTTTATTTTAGTTTTCGAATCAAACAGTTGATTTTATTCAATAAATTTTGTACACTACCTTAAATATTAAAAGCATTTTTGAAATTTAATGCTATGTGTAAACCCTTTTGTATTGAAGCACAAACAGTATTTTAACATTAAAAATGTGAAAAGCGAAAGTGTTACCAATCGGCTTTACTCTTTTGTGTTTAATGTGTAAAGCGTTATTTGTTTCAAAACAAACTAATGTGGTTAAGAAATTTTGTTTATTCTGTTTACTTTTGCAATCAATGTGAGTATCCAAATATCGTTAACAAATTCTCAAGAAAACACGTTGTTATTAAACATTTATTTTGCACCTAATGATTAAACAAAATTGTGGTTTTATCAAAAAGCAAATTGTAATGAAAGAAAAACTACTTTGAGTAACGTTATGCAACATTATTAAACTTATCAATTTAACTATATTAAATTTACCTTTATTATAGTATCATTGTGAACACGATTAGATTTATACTAAAACCAACTGTACTTTTTGTATTTCACATTTGTTTTAAAACCTATGCCTCCTCAACCACAAGCTTCTAAAATAGAATTCAGTGTTTTTACACAAAACACAGTTAGTTTTTATTTAAATCCATTCATACACAAAACATTTAAACTAAAAATTGTTGATATCTTGGTTTTTATTAGTTGAATTATGTTTTAGAAATAGCAACATCTGAGGAAAACTCGGTTTTTTGGGGAGGTGCCTTCAATCATTGAAAACAGCTGAAACAAACCATTACTAGAAACACAGCCCCGCAAAATCAATATCATCTTCCACTGACATCAGACACCACCCATACAAAAAACCCATCAACCCTGTCCGCCCCTTAACCCCCCTACCAGTCAGTTCATTGAGTCCACTACCAGTCCGTTCATTGAGTCCACTACCAGTCCGCCCAATGACTACCCCGCCAAATAACCAAGTGGAAATAATCGATTTACCAGAAAACCCATCCCCGCTACCAATGTTCCCCGAGGAAACGGAAGAGTTCCTATCACAACTCTGTACAAGTGTCGATATTTCCTAAATCATCTTTTAAACGTTTCTATTTTAATCCAAAAATATTTCACCCAAATTATTAAGCAAATAAAAAAAATACTTTTTTAAAATAGATTCAAACGGTTAATACTATAAAAGTTTTCTAATTGCATGTTAAGAACAAATTTAGTTTTAGTACTTACATGGAAGAAACAATCACAAGCGAATGACTTCTTAAAATGCTACCTTACTATATATAAGCGCCTTTTTTTCTCCTAACGTGGTAAAGAGTGGGGAACAAAACGGATCTTTTTTTATTCTTTTTAGCCGAAATGGCTTGGCTTTGGATTATTTCCACGCAGCCGTTATAACTCTTTTATATTTCTTTTCTCTGAGTCCTTCTGTGGTTGTCTTAAGTTGGGTGGGTAGTTTCACTCATATATCTGAAACAAAGGTTTGGTTTTGTTAGTTCACAGAACATTTATGTGTATAGTTGTTTTGATTAATTATTGTAATTAGTTATGTACACAATTTGAAAGCGGGTTGCACGAAGGGTTGGGAGGTTGATAGGATATGAGGTTGGGTGTGGAAGTCTTCTCGGCCAGGGGTCCATCAGGCCTTTCCTAACCCGAAACGGGAGGGGGACCACGAAAAGAAGAACCCACTAGCCAGGGAGATTTTTGTGTTGTGTTAAATTTGTTTTTTGATTATCAGTAAGAGTCTGTTTAATTCCTTGAACATTTCCTGATCCAAACTGCTCAATAAAAGGATAATTTTTTCTGTATGATTGTTGCTGATGATAGAGTTTATTTTCTTAAAACACTGTTGCCTAGAATATTCATATTGTGGACATTCCAAAAATAAATGTTCTGTAGTTTCCTCTGTTCAAATGGAACATTTTATGCATAGGGGAGTGAAGTACAACTTCATTCTGTATAAATACTTATTGACGCATGCGATTCTCATCCTAAGTCTACTTATATTAATTATTTCCCATCTGGTCAATTTTTTTTCATGGAACCAAGGTTTTGGTGGGCTATTTGTTTGGATTCTTTTGTACCACCCAGCTTTAGTTGATGCCATCATTTCTCCATTTCTTTGTTTAAGGATTTTCTTCCTTTGGTATGCTTTTAAGTCTGGTAGTGGGAGTGTGATATCTGTCACTTGTATTCCATTTATGGTTGAGTCTTTGGCCAGCTGGTCAACAACTTTATTATGTTTTAGGCCCACATGACTAGGCACCCATTGAAATACTACTATTCTTTTTGGAGTCTAGACAATTTTTAACTATTTCCAGGCTCATGTTTTCTTCGATCACTCCATAAACTATGCTTTTTAAGGACAGTAATGCTGAAAGTGAGTCGCTGCATATTAGTATGTTGTTGTGGGGCAGTTCTTTAATTATTTCTATGCTTTTTGATAATGCATATTGTTCTGCTGTGAATATAGTAGCGTTTTGAGGAAGCTGATATTTGTGTTGAAGTTTCATTTGTGGGATCCAGATGGCTGAGCCTGTGCTGTCTGCTGTTTTAGAACCATCTGTAAATATTTTGATATGGTCCTTATAGGTTATGTTCATTAGTTGATTTATCAGTTGATGGTTTGTGATCGGATTTTATTGATTTTTAAATAATTTGTTTTCGATGATTGTGTCATTTATGGTTATGCTTATATCAGTGATTTGGGGAGGGAGTTCCCAATCAGTGGTTCTACTTTTTTGCAAGTTGTCTTCTAAGTAGTTTGGGTTGAAATCTGTAAGGGTTGTGATTGCTTGGATGTATATAGGGATTTTTTTGTTTTCCCAAAATGGGTTAATGTTTGTGAGCAATCCTAAGAATTGACATCTGTGGTGATTCGGGTTTGTACCATTTGTACTGTCAATTAATGTTTTGTACATCAATCGTTCTGTAAGAGTTTCTCTTCTTATTCGCAAGGTTTCTGTAGCGGTTTCATTCTGAAGGGCCAAGATAGGGGTCGATTTGCCAGCTCCTAGTACCACGTACCACTCTCAAGGCTTGATTTTGTATCTTTTCTAGTTCATTTAATCTGTGTTCATGGAGATGGCCAAATAGAAATGAACAGTAGTCGAGTTTGGTGCGGATTAGGCTTTTGTAGATTTTCAATAAAAATTCTGGGTTGGTTCCTTTTTTACCACATGCAAGGATTTTTATTATGTTTAAGTCTTTGTTACATTGGTTTGCTAAATTTGAGATGTGTTGTTGATAATTTAGTTTACGGTCGATTGTAATGCCTAGGAGTTTTAGTGTATCTACCACTGGGATCTCCTGTCCACCTAATGCCAGTTTTATGTTACAGTTATTGATTTTCTTTTTTCCTGGAAATTACATTGATTTACATTTTTCTGTACTTATGTTGAGATGCATATCATTAAGTACTTTTCCAAAATGTTCTAGGGCTTCTTGTGTTTTTTCAATAGCAACTCCTAAATTCTTGTTGTTTGAGTATATGACAACATCATCGGCATATTGAAGAGAAGAGACTCCATATGGTAAATGTTCATTAATTTCTGCCAAGTATATTGAGAACAGAAGTGGGCTAACGGATCTTGTTTGACCCACTTAACACAAAAAAGGAGATCCTGTTTGTAACAAGAAGTATAATAATAAACTAGGTCAACCAGATCTGGTTTGGCCCACTTAGCAAAAAAAGTAGGTTTTAAGGTGAACCGGATGTGCGTTGACGTTGACCCACTTAACATAAAAGTATGTCATGGCCTCCTTTCCGTTCCTCTTTTGAGACATTCCTGGACCAACTTTCACTACCACCACCATGTGTCTCACGAGATATAAGCGAGGTCTACCCGAGTTTCTACAGCAGTAAGCTCGCCGACAAGACAACATCTCCACGATCAGGTACAACATTAATTTTATTTGAACTGTTATTTTGATAAAAGCTCTTGTTCTGTTAGTCAATTAATTCTATTCTTTTAGTAAACTTCCTTTACTTGCGTAGTTTCAGTTTACAGTTTAAATCAGGTATTGTGTTTTAAAACAACCATGACAACTTTTCCTAACGCTTAAATCTTTATTATGGATATTTTATTTATACATGTTAAACTAAAATATACATTGTAATTTGCATTTTTAGTTAAAGCCAATTTTTCTGAATCTTTGTTATTGCAATGGGATAACCCCGCAAACGTTACATTGGGTAGAACAAAGAACGCTGCTTATAAAATAAAATTGCATAAAACATAGTACTATTACATTAAACACCCGTGTCTATAGTTCAATTAAGCGTAGGGCAAGAGGAAGAGTTTAATTCCTGTACAAAATTAAATTTTTGTGAAACACTGTTTTCTGACACTGTAATAAAAATAAAGAATCACAATCACTTGACTAGTGAGATGTAAAGTAATAATTTTTTGAGCCTGAATATATTTTCAGATATATTTTACGGGAAGGAATTAACACTTTAGCATACGGACACTATCTGTTAACAGCAAAAGCATAAAAGATCTAAATAAAATAATATTGTTACATTAAACTTTTTATTTTTATTTTAAAACACTTCTTTCTAACTCAGTCGCTTATTTATATGTATAAACTAAAATATTGTCTAGATACTTTAATACTTGTCTAACGTTGTATGGTAAATATTTGTTTAACTTTGCTTGTAATGTGTAAATATATATTTTGTTTATAGAAAATGTGTTCGTCTGTTAAGCATAATATTTAAATGAAATATCATTAAGGCATTACACTTTTCTTTTTAAAACACTAGTTTGTAGCTCATTTGCTAATTGATATATTGTTACTAAAATGTGTCTTGATAATTTAATGTTTGTCAAACGTTGTATGATATTTATGAAAGTATTTAATTTTGCTGCTATGTGTAAATACATTATATTTATAGAAAATGTGTTTATCATTTATATGCCTTATTTGAGAACAAACAAGGTGTAAGAAAGAGAAATAGAGGGAGAGTGAGAGAGAAAGGGAGGATACATAAAAACATAAAAACAGCTTTTAGAGAAATACACACAATATTTATTTAAAATTAAATAAAACAAAACTTTGTACAAGAAAATAGTTGTAAATAAATCTATTCAATTTTAAAAAAGTAGGATTCTTTTGCGAGTTCTTCAATTACTTGTTCCGACACGCTCTCATTAGAATGTGCACGCAGTTCATCATCCAGCCAAGGTCCAAGGGGGTGATTTGAGGTCACGATCGAAGGTATAGACGCAGAGTGGAAGCCTGGAGACGTGGTGGTTACTAATTTCTGTTTGTAGTTCACGTAGAATGTTCTCTCTCATGCGGATTAGTTCACTAGAACGTTGTGAACTGACGGCTGCAATCGCTTTGGAGCGATACTGTGTCTTAAACGAGTCTACATATTTCTTCATCAGTCGTTCAACAGGAACTTTACATTTGTTACATAAATTATAATACTCGTTTATACACTCAATGTTCAGGCAAAGCTTGGTCCATTCGTCTTGCGTCATCGTTATTGCGGGCAAGGATTTTTCTTCCTCTTTGATGTACCAGTAGGAATTTTTGTAGTCATCGTCGTCGTCGTTGTATCTGAGGGTTGTTGTCCAGTCCAGTTCCTGCTGGGCAAGGTGATTGCGGTGACGTGTAAGGCAAAGTGTAGAATCAAAGTCCTTGGATGGGGAGATAAAGGGGTAAAAATCTTTCATCAACTGCGGGGTTTGAAAGTCACAATGTCATGTCACAGAGTTCATGATTAGAAAGGCGCGAACACTTTGTAAAGAGAAAGGGATTCTGGCTATACCTGGTCCAAAAGAAGGGCGTAAAGTCCATCCTGAAGTCATTGAAACTGTAGAAGATGATGAATACAGTATGATCTTACCTGCTGCTAAAGATCGAGTGAGTGTAAAACGAAATTAGTATAAACAAAAACGTCTTTTATTATGTAACTTAGAAGAATTGTATATTGCTTTTAAACAAAAGTATCCCCATTTGAAAATTGGCTTATCTAAATTTACTAGTATATGTGTTGCTCGAAATCGAGCAATTTACTTTAATACAATACAAATGTTACTTTTAGCTCAAAATCAACGACATCCGGCCAATACACTATTGTGAATATCTTTTGTTTAGATATTTTAATATTGTATGCTTTAAATTAACATATGATTTAATTTATCTTACAACTGTTTACAAACAATGTTGATGTTATGGTTTTGAAATAGAAACTTATACTTGAATTAAAAAATGTCTCTTTTTATTTAAAACCGGTAATTAATAATTAAACATGGCGCAGTCGACATTTAAGTGATTTTATATTCGTTTGTAACCGGTAATTTGAAAAATGGATTTTAATAAGCCAGATAAGTTATTTTTAACAGGCAATGTGCCTGAAAATTTCAAACAGTTCAAGGAAGAAATTGAAAATTACTTTATAGCGACAGAGACATTGAAGAAACCCAATTGTGTACAAGTGGCGCGATTGAAGAATTTAATGGGTAAAGAAGCTTTGCAGTTGTACAATTCTTTAGTTACCGATGCCACTGATGAAACTGTAGAATCCATCATGGACGTACTTGGAAATTATTGTTTGCCAAAAAAGAATGAAATTACGGATGTTTTCAAATTCATCTCATGCAGACAATCTGAAGGTGAAATCTAGCTAATTTGAGGCATCATGTAAAAATTTGTGATTTCAAGGATCAAGAGTCTAAACTAATGAAAGCCCAGATAGCACTTGGAATTTATTCCAAAGAAACCAAGGAACGTTTATTAAGAGACGATGCTTCATTAGAAAAAATTATTGAATACTGCAAGAGTATTGAGCTTGCCGAAAACAATTTTAAGATTATAAACAAAGGAAGCGACCAGATTCCCTGTTGTAGCACTGACCAGATAAAGCCAACGTCATCAAACATTGCAGCATCCAAAATCCAATGTAAGAAATGTGGAAAGAATCACAACTATAACCAGACCTGTCCTGCATTAGGAAAAGTTTGTACTTTTTGTAAGAAGCCAAACCATTTCAGCAACGTGTGTTTTAGGAAACGTTTTCTGGCAGGAAGACAAAACAAAGACCAACACATTCAACCCTTGTATAATATCAATGAACAGCAACAACAGGCTGAAGAAAACGAGGCTGAATTGATTGACTCTGTCCACTTGGTGAGTGCTGATAAGCAAAAGGTATGGTTAAAGAAAATACTAGTAGACAATATCTTACATGTGAATTTTAAACTTGATACAGGTGCTGAGGTAAATGTGTTACCTTATGAGATCATTAAGAATTCTAGCTTATCTTGCAAACTAAGAAAAAGTAAGGTACAACTAGAAGCATATGGGGGGTTTAAGATAATACCTTTGGGAGAGATCACTGTTCAAGTAGAAACAAATAAGAAATTAGATGTAATTGATTGTATTGTAGTAAAAGGTAGTACTACACCTATCTTAGGGCTTGAAGCATGCACTAGATTGGGGTTGATACAAAGAGTCGATACCGTAGGTAAAGTAAACTTGAATACAAGTGCTTGTGATAGCAAACAAAACATATGTAATGATTTCAAAGATGTATTCAGCGGTTTGGGCTGTTTTCCTGACCAATGTTCTATTAAGTTAACAAACAATGCAATACCTACACACCTTGGGGAATCGAAAATGAATGCAATCGTCTCCAATTTCTATTACTGGCCCGGAGTAAGAGCAGTTGTGAAGAACATTGTTGATAGATGTGATATTTGTCAGAAGTATAGAAGGTCAAACGTCAAGGACCCACTCACTTGCCACGAGATACCTAACGTGCCTTTCTTAAAAGTCGCCGCAGATATTGCCGAATGTGCTGGAAAGATATACTTGATAGTTGTTGACTACTACTCCAGGTGGTTAGAGGTGGTTAAAATCAACAGTAAAAACAGTTTCTCCGTGAAGAACGCATTAGTTCAAATATTTGGTAGATTTGGGATTCCACAAATTATGATAGCTGACAACATGCCTTTCGATTCTTATGAACTAAGAGAGTTTGCAAAAGAATGGAATTTTAAAATACAAACAAGTCCTAACTATCCTCAAGCCAATGGCTTAGCAGAAAAAGCTGTAGGTATTGCTAAAAAGCTTATAAAAACTTCTTTATAATCAAGATCAGATCTAAACTTGAGCCTACTTAACTACAGAAACAGTGTTGTCGCTGGACTTGACTATTCTCCGGCTCAATTATTAATGGGAAGGGTATTAAGATCGAAACTACCTCTTCCAAACAACAGATTAGAGCCCAAGATAATCCCTCATCAAGATGTAGCAGATCAAATGAAGATAAAAAGAATCAATCAAAAATCTTCCTATGATAGAACAACTAAACAAGAAACAGTGTTTAAAGAAAATGATCCCGTTTATGTACAAGATATTCGAACCAAACAATGGGAACCTGCTGTGATAATAAGAGCTGCTGAGACTCCAAGGTCATACATAGTGCAAACTAAGAAAGGAAAACAATTCAGAAGAAACTCTATTTGCATAAGAAGAAGAAAAGTTGATTCTGTAAAAGGGGAAGATGTTTAGATATTTTAATATTGTATGCTTTAAATTAACATATGATTTCATTTATCTTACAACTGTTTACAAACAATGTTGATGTTATGGTTTTGAAATAGAAACTTATACTTGAATTTAAAAATGTCTCTTTTTATTTAAAACCGGTAATTAATAATTAAACATCTTTAATCACCACAACACGTATTTACAGCTGATTATTAACAGATGTTTAAAATGCTTTATTCAATCCCAATGTTATTTAAATGGGAAATTTTGAGATTTCAATGGTGGATAGCACTTTATTTTTAGTCTGATTCTCATCAGTTTTTGGCGGAAACAACTAAAGACCAAGCCCTATCCAACGACACCAAAAACTTGAAAATCGGTTGAAAATTGTAGGAGGAGTTCTCAAGACAAAAAAACCCTTAGCGTATTAAATAAATATAGATTTTATTTTTATTTATT
Source organism: Neoaliturus tenellus (assembly GCA_030545055.2). NCBI lineage: Eukaryota > Metazoa > Arthropoda > Insecta > Hemiptera > Cicadellidae > Neoaliturus > Neoaliturus tenellus. Next base: position 4,529,518 of record CM061537.1, read on the forward strand.
TATTTATTTATTTACATTGTCTAGCCACGCCCTTACATGCAGTGTTTGCCTGGGCTGTAGACCTGTCATTTGGTTCCTTAACTACTATTTACATGGCATAATGATGTCTAAAAATAAAACATGGTCCTCCCTGGGAAAATACACAACAACCACTGGCATTTAACATGCAAAAAAGATTCATGTAGAAATCAGGATGTTGTGATCCTGATTTTCTGCAAATTCTGTAGCTTTCGACCAAAATGGTGCGTTTTAGCTGGGTCTCCTGGCACCCATGCAGTCTGTGTTTGCGTAATACACCAGAATGTTTATTGGTTGGCCTCAGTTTTAAACCTAAACCATAAGGAGGCAATCCATCAACTTATGGATAAACAGGTTTGTAGCAGAGAAAGCAGAGATTGTATGCTAAGGTGCTGTAAAAATTTTCCAAAGAGCAGTGATGAACTAAAAAGTTACTTACATGGCATTTTAGAAGACTTTGATGGTGATGATGAAATTAAGTTTTCTCAGTGGGTGAATGAAGAGCGGATGAAACTTCAAACACTGAGTCTTCCTATACAAGAATTTGTTGATCTGATGATTGAAAAACTAGAAGGGCTCATTCCTCACTCATACATTTCCAAAACACAAAATGCATATTTAAAAAGCAGAAAAGAAAATCTATCTCAGAATGAGGCATTAATATTAATGGACTTCGCAGAAAACTAATTTTGTCCTGCAACACGAAGTTCAATCGTATCACTGGAGCCATGCAAGTTGCTCCTTGCATCCGACTGTGGTTTACACATGAGAAGCTGACGGATCTTTGAAAGAAACTCCTTTGTGTTTTATTTCAGACGATTTGAACCACGATGTCCCATTAGTAAACTGTGTCCAAGAAAAAACCTCCAAATATATCAAGACTAATTTTCCACATGTTAAAACAGTTGAGTACTTTACAGATGGGTGCAGCGCCCAGTACAAGAACTACAAAAGTATGATGAATTTGTGTCATCACATCTCAGATTTTGGTATTGAGGCATGTTGGTCCTTCCATGCCATTAGTCATGGCAAAACAGTTTGCGATGGCATCGGAGGTACGGTAAAAAGAACTGTAACTAAATAAAATCTTCGGAGTGCAATGGAACCCATTCAAATTACCAATGCATATCAGATGTTTGAGTTTTGTTGCAGTCTCGTTTCTAGGATAGTTTTCTTTTTCATTAACGAAGAGGAAATAAATATGGCTCGAGACAGACTGGAAAGACGTTTTTCAAAGGGCAAGACCATAACAGCACACGAAGTTTTCACTATTTCCACCCAACATCTGAAGATGAAATAATAGCTAAACGAACAAGTCTGGATGCTGCAATTAGTCTAAAGTTAAATTTTAAGAAAGGAGGGGTTTCATCACCTTTGACTCCAATTAAACCTAATCTCCAATCATATGTTGCCTGCGTGTATGAAGATAGATGGTGGGTCGGACTGATTCACAAAATTAATGACGACGAGGGGGACTACACCGTTTTATTTATGCACCCTCATGGTCCTTCAGATACATTTTACTGGCCAAGAGAGGATAAGTGCCCAGTGCCTCCTCAGCACCTTCTATGTAATATTGATACGCCTGAAGTAACAACTAATTTGGGACGGACCTACAAACTTACAGCCAAAAGCCAAAAGAAAATTGTAGTGAACTGGAAGCTATTCAAAGAGAGTTTCTAGCTGGGTTCTAAGTTTTAAAAGATACCATCAGCATGTACATAAACTGAGCATATTGTAAATTAAAATAACTTTAGACAGTGTTCATAAATCCTTGAAATAGTGACATTTATCTTGAACATTGAATCAATTATTTTAAGGACCTAATCTGCATTGATTTACTATCCTGCCCATGATTGGGGAGTAAATTTAAAGAGATATGTAACTAGAAATTAGGTAACTAAGAATTTGAAGTTTAGAAATGTAAACACTTTTTGGTACAATGTCTTAATGTGGTAACTCAATAAAAATAAATTTTAACTTTACACTGTGCTTACACTGATAAAAACTCAAAACTCCATAAATTTTATTTTATCATTTTGTAGGGCCTTTAATCTACTTTTTGGTAATATACCTAACTCCTAAATTGGGTTCAGGAGGGAGACTAAAGTTATTAACCAGGTTTCAATCACATGTCAAATTTTAGGAAACGATCAAAAATTTAACTTTAGGGCTTAGTCGAGAGCTTGAATAAGTATAACAGTTGAATCTAATGGGATAATCAACTACAGAATTTTGTGCTGATCAAAATGGTATAACTCTGACCTCTGTAGCTCAATGAATAACTGAGTTATTGCCAAAATGGTAAAATCCTGCACACCCGTGAAATGAGCCAAATCACGCGGGCTACGCGTTTTAGCCAAAACTTTGACATGCCGTAACTCAGGAACTAATGCACATATTGAAAAAAAATTTTGGTGTGGTTTGTTATCTCTGAGGTTTAAGGCTGCGGTCTACCCCTGGCGCGCACCCAAATGCAAGGGTTCTTTAGAATCGTGTTATCTTCTGCCAAATGAAGCCTAGAGCTATAAATAAGGTGTCATATTAAAGAAGAATAACGGTACTAGTTTTCGTCTGTTACAATTTTGTAATTAGTTCATTAAAACCAATAGAAAACTTCAGTTAAAAATCGAGAAAAACAGATGGTTTTAGACCGGTATAGCTGAAATTAGAAATTTTATTTTAAAATTCTAAAAAGATAGCCGACTAGAACCTTTTTTCTACTTTTAGAAAAAGTTAAGAGCCAATCTCTATCTTAATTGGTTATTTTTAAAACACGATCCCCGTAAACCTCTGCATCTATAAAACTCAAAAACAGATAATTTTACACAATTATAACTGAAATTAGAAATTTTATTTGAAAATTCTAAAAAGATAGCCGACGAGATCCTTTTTTGCACTTTTAGAAAAAGTTAAGAGTCAAATCTCTATCTTAATTGGTTAATTCTGAAACACGATCCCCGTAAACCTCTGCAGCCATCAAACTCGCCTAGCGCTACGGCCGCGAGGCCGGCATATTCGGCATTGTTGTTGTTTTTGTTTTGGTTGGGGTAGACCGCAGCCTTAAACAAACTCACCAAGTTTTATCAAATTCTGACAACCTTGGGTGTCAAAGTGTCTTTTGGCTGGGTGATTTGAAATGGAATGTCCCAATTCCATCTTTTTATAATAACAACAATTAATAAAAAACAAGGTCGTAGACGCTCGAAACACGGAATGGGGGAACGATGAAACTTGCTCCTTTTATCATGGCTATCCCCTCTACTTGAAATTGTAGTGGGTAGTGGTAATTTCAAGGTTATGGCGTCACTCCCCCCACATCCATTTTACACTGGTTAGTTGCGTAGGACGTGCCATCATCGCTATTTCCAACCGCATGTTTCATCTTCTTGAACTTAGGTTATTCTTAAGCATTTTTCTTGCAGATTTTAACGCAACAGTGGTGGCTTTTTTCATTTGTGAACCATACAATGTTTTACCATGCCTAATGCCTGCACCACGAATTGCCTTTCAAGCTTGTTTAGATTGTTCAAAGCACTCGGTTTGTTTGGGACCTTTTTGTGTTGTGAGGATTTTCTAGGTTTCATTTTAACAATTTTGCCACCCATTTTTTTTTTAATTCATTCCCGTGGTCACAAGCCAAGAGGCTACTTTCTCTCCCCAAGGGTTGTCACTAGACTTGAAACGTTTCCAAGCTTTTTCAGCTAATACGCGGTCTGCTTTTAAATGTGAAGACAAATCTTTGCTGAGATTATACGCAATATAGTGTTCCTAACAGAATTCATCCAATGGGTTTATTGGTTTGTCACCACGAGCTAAGCGTTCTTGCAGTTTTTTCCCTGGTCCACAGTAGTTGTATCCGTGAAGATGCAGTTTAAATGGAAGCACGTTGATTGTGCTGTTAAGTATTCCTGCTCCTTCGATACAATGATTCATACTGACAGTTTGGACGCATTAGCCAACACTTTGTCGGCGTCTAACCCAACAGGTCAAACCAACAAACATGGATCACTTTTACCTAGTACTATACGCTGTGTAATTTCCGGTCCTTCTAACTGTGGAAAAACAAACGTAATGTTCAGTCTTCTTACAGATCCTAAGGGACTACGGTTCGAAAACGTTTACGTGTTTAGCAAATCGTTGCAACAGCCAAAGTATGTCCTGCTTACACAAATGTTAAGTAATCTCAGCGAGATCGGTTACTTTACATTCGATAACAGTGAGGACGTACCTAGTCCTGACAGTGCAAAGGAAAACTCAATAATGATATTTGATGATGTAGAATGCGACAGTCAAAACCAAATGAGGGCACATTTCAGTATGGGTAGACATAAAGGAATTGATTGTTTTTACTTAACAATCTAGCACAAAACAAATAATCTGTCAAAATCAATAATAATTAAAATAAATAAATAAAACCAACAAGAACTGATCTCACATGAAAAATATTTCAAGATTTTTTTATTTAATAAAAAAACTCATTTGTAAAGAATTCAACAAATGCGAGTAATGAGTAAAAAAAATCTTCAACAGTTGCTCTTATACTTGCTTAAATTTTTTTCTAGAAACATTTAAGTGCTTGGATTTATTATTTGATTTATAAAAATTTACGGAAAGTATCTGTTTGTCATTGTGGACTCTGCTTAAAATTTATGTTTTCCATGTTAATTAAAAAGTTATCTATAGCAGTCTAATTCTTGTTTTAACACTAATTGTGAAGGCTATCATAAATTTCGTGCATATTAAAAATATGTTCACAACATAGTGTATTCTTCTTTTTTATTTCCTAAAATATTAATACTCTAATTACTTTCTATTATAAATTTCAATTTTTTTTACTAAACTTCAATTATTTGGCTCTATCTAAAAACCCATCAGCATTTACAAAGGTTTTCTGTACAAGGCAGCTAAAATCACTGTACAATTTTCATTCTATTTAAACTATATGGGATTCAAAAATGGTATCTTCATATCATTAAGGCAATAATTGACTATTTCTCTAACTTTCATGGAATTTGAAACTATAATCATTACTCCTCCACCTGTAAAGTGATCTCTGGTGTAGCCGAGGCTACATTGTAACCATGAATGTTGTTGATGTTAGATATTTCATTGGAAGGGACTTTATACTGTGTAATAATAGTCATATAACTATATTATAAACTCACATAATGTTGTTATTAAAGAATCTAGTCTGGATAGAAGGTGCTGTATGTTCTAGCAAAAACCTTAGAAATTGCTAAGAGCTAAGAGTAATAAGTTGCTGAGATTTCTGAGTGTTTGACTTGATGTGTTGACCCATATTTGTCATGCCAGTCTAATTTAAAATGAAGTTTTGATAATACATGTTGACAATGTTGGAAAAAATAAAGTTTTCTTACACTAAAATGCCAAAGCATTTGTTAAGAAATAACGCCAATCTTTTGATACTTTTTAAGCAAGATGATTTGAATTTGAAACATTTATGGTGAACACGTTAACAACGATATGACGTTTGCTCAGTTTAAAGACTTGTGTACAAGCTGTTGGAACAAGAATCGGTACGGCTTTGTAACGATTTGTAAAGATTCTAAACTAAATGATGGTCGTTACAGGTGTGGGCTAGACACGTGCATCACGGATATATAGAAAAGAAACAAGCTCAGACGACTGTTATGGATCGTAAGAAGAAGAAGCCAATATCGACTAGAGGACGAATGAGAAAAAAGGTGGTTGGAAAAATAAAAACAATTTGATTAATTATCTCGCTTTGTGACTGTCAAAGAAGAGTTACAGAAACTAACTGATGCAGTTCGCAGCAAGTTTAAAGAGTTGCGCCGGGGTGCAGATGAATTGAAACATTCTATGGAAATCGGTTCAAGACCTTTTGTTGAACCATTACAAAGAGCAGTGGTGGAGGGAATAAAAACGTTCATACCACCACAAGTTAAAAGAGAGGTAAAGGAGGAATTAAAAGAAGAAATCACATAAAGAAGTGTCCAAAGCAGAAAAGGAAGAGGAGGAGGCGGAGGAGGAGGAGGAAAAAGAAGATGAGAGTAAGTTGGAAAGGACTATTGAAATTTCAACCCAAACGGAAAAAACTTCTAGTTTACCAGATAAATACCTAAAACGTATCTCTGATCCCGTTTATAAAGATAATTGGACTTTACTTACGGTGTGCGCCTTGATGGTAGTGGGAGATGCATTAATTGGTGACTCAAGCATTACCTATACCAGGTCTAAGCTTCTCATCAAGGATAAAAGTTTTAGAATAACACGTGGGCTTTTAGAGTTGCTTTTTATGAAAGTTCCAAATCGCAGGCTATTCGACCATGGCGATTTATCCACGTACAAAGAAATATTGGAACTAACCAACGCTCACCTCCAGTCTTACTCTAGCGAGAAAAGAATTAACTCCAACAGAGGAAAGAAGTACAGTAGACTCCCTCTTAACCGGCCACCTTTTAACCGGTCTCCGCTTTAACCGGCCTACCCTGACACAAAATAACATCTTTTTAACCGGCCATTTTTTATCTCAACATCGCTTTAACCGGCCGCGTTTCGCCGGAATCGTTTTCTTATCTAATATATAATTCAATTCAACTGTATTTCATATTGACGTTCTCAAACCAATTAAACTATAACGTCCTGGACGGAAGTGACTGCCACCGGAAGTCAATGCGTTTGGACCTACTATCCACTATCCAGTAGGCCACAATAAAGAGACAAATTATTATTAGTGTAGGTTTATTGTGGATTTCATGGGTGGTGGATATTAGCTATAAATCATATAAAGTAATGTATTTAAGGTTGTTTTTCAAGTAATAATTATATTTATGTCATATAAAATTGTGAGATGGCGTTCTTAAATGAACATCGGTTTAACCGGCCAATTCATTATCCGGCCGTGGCCTGGTCCCGAGGTGGCCGGTTAAGAGGGAGTGTACTGTATACTGCTGTTATATCTGCCTTGTTTCATCCTAAGTCACCTCAATCAACAAGTAAACAGGTTGCAAGGTATTCACTTGCAGAAACAGTTTACATCTTACAGTGATAACCCCAACACACTTGTAAATAGGCTAAGATTGCTTATGTTGTCTCAATTTGCTGGCCACATGGGACACGAAGCTTAAATATCACGCAATATCAACGCCTCGCGAGTAAACAGGATTATTAAATGATGGAAGCCGGCAAAAGAAAAATGGTTACTTTTAAGATGGAACAAAATACATATCATGTGTACGAGCCCCCTCAAATGGAGGATCAGTTGACTTGGATGCAGATAGCCCGGATGAAATGCGGTTCCGAAGAAAATTAGAGAATATTTTGATGCAAAAACTTAAACCTTTAACTAAATGTAACAAAAGTGATCACGATTCATGAATACCTTTCTTGTAATAAAGTTATAATTTCTTAGTTTCGTTGTTGATTATTGCTTTCCTTTGTTCATCCAGTCTTGATAGATTTGCAAGTGCTGACAATCCATGCAGCACATTTCAGTTGCAAAGACCCATGTTAGTAAGAGTCCACACACGGATTGTGCCGTAAATCACTCCTCAGCTGGACCACTAAAACATTCCTCCAGTGAGTACACCGCCGAGTACCCGATGGTGAAAGTCACCTCGGTGCAATGGACCCACTACAAAGTTCCCCTGTGAGTACACCGCCGAGTAGACGATGGTGAAAGTCACCTCGGTGCAATGGATCCACTACAAAGTTCCCCTGTGAGTACACCGCCGAGTAGACGATGGTGAAAGTCACCTCGGTGCAATGGACCCACTACAAAGTTCCCCTGTGAGTACACCGCCGAGTAGACGATGGTGAAAGTCACCTCGGTGCAATGGACCCACTACAAAGTTCCCCTGTGAGTGCACCGCCGAGTAGACGATGGTGAAAGTCACCTCGGTGCAATGGACCCACTACAAAGTTCCCCTGTGAGTGCACCGCCGAGTAGACGATGGTGAAAGTCACCTCGGTGCAATGGACCCACTACAAAGTTCCCCTGTGAGTGCACCGCCGAGTAGACGATGGTGAAAGTCACCTCGGTGCAATGGACCCACTACAAAGTTCCCCTGTGAGTGCACCGCCGAGTAGACGATGGTGCGGCTGGGACACATTCGCCAGCAGCCACGGCCACAGCGATTCAGAACAGTGTCGTAAAGTAAAGGGGGAAATCGATGTAACCAAGAGTAGACGAAGGTGCGCTATAACGTTCCCCCAGTGAAAGTCATCTTGACTCAACATCGCACCATTGTGGCTGGGGCAGCGGCCACAGCGATTCGAAAAACTGTGGTCGTGGGGGAGTGGAGGGGGAAATCGATGTGGTCATTCTATCTACTGGAGGCATTTTAGTCGTCCGTTCTTTGTTTACATTTTGTTTACTCTTTCGTCAAAGACCACAGATCCCCAACGGCACCAGGGACTGGCAAAGCAGCATTGCAAAAAAATTTTATGTCTACTACGACCAGCTGCAATTCATTTTACCCTATGTCAAGGGAAACCAAAATACCTCATCAAATATTGCTCCGTCAGCGTCTACCACTTCAGATGCCACCAACATTGACGCTGAACCAGATGATGTGACCACTCCAAACAATGATTCTACCAACCACGCTACTGAAAAACCCAGCAACAAAAGCAAACATGATAATCCAAATGTAGTCGCTGGTAAGCGAGCTGCTTTGGAACGGTCCGTAGCAAGTTCAGCTAAGGAGTTGAGTATCCTCACCGCAAATCTACAAATGCAACGTGAGGAGAGATCTTCTGACAAGTATGGCCACAGGGCCTTTCTTTTGTCTTTCCTCCCTGTTCTTGAAAGTATGCCGTTCCAGGAATCAATGCTTTTAAGAGGTCAGATTTCTCAGGTAATTACTAATCATTTTGTAAACAAAGAAGTCCCCTCAAGGAGCAACTAACTCATCCATGTTCAGTGCTCCACAAACCCCAGCTTCTGATGTATTATCAGTAGTTTAGTATTTTTGATTTTGTTACTTTTTGATAAGAAATGTACCAATAAATATGTTTTAATTTCTCATAAATTTTTTTTTCCTTCAGTCCCTAGTATTTTACTTAAACTTTAAATATATTTGGTAGGCTGTGGAACGGTAATATTCTTTAACTTAATGCATTATTTGAAGAGGAAGTTACATACCCAAGTTTAGCTTTTTACAATAAATTACCAAATTATCTAAAAGAGGAAGGAAATTTTAAAAAATCGTTAAAACAAATTATACTAGAGGTTACTTTTTATAGTGTAAAAGACTTTTTTGCGATTCATTTTACATTTGGAATAAGTTACAAATAAACATGACTATTCAATTTAAGATTTGTAATTACCAATGTGTTGTTATAAGGCGAATAAAGAATTCAGCTACATGAGGTAGGCCTACAGAATCAACTCAGGCAGCTACAAGAGGTAGGCCCACAGAATACCGTCCAACTCAGGCAGCTACAAGAGGTAGGCCTATAGAAGACTGTCCAACTCAGGCAGCTGCAAGAGGTAGGGCTACAAAAACTAAACCTCCTAAGTACAAATGGTCACCTAATTGTAACTTAGTTGATGACATTCATTTTACAAAAACAAATGAGCTTCTAGTTCCCATACCTGGCAACAACACTCCAAATGACTAATTTGAAATGCTAGTGGAAGATTCGTTTTTAGAAAAATAGTGAAAGAATCTAACGGTTACGCCTTGGACACATTTTTTGGTAGGTCAGATCTGTTGGAGCATTCTCGAATCAATAAGTGGACTGACATTACAGTGAGCTCAAAATATTTTTGGATTTAACTATACACATGGGAACTATCAAAATGCCAAGGCTTTCCGATTACTGGAAAACAGATCCATTGTTTTTGTCAGTGTTTCCCCAATACATGAGCAGAGATAGATTCTTCCTAATACTGCGCCACCTTCATTTCAACAACAACAATGTTTAGAATGACAAGTTGTTCAAAATTCATCCAGTGATTGACTATCTGAAGAACCGAATGTCCGAAATATATTACAGTATTCTAGTAAGGAATTGAGCTTGGATGAAGCAATGATTCTCTGGCGTGGACGTCTACAATTCAGGCAATATATAAAAAATAAACGCCACAAGTACGGCATTAATATTTACACTCTTTGTAAGCCAAATGGCCTGGTCTTGAACACTATCGTGTATACAGGTCGAAGTGATGAACTTGGTGGCAAGGGGTATACTACTAAAATCGTAAAAGCCCTCATGAAAGATAGAGAGAACCACGGACATTTATTGTTCATGGATAATTTTTATAACTCCCATGAGCTGTCCAAAGAAGTGCTAGAACAGGGTACCAACAGAACAGGAACCCTATTACCCAACAGACAACACAACCCACAGGATGTTGTAAATGCCAACCTGGAAAAAGGGGAAACGACTTGCCTGTTCTCTGAAAAACATGCCATGGTAGGGAAATGGTGTTATAAAAGAGCAGTTCTCTACCTATCTACTGAATTTGATAATACAATGACCCAAACAAGTAATCGGGGAGAACATCTCTGGAACCACTTCCAAAAGTAAAATACAATGCCTAAGAATCTGATGATGGCATATTACCCAGCAGAGCGGAAAACCTTTCACTGGTATAAGAAGCTGTTCATCCACTATTTTCTAATGATGATGTTGAATTAGTTCTCTTTGTTCAACAAGTACACAACCTCAGGAAAACTGGCACTGTATGACTTCAGGCTTCAAATCATAAGACGCCTTCTTTCAGAAAAACAAGTAGTAAGAAGAGAACCCACGCCCAGAAACACTGAGCATCTTCCAACCAAATGCTTGGTTGGCGAAAATGGTAGAGTACCGTTAATGAGGGAAAAGTGTAGAGTTTGCAAAACCGAACAAAACAAAAGGAAAGACACTACCTACCACTGCACCACCTGTCCTGGAAATCCCAGGTTATACTTAAACCAATTTTTCTAGAAATATCACCAGTAAGATGCCTATCACAAGGATCTTCATATGGGATCAAACGTTCTTCATTATGAATGTTCAATTCAAAATAATGTAACTTCTAAATGCAGCCTCCACAAATGTTAATATTTATGATTATTGGTTTTCAGTGTTGCTATTTTCACTTCATATTTTATAACCAATTTCTCATTCAAAATATTAAAAAAATGTAAAAAAAATATAAATATGTATTCAAAAGAAAAGGACTGAATATTTTTTTCAAATCAGAAATAAGAAGCCATCTAAGCTATCTCGAGATAAAAATATTGTTAGGAAAAGTTCGTAGCTTCAACCAAAGCTTGGTTGATGTAAGAGATGAATCACTGTTTGAGCTCTGTGAAAATATCAAAATAGAACTCTCAGAAATAAATTTGAAGATTGACAAAAAAAAAAAAAAAAAAAACAACGATTGGAGAATACCACTGAAAATACTCCTTCAACCCTTGCACCCCAGCTCCTTCAACATCTCTATCTTCTTTTGGCGACAGTCCTAATAAAACAATCTCACAATGCGTCACCACCTGGATGGCACAAAATTTAACTTTGCTCAATGAGGGAAATCAGTCACTCATAATGAAGTAAATCTATACCACAATTTACAAGAACCTTGAATGTAATAATCATATAGATGTCCTGTGTTAATATCTTACACCCAGAAGAATAAAGATATGCAAAATACCAGCAACAAGAAATAATTCTCGTTCTTTGAGGCATGTGTAAGATAAAGCACTTTGGCTCGAGGTGGAAAAACCAACTTTTATGATTAAGAGAACCCTCATGCACAGAAAACTCATTAGGCTATACGCAATTCACCTAGCATGCATCAATAACACTCGATCCTAGCGATTATTTTCTAGATCGAGATATAGATATGAGTCCTCCACAAACCTCACCTATTCAATTTCACCTTTTTCTTGAGGCCACAGAATCATTCATAATTGCATTTAAAAAAATGTTGATTGATGCAATTCTAACGGCACAACCACAAACATAGTTTCAGAAAAATGTCTTTAACAGATAATTTGGGATAACCTAAAATCCTAATTTGTGGGAGGTGCAGGTACATCTCACGCTTACACCAATGTTATACAATGTTCACTATAATTCCCTCATATAATTTGGCTATACAATTATATTCTAATTACAAGAAAAAATAAGATATTGATATTGTAAGAGTCCAACAAAATACAGCAGTGATGGTTTTTTATGGGTAGTTAATATTCCAAAAAATTACAGAACTTGAAGTGATCCACTGCTCAGCACCTTGGGTTTGGCACGAGCGTGCATCACAATGGATTAGCAATTAATTAATGATCAAAATTCATATGCCAGTCAGCAGCAGTTTTCTGCTGCAACAAGGCTTTGGTTATTGGGCTATTAATAAATTAACCCTGTCAAGAGAATCATAAGGTAGTAAGAAAGCCATACAAGATATCACACCCATCCTTAATTCATATGCACCTTAAAGTATAACCTGGTTTAGGGTTGGTTTCTTACAAAGTGATTACTACTAAACACTTCTTTTGTTGCTGGATTGTTTTTTTAAGCTCTTTTAAATGGTTGAAGTTAAAATTGTTGAATTTGATCATTAAGAGTAAAAAAAGCCAAAAACCCATTTTTTTATCCTTTTGAAACCCCATAAAACCCCATTCCCATGGTCCAATCATTCTGGTTCTCGAACTCATTCAAGTAGATGCTGGCTTACCTCCCTGTAACAAATTTCATCAAAATCGGAGGTTCCATTCGAAAGTTATCGTGTTAATGGACACATATACAGTAGACTCCCTCTTAACCGGCCACCTTTTAACCGGTCTCCGCTTTAACCGGCCTACCCTGACACAAAATAACATCTTTTTAACCGGCTATTTTTTATCTCAACATCGCTTTACCCGGCCGCGTTTCGCCGGAAACTGAGTTTTCTTATCTAATGTATAATTAAATTCAACTTTATTTCATATTGACGTTCTCAAACCAATTGAACTATAACGTCCTGGACGGAAGTGACTGCCACCGGAAGTCAATGCGTTTGGATCTACTATCCAGTAGACCACAATAAAGAAACAAATTATTATTAGTGTAGGTTTGTTGTGGATTTCATGGGTGGTGGATATTAGCTATAAATCATATACAGTAATGTAATTAAGGTTGTTTTTCAAGTAATAATTATATTTAGGTCATATAACATTGTGGAATGGCGTTCTTAAATGAACATCGGTTTAACCGGCCAATTCATTATCCGGCCGCGGCCTGGTCCCGAGGTGGCCGGTTAAGAGGGAGTCTACTGTATATCAATTTGAACGAACGGTGTTTTTGGCTTCTAGGGACCTTAAAACAAAAAAGTATTATGGTCCCGGGCTTAGGTCTTACCGTGACTACTACCTTAATAGCTTATTCCCTACAGGGAAATTCGCAAAAAAATTTTAATGACTATTATTTTTGGTCTAAGGGCATTTCAAAACGAAAAAGTAACATGGTCCCGGGGTTAGGTCTTACCATGAGACCTTTGGTAACAGCTTCCTTCTTTGGGAAATTGGCTTAAGTGTTAGCCAAAAAAGGAGAAAAGGCAATGTACCATCAGAGAGGAAATGATGAAAAAGAATGTCTCACCGTACTTGTGAATGCCAATGCTGCAGGTGAGATGGCTCCACCAATGGTCATATTCAAATACGAACATGTCCCACCTCAGATTGGTAGGAGTTTTCAAGGGGATTGGGAATTGGGCAAATCAGTCAGGGTGGATGACAAGAGAAATCTTTTTTGAGTACATGGCCACCCTTGGTTCAAAGCCCAAAATATACCCTTTCCAGTCATCCTTTTCATAGATGAGCACACTTCCCATTTGAGCATTTACCTTTCCAAGTACTACTAAAAAAATGAAATTGAGGTGGCGGCATTGTACCCCAACTCCATTCATCTTCTTCAACCATTAGATATTCTGACCCCTTAAAGTAGAGTGGAAAAAGTTTGTTTGCGAATGACAATTTAATAACGATGGAAGGCATATGAGGAAGGATGAGTTTCCCCTCCTGAAGCAAGTGCTTCGATAAACTGGATAGCAAGGTGATTGCTGGTGGGTTTAGGGCTACGGGCCTTGATAGCCTGGACCCTAACAAGGTTGACTATAACCGAATTTCCAAAAAAGCCAATGGCACTCCACATACTACGGATGCTTACATTTGAAAGGAAGGCCTAAGAAATAAGAAGCCATCAAAGCTATCTCGAGATAAAAACATTGTTAGGAAAAGTTCGTAGCTTCAACCAAAGCTCGGTTGATGTGAGATGAGTCCCTGTTTGAGCTGTATGAAAATATCAAAATAGAACTCTAGAAAATAATTAACCGCTCTATCTTCTTTTGGCGACATTCCTAATAAAACAATTTCACAATGCGTCACCACCTGGATGGCACCAAATTTAACTTTGCTTAGTTAAGGAAATCAGTTACTCATAATGAAGTAAATCAAAACCACAATTTACAAGAATCTTGAATGGAATGATCATATAGATGTCCTGTGTTAAAATCTTACACCCAGAAGAATAAAGATATGCATAATACCAGCAGCAAGAAAATACTTCTTGTTCTTTGAGGCATGTGTAAGATAAAGCACCTTGGCTCGAGGTGGAAAAACCAACTTTTAAGATTAAGAGAACCCTCTTGCACAGAAAACTCATTAGGCTATACGCAATTCACCTAACATGCACCAATAACTCTTGATCCTAGCGATTATTTTCTACATTGAGAAATAGATATGAGACCTCCACAAACCTCACCTATTCAATTTCACCTTTTTCCTTGAGGCCACAGGATCATCCATGATTTCAATTTTAAAAATATTGATTTATGCAATTCTAAAGGCACAACCACAAACATAGTTTCTAAAATATGCTTTACACAGATAATTTTTGATTACCAAAATCCTATTTTGTAGAAGGGGCAGGTGCAGCTCACGCACACACAAGTGTTGTACAATGTTCACTACTTATACAATTCCCTCATACAATCTGGCTATACAATTATATTCTAATTACAAGGAAAAATAAGATATTGATATTGTAAGGGTCCAACAAAATACAGCAGTGATGGTTTTTTTACGGGTCGTTAATATTCCAAAAAAATTACAGAACTTGAAGTGATCCACTGCTCAGCACCTTGGGTTTGGCACGAGCGTGCATCACAATGGATTAGCAATTAATTAATTACTGATCAAAATTCATGCGCCAGTCAGCAGCAGTTTCCTGCCGCAACAAGGCTTTGGTTATTGGGCTATTAATAAATTAAAATATGACCAGGTTTAGTGTTGGTTTCTTATAAAGTGATTACTGCTTAACCATGACACTTCTTTATTTTGCTGATCAAATTTATATAAAATCATAAAAATTATTCTAGTTGTTTCCATTAAATGTTAGAGTGACAATTAGGGTCTTGAATTTTGTGAAGAATAAAGACAAACAATACAGGCTCCAATCAAGCAAAGTTCGCAGGTGGATTTTTTTTAGGCGAATCTCAGATTCAGTGCTGGCACAACAAAAAAAGTTAGAATTAAAACGGTCCTACTGCTGGTTTCAGTCAAAGTTGGTCCGTAGGTTTAACACAACTCACAATGCGTCACCCGAATGGCACCATACTTAACTTAGCCCAGTGAGGGAAAATTGTCCCTCACAACAAAGTACATTAACATTACCTTTCATAGGTAAACCTAGTCATCTAATCTCACTTGACATAAACCTTAAATAGAATAATAATATAGGTAGAGGTCCTGTGTACAAAGATATTAACTGGCATCTTTTTCCAGAAGAATAAAGCAAATATGTGGAATACATTGCAGCAAGAATTGCAAATTTTTCACACTATAAAAGTCCCATGTCAGATAATATGGCATCTTGGCTATTGGTGGAACAACCAACTTTTAAGATGAAAAGAACTCTACTGCACCGCTATCTCCTTAAAATACATGTGGACATAGATTATGCATTCCATCATTCTACCCGGAGCTTACAAATAAACCTCTTAACCCTAGAGAGGTCGCGCGGCATCAAAAGTTCCGCGGCATTCAGTTCTTTTGTTTCACTACGCAGTAGGGTGGGGCAGCGCAATGTCCATCACTGTATTCTCCCTTCACTTTCCCCTACCCCTGCCAGCCAAATATTGATCAGTCCGCCGCGAGCATTCGATCTGTGCGCATGTCTGTTTGTGGAGCGCGGTTGTTTTGACACCATGCGACCAAATGAGTTAGTGTCGGTGAGGTGTTTTTGATGCCATGCGATCTGATTTGTAACTTTTACAAGATTGTTTTTCTTTTGTTTAACTTTTGTATATTGTGTATTTTAACCGTCATGGCCAATGAAAAAGAAGAACGTAGACTTCTTAATTTACTTAACAGTGTAGAAAAGGAAGAAAGAGAAAGAGAAAGGTTAGAGATTATCGAAAGAGACATTTTGCGAAGGCAACTTTTTACTGGAGAGTTCAGTCAAGGATTTGAAGACAACCAAAGAGCAGAAATAGAAGGGTCAGAGGGGGAATAGGAAGAGGATGTAACTGCAAGAAGTGATCATGACTCAAATTCGGAAATGTCAACTGAGGACTTACTGGAGCGTGAAGCAGAGGAACGTGAGGAAGCTGTGCAACCTGCTCAAGAAGAGGAAGCTGTGCAACCTGCTCAATCATCTGCCTACATTTTAGGTAAAGACGGGACAAAATGGAAGGCACATGCAGATTCAACGCTATTGAGAGGTAGGGTTCGCCAGCAAAATATAATTGGAGCTGGAAGATCAGGAGTACGCTTACCATGCCCAAGAGGAATTCGCTCGGACTGTAAAATCCCCAATAGAGTCCTAGGAAGTTGTTTTTCCCCAATGAATTTGTTGACAAAGTGGTTGATTTTACAAATATTTGGATAAGGGCAAATAGAGCAAACTATACTAGAGAAAGAGATGCAAAAGAAACCGATAGGGATGAAATTCATGCGCTTTTGGGGCTTTTGTATCTTGCTGGTCTGCATAAGTCATCTCACGCAAATTTGGAAGAGCTTTGGTCCGCAGATGGGCTAGGTGTAGACTATTTTCGTGCATCTATGTCTCTACATTGTTTTAAATTCCTTTTGCGTGCAATGAGATAATATTACAACAAGAAGACAACGACGGGCATTAGACAAACTAGCCCCGATCCATGATGTTTTTGAAGCATTTGTTATTCGATGTCAAGAATTGCCTTGAGTGAATACATTACGATTGACAAAATCCTCGAATCGTTTAGAGGGCGCTGTTCCTTCAAACAATACATCAAACAAAAGCCAACCAAATATGAAATAAAAATGTTCACCTTATGTGATGCCCGAACATTTTGATTTTATACCAACAATTTGGAAATTTATGCAGGAAAAAACTAACTAGGCCCACATAGTTTGAGTAACAAACCAAGGGACGTTGTACTGAGACTGATAAATCCTGTGTCTGGCACAGGGCGTCATCTAACTATGGACAATTAGTTCATATTAATACAGTTATCTAAAGAACTGTTGTGGAACCATCGATTGACAGTAAATGGTACACTTCGTAAGAACAAGCCGAAAATACCTCCTTTATTTAAAGATTATAGATATAGATGGGAAAATTAGACCCCACTTACAAGCCTATTTGCTTATCAGAATGACTGCTCTTTAGTGTCTTACATGCCTAAGAAAAACAAAGTAGTTGTTACTGCTATCAACCTATCATCTCAGTGATGAAATTGATGAGGAAACTGGCAAGAAGCAAAAACCAATCATCCTCACAAGTTACAACAAATATAAAGGAGGAGTAGATACGGTCGACCATATGAAGCAGGCTTACTCTCCAGCACGTAAGGGTAATTGGTGGACCTTGAGAATATTTTTCTCTCTTTTAGATATTGCCGGTATCAATAGCTTTATAATACTGAGAAGCATTATTGAGGGTGACCTGGTCAATAGCCGAAGAGTGTTCATCAAGTCGTTGATAGCTGATCTTTGTAAAGAGCAAATGAATAAAAGGTTATCTAACATGTCAATCAAAGTGGCAACTCGAGATATTATCAGAGGTATTCTTGGACAACCTGTGAGACCTGCTTTAGAAGAGGAGGACAACCAGCCAAGGTCTGGAAGATGCTATGCTTGTGGTAGAGTAAAAAATAGGAAAAGCACAACAAGATGCTCAAGCTGTAGGTATTTCATTTGCAGAGAGCATACGCAATTTACTTGTGTGGTGTGTGCTGGTGAAATAGTTGCTCAACAACGGTCAGACGATGACGATGTATGAAACTTGACTGAAATACTAAAGTGAGTTAAATTTTTTGTATGTTGAGATATAACTAAATTTCATTTTTCTTAGTTTTTTTATATGTTCAGAAATAACTAAATGTCATTTTTCTGAGTTAAATATTTTGTTCGAGTATGTTCAGAAATAAGTAAATGTCATTTTTCTGAGTTAAATTTGTTGTATGTTAAAAAAAAAAACATTTTTCAGTTTTTTTTTGTATTTTTAGAAATAACTAAATTTAATTTTTATAATAAAAAAATTAACTATGTAAATTGTTTATTATGTCTAAGTAAATAAAAATTAATTACAAAAAGATTTGATTACTGTTTTATTGCAATATATCCCAAAATACAATTTGCGGTCATTTTGACGCCATGCGACCAAATGTGTCGGGCAAAAAGTGCGACCTCTCTAGGGTTAATGGCTTTGTTCAAGGAATCAATTAAAAGGTATAACTCCAGTTGGCCAGGAGAGCTCATTCCCTAGACAAAGCTAGGCAGTTTAACGTCTTACCAAGGACGGACTTATTACTGGATGGGTTTATTATTTTTAAATGATGTTTTTAAAGTGTATCACTGCTAATTCATGATAACTAGAGATAGTCCTCTGACTTAAACTTAACCAAATATTAAGTTAAACCTCTTAATGGCTTTGCTCAAGGAATCAATGAAACGTTTAACTCCATTTCGCCAAGAGAGCTCAATCTAGACAAAGCCCGGCAGTTTAACGTCTTACCGAGGACGGACTTATTACTGGATGGGTTTATTTTTTTTAAATGATGTTTTTAAAGTGTATTCATGATAACTAATTCATGATAACTAATTCAGCTAATTCGTGATAACTAGAGATAGTACACTGACTTAAACTGAACCAAATATTCAGTCAATCTGGACCCAATTATTTCAAAAATATTTTACTACCAAAACATCCGTTTCTTGATCTGCTAGCATTTGTCATTACAATGACTGTCTAGAGATTCAGTCAATCACCGTTCTTCCAAAAGTTTACCATTAAAACTTTGTAAGCCTGTAGCTTCTTATCTGGATCTACGAGTGCTTTGAGTCATACAATAATCCTGCAGGAAGATTGACATAAAATTTATTGGAGCATTCTTGCTTATGCGACTGACGATACCTTGCTATCTCTAGTTCACAGTCATAGCTTATTGATCCATTTTAGCGAATTTCCCTATAGGGAATACGCTATTTCAGTAGTAGCCATGGTAAGACCTAAGCCCGGGACCACTTTATTTTTTCATTTTGAGGTCCCCAGAAGCCAAAAACACCATTCGTTTGTTTTCATGTATATATATATTTATGTGTGTGTGTGTGTGTGTCTCTGTGGTACTGATAACTTTTGAAGGGGACTTCCGATTTTGATGAAATTTGGTATGAAGGTGTAAGACCAGGTCTATTTTCATGAGTTCGGGAACCAACATGGTCGGGTTATGGGAACGGGGTTTTATGGGGTTTCAAAGGGGTAAAAATTGGGTTTTTGGCATTTTTTAACACCAATCTTCAAAACTCAAGAATTTTAACCAAAACCATTTAAAAGAGCTTAAAAACCAACAATTTAGTATTTTGAATAATTTAAATAGCTTAACTGGTTATGGAGAAAATTCAAATCAAGTTTCCCATGTTATTCTTATGGGTAAATCTTTAAAAAGTTGTAGGCCTATATCGCTTATTTATCAAAATATCTTAATAAAAAAAATTATGAACCTTCACTAGGTGGTGAGTAATTAAGAATTGATCAAAAACCCAAATGGCAGCAAACCTACATGCTAAATCCCATGGTATTCTCATGGAAAATAAGTGTATAATGAGAGCAAGAGAGATGGAGATAATAAAGTTCCTAATCAGCTGATCAGCTGTCTTCTGCATATTTGTCAAATTTGAAATGTTTATGTTTTGTTATTTGTAAACAAATAATTCTTTTTGCATGGAAGCTTTGGATATGCACTTTTATTACTGTTAGAAAAGTCATTTATTGCAATATAAATATTAATATATCCTATATTATAATACGAGCAATGTCTGAAAGGATGTGTGTTCCACGATCTCGAAATCTAGCGGTCAGATTTTGCTTAAACTTTGCATTTAAGAGGTTTTGGCCCAAAAATATGTTTAGAAAAGGCCTCAATGCCAGGAAAAATCGAATTTTGTCTAAATTAAAGTTTAAAAATCGTAATGTTTAATATTGTCCTTATGGGTTGCTATTTTGGTAACGAAATAACAAAGAAAGATATACAAAAATAAAAGGACATTAATGTTAAGGCGCGTTTACACTGGAGTCAACCAAAAGTCATCAACAATTTTAGTCGACAACTGTGGTCGACAACCTGAGTTGACAACCAAATAAATCAAAGTTGTTGAAAAAATAAATGCACGTTTACACCAGATTGACAACTAAAATTGGTTTATTGAATTATTCTATACTACACTGGTTGTCAACCCAATTTTGGTCGTCAACTTAAATTTGGTCATCAATTTAATGAGTTGTTGTTGCGTTTACACTGAGATATCAAAAATGGTTGACAACTTTTGGTCCACAACGGCAGTGTAAACACGCCTTTAAGCACACTTTTTGAAACAAGCAGCTGTAAACTGCGAAGAGGTTTAGTTGGTTATTGGGGAAATTTAACAGCTCTATTACTGTGACACTATATCAAAACTGAATTAAATTCAACGAGCAAGGCTCGGTTAACCTGGTACTAAATTATTAAATAAAAATAATTTACTCAGAAATATAATGCCATTAAATATATTATATTTCCTTGTAAAAATTATTAATTATATAAGATAGCCACAAAGTTCTTTGATCTTGAAACAATAATTCTTTGGAAATTCGCTGAGTACGCAGGTCTGCTGCTACGGGGGTATTTAATTTTACATCTGAAATACCATATCAGTCTCACAAAGAAACCAACTTTCAAAAAGGCACTTAAACAACCTTCTCGTCACCTGCCAAGATACCAAAAGAATATAAAAACCAAGCCTATTTCCTCTATTTGTATCCTAGAAAATTATTGTTGGAATGGAGAAATCAAAAGTCTACAGTTTCAATTAATTTATAATCTGTTTTCTTTTTTCCTCCTATGGATAAAGTGATGGATTTTTTGTCATTCCGAGAAGAAAGACAGCAAACCTACAGTCCTTTCTTACCTTTGTTAACTAAGATTTCTCTGTTAAGATATATGTCTGTTACTGTATTAGTTTTGTAATTTTTTTTGACAGTTGTTTTCAAATCAGTGAATTTATAGAGCAACTGTTACTTTAACAACAAGACAAAGGTTTAACTTAAAAAAACTTATTAGAAATTATTGAAATGAGTTTTGAAATCATTTAAAAGTATAGTTCATAACTCGCCTAGTATTACCGTTCTTACATGAAAATTCCAAGTATGGGAACCACCATGCCTGCACGGTAAAGTACTACTTATCGGGCTACGAACACAAAATACTATTAGGCCTATAAAAAACCTTTCTTTAAAGATCAATTTGCCAATTTATTAATTAGAAACTTTTCTATACGTCATGTTTGAAGAAACAATGCAAGTATAGTGAGTATGAGTTTATTTGGCACCATGGCGAGTACAGGAATGTTACACGGATTCTTCTTCTTCCTCTTCCTCCTCCTCACTAGTCTCATCTGGCTCGTCCGCCTGCTCCTGGCAGCGATCACAGTTGCAGACAAATAGGTAGTGCTCCCTACGCAAGACAGCATCCAGTCAGTGTCACAAGGCGCAATTCGTTTGTAATACACATGCCATTAGTTTTATGAAAATTGAAGGTCTTTTTTACTTGAACCTTTAAAGGGACACATAAACTGGAAGAAGGTTATTCTTTGAAAAATGTGAGAAAATTACACGATTGCATGTTGAATAGTTTTTGAGTAGGGACGGACGGGAATGCTTTTTTGGTTTGGGACGGGACAGGACGGGAATTTTTATTTCCCGCTTATATTCGGGACGGGATTGTTTGTCTCAAAGCTAACGGGAAATATATTCGTTTACACTTTTAGCTGAGTGTTGTATAAAGACAAATCAATGTTAAATAGTATCAACTGGTTCTGTTTCTAAATTGTTCCACTTGTTTTTGTATGAGTTACAATGAACGTCCTTTCGTTGAAAAGATTTAAAATATCTAATTTTATCTTTACAATATACATAAGATCAGGGAAAAACATAAATTTAAAGAAATTTAAATCAAATCACTAAACAATATCCATATGAAGAAAACATGTTGTCCATGTCAAATTTTATACAAGTTTTGTTGAATTAAATATTAAATGTTTGTTACAAATAATGAAAATAAAAATTTTGTACATAAAAATATATAGATGAAAACTATTGGAAAAGTTGTAAAGAAAACTAAACTGTATTACATTTATATTCTTAAGGCCTGCTCAAATAAAAAAGGAAAAAAAACAACAAATTTAAATTAAAATAAATATTAACATTCAGAAATGAAGTTGTTCAACAAACCAATGTCATTTACAATCCCAAGAAATGTTTTGCTATTTTACTGAGACAGTTTCTTAATTAGAGAAAATCATAAAAATATAAATATATGAACTATTAGACCTAAATATTTTCATGGTTATTTCTATGTATTCATTTAATTGTTTTTTGCTATATCAGAAATAAAATTAAGAAATGTATGATAAAAAAATCAAGAAAAAAAGTAGGCTAAATTTAAAGTTATGAACCTCAAAATCTAATAAATAAATTTGTAATGTTCATAAAAAATATATTTAATGGAGTTTAAAGTTTTAATTTAAATATTATATTAAATTTATAACAAGATGCTTTTAACATTATCCTCAGAGCGGCAGGCTTTCATGGAATGTGCCGTGTTTTCCTCATTAGCGGGATTGCCGGCCGCCGGACACATAAACAACTACTGTTCGGCAGTTAACATCCCGATAAAGTCCCGAGTACAAAAAATCCCACCCGATGATCGGGACAATTTCGCTCCCAAAAATTTTCCCGAAATTTTGGCACCCCACCATCCTTATTTTTGAGTTATGATTCGCAAAAGGCAACATGTCCAGCTAGGATCTCAGAGAATGCATCTCCTCCCGCTGCTGGGACGTAGTAAGTTTTAAGTATTTTTTTTTTTTTTTTTTTTTTTTTTTTATAATTAGCAATAACATACTTAACTCAACTACCATAGCGCTCTGTAAACAGCTACACGTGCTCAGCCAAGTTTACAGAGCGCTATGGTGGTTGGGTTAAGTATGTTATTGCTAATTATATAAAAAAAAAACTCTTAAAAATTACTGATAGTGAAAATAACACACATACTTAATCATTGGAAAATCAATTGTGACTACAAAACAGTGGATTAATCTAATGGCCGGAATTCTGTGTCATCACTATAACGAGACATGTTTTGAATTAGGAAACGTATTTCACACAAATTGAGCAATCAGGATTTCTACCAAATTTTGAAAATAAAATTCCCAACATTTTCCTCACTTTTCAAGACCAACCACTTTTTTCAGATGCCCTGTTCGGAAAATTCCCAACCAAAAATCTAGCCTCACCACCCATAGCTCTTTTAAATTCTGTAAAATAATTTGTAAAGTTCATCAAATACTGTTTGTCAAGTACTGTGGCATTCTTGTATTTTGCTACAAAATGAGTTTTTCTCAACCAAAGACCCTGACTTCTTCACTAATCTTCCCAAATTTCTAAATTTTACATAACTTCTGTATTTTTCCCGACCATACACCAATAAAATAACTAACATCACTGCCGCAAGGCACTGTAAACTAATGGCGTTCGTATAATTTAGGGTGAACAATAATAAATTGAATGGTTATTTTGACTATTGTACTACAGCATAAAAATAACTCTAAATAAAGTTTAAATTTGTATACAATACGTTAAAATATGTCCATCCAGCTAATCTTTCCCTTCCCTAGAACGGCAACTAATTTTGACACTCGATGTCATTATCAAGTCTAACTGAAAACGTCAAAAGTTACTTGGCTTTTCTTTTTATTTTATAATAAGATTGTGTCTTATATTGTTATTGTAAAACACCACTCTATGTATTGTATTATAATGAATAAAAATAAATAAAGAATGAATGTTGAATAAATAATTTTTTAATTATGACCACAAGAGCAGAAAACATGACAAACATACAGAGTTGATTGTTCAATGGTCTGGGGTGCAGACCCAGATATTATAGTGATTGGAATTTTTATTAGAATATAATTAAGGTAACTTAACACAGTTTATAAGTTAAAACAAAAATCCAAAGACAAACAACAAAATTTTAATTTATAGCTTGTCCTAAAAACTACTTTCAGCTTTTAGTTTAAAATAAATTAAACTACCTAAGTTCAACTTAATTTCAAAAGTAGTGTTGAAAGATGTACGTGTAATGTCTAACACATTTCAAAGTCAAAGTCAAAATTTCAGAGTATCTCCTGGGGCCTATTTCATAATAATGCTAATAATATTAGTAAAAAAGTACAAGTTACAAACTTACAAGTTACAAGCTTAGATGCAAAGTGTTTCATAATGAAAATGAACATTTGCTAATATTATTAGTAAAATTTTATTAGTAAAACCTTAAAATCCTGACAAACATACAAGTTACAAGTAAAAAACTTACAAGTTCTTGTACTTTGCATTTCATAAATGAATTAGCTTTACTAATAATATTAGTGGGATTTTACAAGTAAACAGACAAATGTGTAGGCCCTAACAGTAAACGCCACTTCGTATATTCAATGAATACTTCTTTATTTGAGAACAGCTTGTTGTATGTAGTAAGATGAAACTTGTAATAAAGCTTTTTTTGAGACAAATGAGTTATTTAAAAAATAATAATAATTAGTGTAAAATAAAATTTACAAAATGGCATTTGTTTAAAATCTTTAACCTTAAATTGCTTATAAACAACATAAGGCAGCAAAATTTATGTTGTTATGTGGTTTTAAGAAAATATGATTTCAAATCCAACGATATAAAAATTGTCAAAATCGGTTCTTGAATAAGCAAGATAGGGTAATTTCACTGAGTCTAGCCACGGCCACCGCTTCTCCAGGAGCAGTTTGGGTATGAGACCAATTGTTGAGCTGGCGCAGTGACCGTTTATCACACGGCAACCTAGGGCCCAGTATGGGGCAAAACGGTCAGGATTCAGGATGCTGGACTGTTTGTACTAAAACCGATTTAATCTCACTTATTTCCGCGATTTCCTTGATTGTCACATCATTGTTTTGAAATTAAATTTTCTTAAAACCACATGATAACATAAATTTGGTTACCTTATGTGGTTTTTATGCAATTTATGTTTAAAGAATTTAAACAGTCGCCATTTCAAAAATATTAATTGTCAATTTTTTCCAATTTCACCTTTAAATCAAATAGCTGTAACCTATATCAAGTTTCAACTTATTAGAACGAACAGTTTTTAATTTAAAAATTATTCTCTAAAAAATATAAAATGGCGGCTGTATGTTTAACTACATGGAGTTTTTGGAGATTTTAAATATGATATTTTGGCTTGTCTTTAGGTCAGGATTAATACCTGAAAAGTTTGATAGAGAGTTTAGGGACACCCTGTATATGCCTATTTGTCTATGGTATATGATTGTAAATTATTTCATGACATGAAAGTTTAGGTAAATGTATGAAATACGTACACCTTTTATATTATATGGGTTATATACAACTATATATATACTATTATATACAACTAAAATATTCTATGGATGGTTAACATTGCATACAATTTGGGTTCATAAATAAATAAGATTAATACCGAGTTTTTACATTTCACAACAAACAAAGTTTTGTTTTTCCTCAAAAATGGGTATAACAAATAATTTGTAATAAAACTTTATAATAATGACGCTATATTTTATTGTAAACAAATAATTTTCTAAAGCCATCAAAAAAAGATATATAAATAAGCTTCAAATTGTACTTTTAAAAGTACAAATATACAAAGCCAAGTTGGAAGCAAATCAATTGGAAATCGAATTTGGCATCCATGAGAGTGAACATACTACTAAATAAAATAAAGTACCTATGATGTAATGATGATCAATTAAGATCAAGTTAATAGCATCTAATTTCCAATGTACTGCTCGTTTTTTACTATACAGATTCAAATTTTTTTCTTCGGTGCTCATTTTGCAAGCTCTTTGTGACTCAGGGGTTACGATAGTGTCCTTTGTTTCTTTTTTTGTAAATTGTAAAGTTAATGTTTGGTAATGATATTCAGACTACATTTTGTTTTGTTACTTAATTATGTGAATAAAACATTAACGTGTTATTTTCACTTTAATTTATTGAGAAATAGTATAACCCTTAAGCATAACTTTACTAATATTTATAAAAATTAGGTAACTTAGTTCTTGTAGAATTTTTACTAATATTATTAGGAAATAATCACCAAACTAATATTATTAGTAACAATTATGAAACAGAAGATGAAAAATACACTTATATTTTGTAGGAAAACCCCTTGTATTAGTTTTTCATTATGAAACAGCATTTTACAACTTACAAGTTATTCTTCCATTATGAAACATAATTTACAAGTTACAAATTACAATACTAATAATATTAGTTTGTAACTTGTAAATTTGTACTTTGCTATTATGAAACAGAATTTTACAAGTTACAAGCTACTAAGCTAATAATATTAGTAAATGTTTTATTATGAAATGGGCCCCTGATGACAACTTTCCACCCCCCCCCCCCACAATTTGCCTTTTCAAACTTTTTATTAATTAAAACAGACTACTTGATCATGAGACAAAAGAAAATACAGAAAGAATCACAAAACTAAATGGAAAGTCTTTTTTCATGTGACAAAACGTAACAAAATATTCTTTGATTTCATGAACACAGTAGACCTAGCAATAGTCTTCAACCACTATTAAGTCAATCTCATAAAATATACAAATTTAACAATTTTGCCTACTGAGTATTAGATCAAATATTGTTGATGTATGGAAAGGTAAAAAAACTGCTATTGCAAAAAAGCAAATCAATCAATTAATTGTAGTGCTAAAAGATTCTTGGAGCCTATATCATTGAAACTATCAATTTTATAGTTATGCAACGACAAAAAGCTAATGCATGATGCCCCAAGACTGCTAATGATATGCTGTCAATCTTGCTTACTAGTTTTAAAAATTGATCAATAAGTATTGTTGACGCACCTCAACACTTTGTGTCGCGTGTGCCGACTGTGGCTCAGCAGACACTCGTCCAAGTAGCTGATGCAAATCTCCTCGTTGGGCTGGATTGGCGTTTCTGCCCGCAGCGCCAGCGTGTAATCGTTATGTGGGAACGCAACCGAGGCGTTCGGTTGGCAGCTGTGGTTGGCCAGCCGCTGTAGGGCAAAGAGCGCAGAGCCTTCGCAGTTCAAGAATGTTCCGACCACTTAAAAACAAACAGGCGACATTCATTCATTTCACATATCAGTAATAATCTATATCATATAAGGCCTCATTGAGTCTAGTGACAAATTTAATTTTAAAATACAGAGTTCCACTAATCCAAACCGATAGGGACCAATAGTGAATTTTCAGAATAGACGAGTTCATAAATAATGCATTACATTGGCTTGTTACTATCAATGTTTGAAGAACGGGCATATGATCTCAGCACTCAAATTACAATACGTTTGATTATAGAGTGGACACACTGAAAATTCTTTATTTTAACCCATTGGATTATGAATATTTTTTGCATATGGTTAATACTGAGTTATTACATTAATTATACATTACATTAATTATATTTCAGTCTTCTGAAACAGAATAGGCCTTTGTTTAATTTCTTAACTACAAATACCCCCGTCGCAGCAGACCTGCGTACTCAGCGAATTTCCAAACGATCTTGAGATATTGTATTTTCCCCATAAACACCATAGGAATGGGTAAGTAGGTTTGCTGCCTTGGGATGTTGTTAGAAAACATTAGTTAGGTTAGGAAATGTAATAGTTACGTTAGGTAAATGTCAAACTGTAGCAATATTCGGCACTTTTTAATTTTCCCCATAAACCCCATGGGGGTGAGTATGTAGGTTTGCCGCCATATGGGTGTTGTAAACAAATATCAGTTAGCTCCTACCTAGTGAATGTACATACCAAATATTATCAAGTTTAATGGTGTTCTTTTCATTTTCCCCCATAAACCCCATAGGGGTGAGTACGTAAGTTTGCCGCCATGTGGGTGTTGTAAGCAAATATCAGTTGAACCCTACCAAGTGAATGCACATACCAAATTTTATCAAGTTATTCCAATAAATAAGCGAGATACAGGGTTTTGTTGATTTCCCATTTAAGATTAACATGGAAAACCTATTTTTGGCTTTTCTCCGAAACCTGTCAAGCCAAGTTAAAAGTTCAAAATACTAGTTTGTTTTTTTAAGCTCTTTTAAATGGTTTTAGTTAAAATTGTTGAATTTTAAAAATTATGCAAAAAAAATTCAAAAAAACCCATTTTTGACTCTTTTGAAACCCCATAAAACCCCGTTCCCATAGCCCGATCATGCTGGTTCGCGAACTCATGAAAATAGACCAAGTCTTACACCTTCATACCAAATTTCATCAAAATTAGAGGTCCTCTTCTAAAGTTATCAGTACCACGGACACACACATATATATTTCTCATACATATATATGAAAATGAACGAACGGTGTTTTTGGCTTCTGAGGACCTCAAAATGAAAAAGTAACATGGTCCCGGGCTTAGGTCTTACCATGGCTACTACCGTAATAGCGTATTCCCTATAGGGAAATTCGCTAAAAGGTCATGATCTGTTCAAAAATATTTACAATATGATTATATTGTTTCTAAAAGTTATAGTGTTCAGTAAATTATGATTCTAAAAAGTGAATGAGCTGGACCTTAGTGATAATGCTACACCTCTCCGAATCCATAACACTCATCAAACACCCCTTGAGTGATATTCACATTAAATTCACCCAGAGTGCATTAGTGTCCCAAATACGTATCTTGGACACAATGGGTGTACAAATTGTGCTGAGTCAATTTGAAAGTATTTTAATAGTTACAGTGATAGGAAAAGACGGTTGACTGGTCATGAATTTAAAAAAATCTGTTCGTTTTGCAATAAAATGGTAATCAACCACAGACAAATCAACAAAGGGGAGTGAACACAAAATATATTAATTGAAAGAAGGATGGAACTTCCTAACTGAATGTGTCTAAATTACGCTTGTAAACTTGGTCAAACTACTAAATACAGTTAAACCCAACTCCTGATAACTTGACATGTCGGGTGACTTAAACTTCTACAGTGCCCAACCCTGTCTTGCTAATCGCTATTAGCACAATTTTATCCCCCCTGATTATCTACAGTACACAGAATTAGTCATTACAGTACACGTAATGAAGTCATTACGTGCAATTCCTCTGCCAATGCGGCTGCTTTTCTAGCCATACATCCACAAATAATTAATTTTATTTGTTTGATCGATAATATCGGCTGTTGTATGCGGTTCCATTAAAAGCCACTTTTCAACAGTTTGACTATCATTGCGTTTCGTGGCCGGATCTAGTAAACGGCGGGAGTAATATCACCTGTGGAATACTAGAAACTTGACTTTCACCAAACTTTATGTGCCCATGTTTAAATTGAATTTATTTTGAGGAGTTTTACTGTATACAAGTGAGATGAATTCAACAAGTTATTGTTCCACGAAGAAAACAAACAAACTTTATTCCAAGTCAGAAACATTCCAAAAATATTTTTAGTATAATTTTTAATCAAATGTAGAATATTTATTGATACGTGCCTTCGTCCATCTCGTCGTAGATTTTATCTATGAGTGTGTTGAAGGTGGCAGTTTCCTCAGGGGGCAGCGTGAGCTGCAACACTCTCTTCTGCCAGGCGCTGAACACACTCGTGCCGACGCCCTGGCCGTTGGTGCCAATGAGCGCAAACAGCGAGCGGAACCCGTCTGGGGTCAGCCACTGCGGACAGTCATACAATCTCACACATCCCAGTTTCTTCATTTCAGTTAAATAACATTTTTATTAACCCTAAACCGCCAGAAGCCAGAATATACCTGGAAATTTTCAGTTGGCATGTATTTTAAATTATTAGGCCCTTCAGGAATGCGATATTACAGTTGGCATACCCATGTTACTGGGTTTGAATGACTCGCAGCACACTTTACAAAAAGCAAAAGTTGCATCATTGACTACCAAGTCTAACCAACTCACTAATTTCAGGAAGTATTTTGACATCAAGTAACAATTTATTAAATTTACTCTAATTAGCAGTCATTGTACAGTGTACAGCTAACAGCTGATCAACAGTCAAAAAAAAGATTAATAAATAAAAATATTCCAGGCATAAATATGCGACAATAAATTGATTTGTCATACATTTGTGAAAATCCCAAAAAATGATAAAATAGTCGAAGTTACAGCAGACTGAAGCATTGAAAACTCCGCTCAACGCTATCATTAAGGCGGATTTTCCTGACTTTCCAGACATTTTGTCTATTTCCCTGACCAGAATTTGTTTCTCTTACTTTCCCCGACTCTCCCTGACTTTCCAGAATGTGGACACACTGCTTTTGTTTACAATTAAATGTAGGACAAATAATAATTTTAGATAGAAGCATAAAACTAAACTTTTTTATGTAAATTTTAGACTTTTCAACGTTTTAGGTATTGTTTAAAATAAGTTTTTACTTCATTTGTTTCAAAATGTTGACGCCTTTATGAAAAAAAAGAAAAAAACAGTATACACCTATGCTCTACCTTGAAAATTTATAAAATTACAATAACTATATGTAAAGGAACAAAACTGCATTGTGTTGTAGTGCTCCCTTCAATTGTCTTGGCGTAGTGGTGCTGATACATGATATATGCCCAGCGGTCAAAGGGTTAAATGAAATTTACCCATACTAATAAATAAATTTAGCAAGAAGCAAAGCTTTTTACTTAACTGTCAAGCAGCGGTTCATGGTTAAGATTTGATTTGCTGATATGTGAGGAAAGCTTAGAAAAATTGAGCAACTGATTGATTAAAATTTTGCTGAGGAGTTTTTTTTCTAAATGGATACACACAAAATAAGCCAAAGTCTGCAGACGTGCTTAGCGGTTTGGCCGGGGTCTCCTTATCTACCAATAACAATAACAACAAGCCAAAGTCTAGCTTGGCACTCACGTGCTTGACGTGTTCGCTGGGGAACAGGGACGCCATCTGCTGTCGCAGAACCTCTCTCTGGTGGCTGAACTCGGAACCCAACAGTTTGTGTGCAATCTCATCTTCTTCATTCATGGATCGGTGGCAAAACTGCAATCATTTTATGGTAGCAGAAAAAATAATAGCCACCTACCTTATTTTGTATGACACAAAAACTTATAAATAAACCGTAGCAAGACTAATTAAAATATTTAGAAAATATATGCGACCAATTATTTTATATTTTACTATATTTTTAGCGAATTTCCCAATGGGAATAAGCTATTACCGTAGGTCTCATGTTAAGACCTAAGCCCGGGACCATGTTACTTTTTTGGTTTGAGGTGCCCAGAGACCAAAAATAATAGTCATTAAAATATATATATATATATATATATATATATATATATATATATATATTTATATATGTATATATTTATATATGTATATATATATGTGTCCCTAGACACGATAACTCTCGTAAAAATGGTCCGATCGACGCCAAATTTGGTAGAAATGTGTAATCCTACATTTATTCGGATGAGTTCGTAAACCAGACATATTGACCTACCGGAAGGGGTAGTTTTGGGGGGTTTTGTACCCCAAAAATGGGTTTATTGCATTTTTCATATGTAATTATTAAAAATTTTAAATTTATATTTTGACCATTGGATTTAGCTCAAAAAAACACACAATTTAGTATTTTGAAGCTTTGTTCTATCTCCAATGGTTACCGAGATATTCAAAAGTCTAAAGACAGTACATTGTATTTTTGGGCTCCAATGTTAATCTTATGGAGAGTAAAGATAAGTTAATATTCCACTTATTAACCAATATTTTTGGATGAAACTTGGTATTCACCTTTATTTAGTTAGTTGAGATAAATACATTTATGATAAAGAAATCCTAGTTGTTATGCTTATCATGGCAGCAAACCTGCATACTCTTTTCCCATGTTAATCATATGGAGAATAGGCAAACTCCTTTAGCAATGGACAGATATTGAAGAAACGAAGTATAAGGCTTCATATGGTCAAAATATATTTATATTTTTAAGCTTTAAACCTACTTTTAGTGTTCCCCATGGCAGCATACCTGCATACTCTTTCCCTATATTTTTATCATAAGGAGATTAGACATTTATTTTCCTATATATGGGCATGGAGAAGTAGGGATAGGAGAAGTATCCCTACACCTTCAGTAATATATGTTTTTTTTAAGCTCCCGTTTTTTAAAGAAATTATTTGTGTTGTGTGGTTGAGAATGTATTAAAATAGCGTTAAAAAGTTTCCCAAGACATTTTTTTAAGTGAAGAAGCTAACAGTGTTTCTGTAAGTTACTATAAAACACAATAAAATATAAAAATCCTATTGGCAAGTACACAACATAACATTTGGTTGGAATCTTACCTTAATAAGTTTCATTCAAAACACTTATATCCTCAATTTAATCAAGTTTTACAGTAAAAAAAAATTGTGTGCACAAAAAGGAATAATGTAAATAGACAGTTTTATTTATATAATAAATTGGAACTACTTTTATAGACAAAGTTTGTCAGATACTGTAAAATTGACAAGAAAACAGATTTAACCTGCAGAACCGTTAGGACACATTGATTACGTACAGACTAAGGAACAAACTCTGCAGCTCAGCCAACATATGTGTAGCCTTGACCACTGACCAGCTCTACTATATGCATGATAACAGATTTCCTTATCTGACGCTAAGGCTAAAATACTGATTAAGTCCTTTCTCAATCCATTGACTTATTTCTTGAAATTTCAAAGTAAGAAGGTGAAATATAGTTATTCTGATATTGGAAATGGCTACATATTCATGAATAAAATTCCTTTAAAATAATATTTTAATTAATGGAATAAATGTACATACTTTAATGTACATTCTCTGATTCAAAACTTAAGGCAAATATATACAAACACATATATTACTGTAAATAAATTGAATAATACCCTTTAGTTGATATTATTTTATGTTTAATGAATGAGCATATTTGCAATATATGAAAAATGGATTCTCCTTCCATCAGCAAGGAATTTACTGAGGGAACCTTAGTTTTTGCCAAAGTCAGAGGATACCCATATTGGCCTGCTAGAATAACGACTGTAGACACAACGTCTTATAAAAATATCATAAAGTACAAAGTGGAATTTTTTGCCACTAATGAATCAGCAGTTCTCAATAAGAATGATTTATGCCTTTACCAAGACAATAAATTTAAGTATCCGGTTGAATCAGTTGCAGCTAAGCATAAAGCAGATTACAAAGAGGCATTGACAGAGATCCGAAAAGTTTGGGAAACTGAAAACCAATGACATAAAATTATTTTATCTCCTTTCCTAAAAGAGAAAAAGACTCCTAATTCTAGCAAAAGTAAGGAATGCCAAAAAAATGTATGTGAAAAAATAGGTGACTCTGTAAGTCAAGTTGTCAACTAATACATGTGAAGTTTAAAGAGTAATTGTACATGTGAATTTTCACAAAATTTAAAGTAAATCGTTTATGTTATAGTGTTTAAGTGGTGTTAAAACAACTGGTAAAGTACACAGAATAGTTGGAACAGTTAGATATCTGAAATTTTAATACTATCAGAGACATTTTTAACTATAAATATTACCTGCCATACACATCCAAAAAAGCACATGTTACTGGCACTTGTCACTTTTATTTCTTTTTCTACAGAGCACATAATACATTGCAGGAGATACATTTTGTTTTGGGTTTTAATGTAAATAAAAGAAGATAACTAGGTTTTGAACAAGATTTTAGGAAGTATAACTATTTTGTTTTATTAAACTGAAATTGGAACTTTGACGTTGGTGGTGATATCCTGCACAAGCCTCTGCAAGAACTATGCAGGTTTGACATCTCATCTGCACTCTTTCTGCCGACTCTGCTATCAGCTGTACAGGGCGGACACAGACCAACCTGGTGAACTTTGACCTGCTCTGTTCTACATGGCCTTCTGTTTATCAAAGTAAACAAACTGCCGATTTGTTGTCACAAAGAATAATGTTCATTAATTTATTCCTCAACACTGAATAAATGTAAATGATCCTGTTTTTTGTAAATAGATTTGAATTATAAATTTTATTTTAATATTGAAACTTTATATTAGAAACAAGTATGTGTATATTTAAATATGAGTTGTAATTAAATGTAAGTTATGTACAAACATTTTAATTAAAAATATTAGTACAAATTGAAAGAATTAGCTTTTAGCTGGATTTATATCACCAACATGAAAGAGAATATCCAAAACACTTATAAATATAAAATAGGAGATAAAGTATTTGCCAAAGTTAGAGGCTATGCTCCATGGCCAGCTATCGTTGATAGTTATGACAATAGTGCAAAATCCAATAAATACAACGTCATATTCTATGGCACTAAAGAGAAAGGGCTTGTAAAAGAAGTAGACCTCTGTCTGTTTCTAGAAAATAAGTCACGTCTTGGTAAATCAAATAGAGCTGATTTTAAAAAAGCTATGAAAGAGGCTGACCAAAACTCAGACATTAGTGTTGATAAATCACTAAAATCCCAGAGTAGTTTTCGTGAAAAAAGTTTGTGTTTACACAATGTCACAAGTTCTCCTGTAGCTAGTAGTAGTCCACTTCCTATGATGTGTAATAAAGAATCAAATTATAAAGAAGAAGTAGTAGTGTTGCAAAGGAAACTGAAAGAGGCTCATGAAAGCATATTAAAATATAAATGTAAAGTAGAGGAGCTAGAAAATCTTAAAACGCCCCTCAGTAAGGATAATAATGAATTGTACCCGAACCAGACCAAGTCTACAATGCAAGATAACCCGTCAAAAAATAGTAAACAATACAGTACACCAAATCTTGTTGGCAGAACTCCTATTAGTATTTCTATTGTAAACAATCAATGGCTGACCGATGATCCAGTTGATTATTATTTTCATGAGTTATCTTCAAAAGTCACAAAAAATAACATATATCTAATGAAACCATCAATTTCTCAGGCTTTGAAATGCCTTACTGATACTGAATTTTTAGTAGATTCAACTATGTTACAATGCAACTATGTTATCGCCCCAGTGAATGATTCACTTTCAGTAGACATACCAGGTGGGTCTGGCTCTCACTGGAGCCTTCTGCTATATGTTAAGGAAACAGAAAATTTCTTCTATTTTGACTCCTTGAAAGGCATTAATTATAAACATGCAAAAAAACTAGCCACAGTATTGAAAAAGAAAACAGGAGGAAATGAAAATGCTAATCTCACTGTAGTTACTGTCCCGCAACAAACCAATGGAAATGACTGTGGGATATATATGTTACTGTTTACCGAAATCGTAGTTCAAGTTTTACTGTACAAAAAACAGCAGTTATCTTGGGAGCACTATTTTCCAGAAATTAGTAACAGTGTTGTGGCTGCTAAGAGAGCCCAACTGGCAATGATGTATTGCAATACTTCACTCAATCTCGAAGAACAAACACTGCTCTCAATGATGCTACAGCCTCAGAGACAAATGGAAGTTGAAATAGCGACCAAGCCTTCAATCCCAAGCATTCCTTTGATAAGTGAAGATTGCAGAGTGTCAAAAAGTCTCAACGAGGATATCAAAGAAAACCTAAACAATTTAACTTAATGACATCAACTCGATTTGAACTTCTGATGAACCATGACTCATCTGAAAATCAACAAGAACAGCAGACAGAATTGGAAGATATTACAAGAAAAAAAATTACCACTTACAGTCAAAGAAAAGAAAAACCTGCAGTGGAAATTAATGAGCAAAATCAAGAAGAAGCACAGGACATTGAAGACAAATTAAGGGTTGAATTTTATTCTGACAGCCAAGGCAGAGGCATTCTGGAGCTAGTAGCCTCTTGTAGTCAAGGTAAAATTTACATGAATGGACTGGTGAAACCTGGCGCTGATGTGCAATCTGTCTACCATCAAGCTGAGAAGGCAAAACAAAGACCACTCTTTTTACTGGCGGGAACTAATGATGCAACAAAAGGATATCCCCATGCTATTTATAGCAAAATGGAAGACTCACTTAAAAAGTTAAGCCAATCTAGACCTGTGTGTGTGACGACCATTCCTCCAAGGTACGACCTGGAGCCAGATAATAAGCTACATTATGACATAGCCCTTGCCAACAACTACATTAGAGAACTGATAGCTAGAATGACGAATGTTGATCTCATTGACTTTGACATTTTTCAAAGACACCATTTCACAAGGCATGGGTTTCACCTAAATTTCAAAGGGAAAAAGAAACTGGCTTTCAAGATAGTTGAAATCGCAGAAGCAATGTTTGAAAGAAAATTTTGAACGAGATAGATGGCAATAACTTTGTAACCATTACTGACCTGAACATGGCAGAAGTAATCAGGCTTAACAGAAGTAACAAAACTGTGGGCTTCGCCCACAGCATATCGGCAGATTTCTGTGACCCTCGACATATGTCAGCGGGGGTTGCAGTAATTTTCAAGAAATTCTTCGGAAAGCCAAGTCTCTCACATTGTGTGACAAACCACCTTGCTATTCAAGAGCATAAGAATGCGGCAAAAGTCTTTAGTTTGATAACTAAGCCGAGGTATTTCCTAAAACCAAGTAACGATGACTACGATGAAGCTTTTGTGGATCTTATAAACAATTTTAAGAAGAGAGGTCTGAAACATTTAGTTTGTTCACCGATTGGCTGCGTGCGGGATAAGATTAAATTAAATCATTTTGTCCACAACTTAATACAATTTCAGAAACACACAGGAGCAAAAATTACTGTTGTTTCATATTTCCAAAAATCCTTCAGAACGTTACGTAATGGAATGTCTCATGATGAGTTTAATAAACAGTTAAAATGTCTTATTTCACAACAAGTTGGCATTCTTTCAAGACCTACTCATGGTAATAACAGTAACCACCAAAATCCTACCACTCCAGAAGTAACCTCTACAGATACAGAAGGGACACACGGCCTACAACACCATCTCAGCTTCATTTCTTCAACCATGACAACGTTTACAGAAGCGGATGAACAATGTGCCACGCAAACATCAAGTGATAACATCTCAGTGGTTCCTGGTGACCTCACATATAGTGAGGCACTAGAAAGCAGAGCAGTAAGAATTTCGTCGTCAGCACTGCAAGCTACACCCAGCTGTGCCAGTGTTGTGAGTGTAATACAAAATGGCCTGTCTTGTGATAAATTTACCCTTTTCAACAGCAGTTATTCTAGTGAGAGTGGTACAAGTTCAGTTCCAAAAAACTCCTATGTCATGAAATTAGTATTAAGCCCTTAACTGTAAGTAATCACTGTTTGATATGTAAATCGGACCATATTGTACAAAAATATGTTTTTAGTGACCTCCCAGTTTGCAAGAAAGTCTTTAATGCAAAGGAATTTAATTGGCTTATGCACTTAAATGTTCAAGGAAATTTAATTAATAAAATACCTGATTTCAAAATTCTTCTACAAAATTCTAATGTTAGTGTTATCTGCTTAAATGAGCATTGGTTGCTGGAAAATCAAATTTCTATTTTCTCAACGGTATTAGGCTATAATTTAGGTGCTTTTTTTTGTAGAAAAAAATGAGGAACGAGGAGGATCATGCATATTAGTGAAAGAGGAATATAATTACTTTGAAAGAATTGACTTGTATAGATTTAACGAAGAAAATGTTTTTGAGCTCTGTTGTATTGAAATGCCTGAAACTAAAACTATCGTTATATCTTTGTATAGAATCCCTTTAAGAAGTAATTTAAAAGTATTTTTGAATAAATTAGAAAGTATTTTTTTGCTATTAAAGAAAGAATCAAAAACAAAAAGCATTTATATAGCAGCGGATTTTAACATTGATGTAACAGATAGCTGTAAGTTACCTAATCAAAGGGATTCGTTTTTAAATTTAATTAAAATGTATGGATATGTCACAAATTTTGATACACCAACCAGAATTACTATCAGAAGTCAAAAATGTATTGATAACATTGTGACTAATCAGATTATTGCAGGAAAGAACAATATCAAGATGAATTTAGAGCTAGGTCTCTCTGATCACAGAGCTCTTTTCATACCTCTCTTAAAAAATTATAAGAATTCTAATAACAAGTTCTCTATCACCCCTAAGTATAAGAAAAGAATTTACCCAAGTAAAAACAGGAAATGCTTTGTAGATTATATGTCAAATTTTAAATGGGATTTTTTGTACAATAGTATTAGTAAACATTCTTCTTGTAGTTTTAATGTATTTCTTGGAAATTTGAAAAATATTTTTGAAATGTTCTTTCCATCCAAGTTTTATAAAAATAAGTCTTCTCAGAAAAATAAACAATGGGTTACAGAAGGTATTAGAGTATCTAGTTGTAAAAAGAGAGAATTGAGTAAAATAGCTAAGACAACAAATGATGTGAATTTCATTAATTATTATAAACAATACAAAAAGATTTTCAAGTCAGTATGCAATAGAGCAAGGAAGATGTGCAATGGTAGATTGATTGAACGGTCTGAAAATAGAAGTAAGGCAGTATGGGATATAGTAAAAAGAGAACTTGGTGTTAAGAAGCTGAATAAAGATTTTCCTAACATGTATTTAGGTGACACAATAAGTTGTAATGGACAAGAAATAGCAAATTTCTTTAACTCTAAGTACATAAATATTTCAAATGAAGTTCGGACTTTCCCTGACAAATCTAGAGCAACTGAGCTTATTAAAAAAAATAAGAGTAATAATCTCCAATCTAGATTCTTTTTTAATCATGTTTCTGAGGTCCAGGTTGGAAACGTCATTAAGTCATTGAAAAATAAAAAATCTGTTGGGTGGGATGAGATTCCGATACAAATAATAAAAGATGTTAAGCTTTCTATTTCTCAACCTCTTTCTCTTATTGTCAATAATAGTTTTGATGATGGAATTTTTCCTGACAAACTTAAGTATTCTGAAGTTAAGCCTATTTTTAAAAAGGGTGCGACTGACAACCCCGATAATTATCGCCCTGTATCGGTTTTACCTTCTCTTTCAAAAATATTTGAGAAAATTGCGTTTAATCAAATATTGAGTTATTTTGAACATAATAATTTACTTGTTAGTGAACAATTTGGCTTCATACCAGGGAAAAGCACAGTTTTGGCTGTTTCGGAGTTCGTAAACCTTGTGTCGACTGCCTTGGATGGAGCGCGGAGCACAGCGGCTGTGTTTTGTGATCTATCCAAGGCTTTTGATTGTGTGGTTCATGACATTCTTTTAGAAAAGCTCAGATTTTATAATTTCTCTAATTCAGCTCTTACATGGGTACAGTCGTATTTGGAAAACAGATATCAAAGAACTGTAATTGTGAAGAACAATCAAAAACTTATTTCAAACTGGGAAAAAATTAAATGTGGCATTCCTCAAGGCTCTATTTTAGGTCCTCTATTATTCTTGATCTATGTAAATGACGTTCCAAGTAATATTTCTACAGATCTAATTCTATATGCAGATGACACAACAGCAATTATTAAAGCTAAACATACAGAAGAACTTAAATATCTTTTAGACCAAGCTTTTCATCAGTTATCTGAATGGTTCGGGGCAAATGGTTTGAAATTAAATGGTTCGAAAACTCTTTTGATAAAATTTTCAACACTTCAAAATAAAGATAATGGTTACCCAGAGATTTTGGTAGATGGGGATAAAGTATCTTTTGCTGATCACGCTAAATTTTTAGGAATTGAAATAGACAAAAACTTAACTTGGCGATCACATATAAATTGGATAGGGAAACGACTTAACACATCAGTATATCAAATGCTTGTGATTCGTGATGTTGTTGATTTTAAGATTAAGTTAATGGTTTATTATGCATTGTTTTATTCCATTGCCTCTTACGGTATAGAATTTTGGGGCGTAACCTCAGATGCTGTGTCGATTTTTAAAATCCAAAAAAAGTGTCGCCCGACGGACCACACATCTCATCGATTATGTGACTTCGGCGCACGGACCCCATCATCTTTAACAGTTTTCCAAAAAAAGTATTTAAGAATAATGACCTTTTCAAATTCAAGAACATTTTGCAAAGTATCTTTAAAGAATTAGAAATTTTAACTCTACCTTGTTTATATATTTTTCGAGTTTTGCTTTTTATCAAAAATAATCTGTCAAGTTTAGTCAAACATCAGCATAATCATACTTATGAGACAAGGTTTAAAAGTGATTTTCAATACCCCAGACATCGACTTAATGTTTTTGAAAGGACACCTCACTATATGGGTATGAAACTTTACAATAAATTACCTATTGAGTACAAATCGATACAAGATACTATTAGCTTCAAAAACAAAATAAAGTCTTTTTTGCTGTCTAAGGTGTATTACTCAGTTCAGGAATATTTAAACGACAGTTCAATTTAATTAAGCATTTAAATTATTATTAATTTTTTTTTTACTCATTGTGACTTACTTTAAGCCCTGTGAAACATTAGTTAAGTTGACTAAGTATTGTAACATACTTCACCAAGCCTTATTTTAAGTTTTATTGACAATGTTACCTGTTTTCTAGCTATGCTAGCTATACAAAACGTTTTTTTTGTAACAATAAAGGAATTGATTCTGATTCTGATACTCAAATGGGCCTAGATTTAGACTTAAAATCCCAACTCAGTGCCATGACAGAAAAATGTGCATCCTTGGAAAAAGAATTGGCTCAGGAAAAGAATCTTAACATAAACTATCACAACGAAATCTTAAAACAAGAACTAAATAAATATAAATCAGAAAATCTAAACCTACAAACTGTGATCGCAAACCTTCAAGATGATATTAAGATTTTAGAAAACGAAATCAACCAGTTCAAATCAAAAAGCCAACAGTGCCTTCATTGTTACCCCTCTCTTAGTGGGTCTACATCCATAAGAAGTTCATGGAGAACAGTGACAACAAAAAGTATTGGTAATACACTTTCACCTCAGGTCCCTCAAATCGAATGCGTGAACCGATTCAGTTTGCTTTCTTCTGATAGTCAAATATTTGAAAAACCTGCAAAGTTACATCCAAAAACTGTTTTTAATGAGAAAAAAACATTGACCCAAACCAAAAATCAAGTCCACAACTGTAACAATACAGGCTCTAAATTAAATGTAAATAGAAACAATTTCATTTTGTTAGCAGACAGCCACGGTAAACTACTGGGCAATTACATCCAGCAAAGAATCCCAGGCAATGTGTGTTCTTTTATCAGACCAGGGGCAAAGTTTAATAAAGTTGTCGAAGAAGTTAAAAATCACACAAAGGATCTGAAAAAAAAATGATAATCTTCTGGTGATAGCTGGTACAAACAACATAGAAAGTATGGGAATAGAACAACTAATTAATAACATCGAGAAGTTAATAGAGGATACTAAACATACAAATCTCTTACTTGCTACCATACCCATGCGACATGACAGACCAGAGCTTGACTTGAAAATCAGCAGGGTAAATACAGAAATTGAAACTGTTGCAAAGAAATACCCCGATATTAAACTTGTACCCTTGCACATGCTTCCACGTCATTATTTTACTTCTCATGGGCTCCATATGAATAAAAAAGGTAAAACTAAAATTGCGGAAATGGTATCCCAGCTGATTTTTCAAGAAAACTATAGAACACAACCAAGGCAAGCAGGAAGAAAAGTCAACATCCCAAAGTCCATAATAGTTGAGGACGGAATATCTGTTCTGGAAAGGGATATGAGAGATGTCATTACATATTTTAAAGATGACTCTTCAGTTGCACTAGCCCACACGATCTCTGCAGACTTCGGTGACCGCAAACATATGTCCGCCGGAGTCGCAGTAGTGTTTCGACATAGTTTTGGCAGGCCCCAGGAGTCTGACCTTATAAATTGTCGTTTGGCATACCAGAAGGTGGAAAATGGTCCTGCTGTGTATAGCCTTGTAACCAAGGACAAATATTATGGGAAGCCAACGAAAACACAATATGACGAAGCCTTCAGTCAACTTGAAAAAGATTTCAAGTCAAAGGGGTTGAAAACACTGATATGTTCGGCCATGGGTTGTGTTAGAGATTTAATTGAACTGCCACACTTTGCGAGGAACATTGTAAATTTCCATCGAGCAACAGGAGCATCGGTGTGCATAATCTCCTACAATCAAATGGCAAGGAGGGTTCTTTGGAGGGGTCTCACACATCAAGAGTTTATTAAATCATTAAGGTCTGAAATTGATGCTCAGCTTAACAAGAACAAAGTTAACCAAGAACTTTCAGAATGTGACGTGGCAGCTGGCAGTTCAACCGTCACAACAGAGTCCTGCGAGGATCCCACTGCGCAGATTCCCTCAACCCTGGGAGAGACCAACCGTCATCTTGAAAGTATTCTGTGTGCTGGTGAAGGTGAAAGTCATTATGGTGCCAATGAAATAGGCCTATCAGGTCTCGAAAATAGTGCGGTGGAAGATAGAGACGAAGAAGGATTTGGTGTAGAAGATGAAAACTCATTTGTAAATATTAGTAGAATAGGTGACAAAGAGAGCAATTTTGTAAATAGTAGTATTAATGACCTTTTTTTAGAGAAGTAGGTTATGTTGGTAACACAGTAGAAGTAGAATTGGCGGCCAGTAAAAACATAAATATTGATAATATGTATATATTACATTTTAATATTCAGGGTTTCTTAAATAACCATGTAGATTTACTTTTGTTTCTTGAAAATCAAAAATGTGATGTTAATATTATTTCTTTAAATGAACACTGGCTGGATTCTAGAAGCATACAATTTTTAAACCAGTTTGATAAATTTCAATTAGCCGATTTTTATGCAAGAGATGATCAGTCAAGGGGAGGATCTTGCATTTTAATTGAAAAAAATGTTAACTTTAAAATTAGAGAAGATTTGAAATTTTTAAATGAGCCAAATTGTTTTGAAGGATCTTTTATTGAAGTCAAAGAATGGAATTCTATTTATGCTTCAATATATAGAATACCTGGGGATGGTATAGACAAAGTTTTCTTAGAAAAGTTTGAAATTTTGTTGGATAAATTAGCAGTGGAAGCAGGATCTAAAAATATATTCATCTGTTCTGATACAAACATAGACCTTCTTAAAGAGAAGGCTAATACTTGTTGCCTTTTGGAAATTTGCAATTGTTTTGGGTTCACTCCTAATGTTTTTAGTCCTACCAGAGTTACTAAACTTTCAAGCACTTGTATTGATAATATTTTTACCAATGTTAGGGCAAAAAATGTTAGTAGAGTTGTTTTAGACATAGGAGCTTCCGACCACAGACTCTTACTTTTATCATTTGAAAAACTGTGTAAGTCTTCTCCAAAGAGCAAAGTAAAATATAAACAACTAACAAGAAAATTTAGTAAGGAAAATCTTAATCTGTTTGAAACGATACTTAAAACTGCAAATTGGCATTTTGATGAAAACTCTACTGCAGATAAAAATTACAATAATTTTCTTTTGACCTTCCTAAATTTGTTTAATGAGGTGTTTCCAAAAACAGCTTCAAAAGGAGATATTGGCACCCAAATAAAAAATAACTGGATCACTAAAGGAATTAAAATTTCAGCAGAGAAAAAAAAATATCTTCACCAAAAAGCGAAATGGAATAAAAGCCCTGAATTTTTAACGTATTATAACAATTACAGGAAAGTTTTTAAAAAGGTTGTTACATTAGCAAAGCACAAATCAAATGATGACTTCATAAAGAAATCAAACAATAAAACTAAAGCATCATGGACGGTAGTTAAGCATGAACTCGGACTAAAAAAACAAAATTCGGAAACCCCTATTGAAATAAAAATTACAAATGAAAAAACGAAGCAAAATGACGCTGTTTCTGTA
Organism: Neoaliturus tenellus; assembly: GCA_030545055.2. Lineage (NCBI taxonomy): Eukaryota > Metazoa > Arthropoda > Insecta > Hemiptera > Cicadellidae > Neoaliturus > Neoaliturus tenellus. The sequence goes on from CM061537.1 coordinate 4,573,783, forward strand.
GCAAATAACGTTAATAAATTTTTTGTTAATGTTTCATATCCAGCGAATAAGTTTTCAGATAAAGATAAAGCTATCAGTTTATTTGATAGAAACAGGAAACATACCACACTACCTCATAATGATAGCTTCAAATTTAAACGAGTCTGTGTTGTAGAGCTCAGAAAAGTTTTGAACACCCTTAATAACACTAAGTCTTCTGGATGGGATGAAGTCCCCCTTTTTGTAATAAAGCATGTTTTCAGGTCTATAGAGGACTTGTTTTGTAGAATAGTGAACCAGTCCCTTGAGCAGGGTGTTTTTCCAGAAAAACTCAAATATGCAGAGATAAAACCTCTTTTCAAGAAAGGTGATGTAAATAATCCCTCCAATTACCGACCGGTTGCATTATTACCTTGCTTCTCAAAAATTATAGAAAAAATAGTCAAAATTCAAATTACAGAATATTTGGAAAAAAACAAACTAATAAATCCTTCACAGTTCGGATTCAGACCAAATCTTAACACTGAAAAAGCAGTTTATAACATGATAAACAGTATTACTGAGGCCTTGGATGGGGCACAACAAACAGTTGGAGTACTGTGTGACCTATCCAAGGCTTTTGATTGTGTCGATCATGGCATACTTATAGAAAAACTAAGTAAACATGGAATTAAAAATGTAGAATTAAAATGGTTTACTTCTTATTTGAAAAACCGAAAGCAAAGAATAATAATTAATAAATTTCAAAGTAATCACAGATCAGATTGGGAGGATGTCCATTTTGGCGTACCTCAAGGATCTATTCTCGGACCTTGTTTATTCATTATTTATGTAAATGACCTTTGTGATTTATTAACAATGGACACTTTTCAGTATGCAGATGACACAGCCATTATCTGCAAAGAGAAAAAAGATTTTTATATTCAAAACTCCATAATTAGAGAGCTTCAATCTCTTGAGGACTGGTTCACTGTTAATGGTCTCTCTATGAATGTATCCAAAACACAGATAATACAATTTTCAGCATCAACCAAAGAGGGAGGTATTATTTTAAACTCAAACTCAAATATAATCAGGTCACAAAATACGGTAGACTATCTAGGGATAAAGATAGACTCAAAGCTAAACTGGCAATGTCACATTGAAAATTTATCAAAGCGACTTAGCTCAGCTACATTCGTTCTCCGGGTCATTCGAGATACAACAAATTTTGAGACACAAATTTCCATATATCATGCTTATTTTTCTTCAATAATGAACTATGGACTAATTTTATGGGGTCCATCAAGTCAAAGCAAAAAAGTTTTTATTCTTCAAAAAAGGGCAATTAGACTGATAGCTAAAGTTCCTCAAAATACTCACTGTAAACAGTTTTTTGTCAAATTTAAAATCCTAACTCTCTACAGTTCTTATATATATCATCTGGCACTGATGGTAAAAAGTAATTTGGATGCTTTCATGGAGGGTCAACCCAGCCACTCCCATAATACAAGATTTAGAAATATGATTAAACCTGTGCAACACAGACTTAAACTCTTCCATCTCTCGCCACAATATATAGGCCCAAAAATGTTTAATAAACTGCCATCTTCGTTAAAAGACATTGATAATATTTCCAAATTTAAGAAGTCCTTAAAAAATGGCTATTGGAGAAGGCATTTTATTCGGTGGAAGAATATTTTGAATTAGAATGATCTGTCTTTATGTGACTTTTATTTATCTTGACTATTTTAGTGTAAGAATGACAAATCACCTGTCAATAAAATTGATGTAATGTGATTATTGTAAATAAATAAATAAATAAAAACATGTGATGATATTTGGTTTACAGGTTTATCTGGCCAAAATTAATATTACTAATTTGGAAATTCGCTGAGTACGCAGGTCTGCTGCGACGGGGGGTATTTTATTATGCTACAATATCTTTTTTTATTCCAAGTAGAAAGTTCAAATTTGTTTTTCAACAGAATAAGTTTTATTTTTTCTCCTTTTTGGAAAAAAAAACTATTGTAAAATTTTAATAGACGTCATTTAAATCTAAAAACAAAGATCCAACACACAGGTCTGAGTAAAAGATCTCTTCAAGAGCTAGAACACTGTAACTTAGTTGGGTGATCACAAAAATAACATGGAGAGTTTAGCATTTTTTACAACAAGCCAGATTAGATTATAGCAACTATAAATTTTGTATCAGAATAAACAATGAATGTAAATGTTTAATAGTTTACAATTATTAAACAAACCAACAAATTCCGCAGCTCAAACGAAATTATTTAAATTTTTCTCATTAATAATTTATTCATCCAGCAATTTAATCCATAAACTTTCGAAGACTTCTAATACATTTAAAAAATTTCCAATTTTTTTTTACAAATTTTTGACATCATATTATTACAAGTTTGTTTGTCATATCCTGTTGTTTCCACAAAGCATGTAGTTTTCATTACCTTTAATGAAATGGCGACAAAAGGTGTTTAAGCCAAGTATGTATGCGAGATGAGTGTAGGATGATTGTGGCATGATCTTTTAGTCTTGTTACTAAGGTCGACATTCTCCTTTGGCAGGACCGTTAATTCATAGCCCAACAGTCAATGGTATCTAGGGACCTTCAGTTTAACAAAGGGATCCGAACCAAAATTTTGACCTCATATACACCAATTGATCTAATTATGAGGATGGTCTATACGGATGAACTAGTATTCACTAATGCGGACCATAATCTCCACCCAGGGAATATCGCATCCATAAGCAATCGCTTATAACTATCCACAATGCGTGACCTCCAAGAAGCTGGATTACAGGACGTAGCCACCGTCCCAGTCTAAAACAGCATGAACCATGTCCAAAGGATAGCTTGTTACTATGGAACATACCTTCATAAAACTGGAAACAGTTTCCTCTTTGTCCCGAGATTGCTCGACGATGGCAAATATCCTTGCGATCAACATTATTGTTGCCGTTTCTGGAGGGTAGTGCATTGACCTGAAAAATGTTTTAAACATACACTTTATTTCACAGCTTGCTGGGGATCATTGTTGATTTGCCATAGCAACACTTTGCTTGACCAGAATTAACAAGAAAATAATGTAAACAGTACAGTAAAAGCCCTCATATCTTGCCACCTCGGGACTAGACCACGGGCCGAAATTGAAATTGGTTGGATAAATCAGCGGTTTATAAAACAGGTTAAATAGGGACCTGTATTATATGTGTGTTTCAACGATAAACTATTGGGATGTATTTAACAATGAAGGATATCATACTTGCCCAATCAATACTGGGTATCGACTTTGTAACAATCATTATATGCTTGCTCAGGCGTTGTAATAACGCCAAAATTGGACAACAGACAAGTAGTCGCTAGCGATGAAACTGCATTTAATGGACAATATTACTGGTATTCTGTCAACGAAGGCCCTAATTTATGAATGGGACTGTAATAGCATCGGAATCCAACTAGTGACCTACCTTCCGTGTTACATCAAGCCATGAACTGCAAAAAAGAAAAAGAATACCCCCGTCGCAGCAGACCTGCGTACTCAGGGAATTTCCAATGGAATTTTGGTATATTTTCTATTTCCCATTAAATACATGGGGATGAGAGTATGTTGGTTTGCCGCCATATGGGTTTTGTTAAGTTAAACCCTACCTAGTGATTTCATACCAAATTTTATAAGGCTATGGTGTTCTTTTTATTTCCCCATAAACTCTATAGGGGTGAGTACATAGGTTTGCCGCCATATGGGTTTTCTAAGCAAATATAAGTTAAACGCTTCCTAATGAATGTACATACCAAATTTTATCAAGATATGTCAATAAATAAGCAAGATATAAGGTTTTGTTGAATTCCCATAAGAATAACATGGAAAACATACTTTTTAGATTTTCTCCATAACCATTTAAGCTAGGTAAAAAATTCAAAATACTAGATTGTTTTTTAAGCTCCTTTAAATGGTTTAAGTTAAAATTGTTGAATTTTCTAAATAAAAGTTAAAAAAGCCAAAAACCCATTTTTAACCCTTTTGAATCTCCATAAAACCCCGTTCCCATGGTCCGATCATTCTGGTTCGCGAACTCAACCTAGTAGACGCTGGCTTACACCCCTGTACCAAATTTCATCAAAATCGAAGTTCCGTTCAAAAGTTATAGTTTTCACAGACACACACACACACACACACACACACACACATATATATTTTGAAATATGTAAAGAATAACCGTAAGTACCCTTATCTGCGAAATCTGTGTAATATATATATCATTTTGAACAAACGGTGTTTTTGGCTTCTAGGGACCTCAAAACGAAAAAGTATCATGGTCCCGGGCTTAGGTCTTAACGTGACTACTACTTTAATAGCGTATTCCCTATAGGGAAATTCGCTAAAAATAGAACGATCGAAAATAGAACACGAACACAATGTTTTAAAGACATCCAATAACATATAGTCCACAAAAAGACAATTAAACTGATATATTTTAGAGATATAACATAGAACAAGTTGACCCTTGTCTATTTTGGCCGTGGGGAATGCCCGCGGCTGAACATTTCACTTCCGGAAGAACGCGGAACAATTGGGAGGGTTTATTTCTTCCCTCGTAATTCCTTCCCTCTTATTTGGCACTGTTTATTTGTTCCCTCCACTAAAATTATAAGTGTATATTACTTCCCTCTACTAGACAACTGTTTATTTCTTCCCTCTGGTACACTCCAAACTAATAACGTAGACTTAGTCTAGAGAAAACTCAGGGACAAAATTACAGAGGGAACAAATAAACACTCTAAAATATAATTCACTAAACAGTTTGTTTATTTCTTCCCTCTGGGAGCCAAGTGTATATTTGTTCCCTCTGAGTGGCGAGTGTATATTTCTTCCCTCTGGCACAGTCAGCGCACCAAACAATAGACCTCGAGCCGGCCACGACGGTGCCTGCCGCCGCCACCGCTCCTCATATCCTGGCCGCTACGGACAGTTTAAATGAACAGCTTAAAAATCCTCTACTTTGTGGTAATTTACGCATATACAAGACGGCTAGTTATAATCCATTTATGTACACTAAGTAACTGGTTACGATCCACTAATGCGTCTGTTAAAAATAAATAAATATATAAGCATTTAACTGTACTTTTCGACGTTTGCTGTTTATCTCGAAATTCATTAACTTCTGTCCCTATTTTTAAAAACAATTTTTTCCCATTTCCTCCTTTTAAATTTCAAGTAGAAATAATACCTGTAATAGGCCTAATAAAAAAGAACTAGAAACTACTATTTATTTGCCAGAAGTGTCAACAGTATGATTATAAAAAGGAGAACAGACTTCTCACAAATATTTTCAAACAGTTTGAACTTATATAGTCTTCCGGAAAAAAAATCGACAGCCCGAATATTTTGAGGGCTGTAGAACATATCCTCAATGTCGATTGTAAAGTTGTATAAAATGCGACAAATATACGAATTATTACTTAAGCCAACGCATAAATAATTGGGTTCGGTAGCGTAACAATATAATTTTAACAGGATTTGGTACACTTTCATATTTTCTATAGGCCTACACACAAGTAAAATCAGAGAACCCACTTGAAATTACTTTCATTGATATACAAAGTTGTAGATCATGTGGAAAATATGCGAATTATTATTTAATCTAACGCATAAATCATTCAGTTCACAATAAAATTTTGACACACTTTGGTACACTTTGATTTGGTACACTTTCATAATACATACAGTTAAAATCAGAGAACTCATTTAAAATTACAATGGACAAAGAAATTATTCAAAGCCAGGAAAATTTGGCCTAACAGTGGAATTCAGTCCAGTGCATAATTCTGCGGGATTAGTAAAAAAGTCCTCTCTTTTTAAGCGAATAAAATGTTCAGTTCCGCGTCCGTACTGGCCGATTTGTGGCAAACTTGTTGCGCGAACACAAAAAAACAACAAACATTTATAACGAACGACTTCAAACTTTGCAAATAACTTACTTCTGGAATAAAAATAATAAAAATACAGGTCTCTATACCAGGAAAAATCTTATTCCGTTATAATATTTAATTAGAATTAAAATAATTTTAACATTGGCCTTATGGAGTTAAAAATTAAAACAAAGAAATAATGAAAACTGCTGACCAAAGTGTCAAAGTGCTAACCACGTTTTCCAGTATAAACATATGGATCCCCATTGCAACCAGTTTCTAAATTATTATAAATGGTACTGTAATAAAAACAATTGATCATGTTTGAATTCGTAGCCTACTTTATACTGGTGATTATGAATGTTTTGATAAATAAAAGTTGTGTAAAAGTATAAATACAACTAGGCCCTAATCAATTTGAAGTACGATCCGGCCAACAGTCAACTTACTATAGTCTTAGTGCTTAATAAATGGTCTGAACTATTTCACATATTCTTTAGGAATAATCAATAGGTTGACTAAGTTAATAAATGCGCATTTTAGGAGTCTAAATAAAGCACTTTTCTTCTTCTTTCATCTTTTTCTTCCAATCAATTTTGAAAATTGAAATTGAATTAAAAAAAATTACTAACAATTATGCTGTTAATGAAAAAAACTAGAATCCACGTGTTACAGATACAACTTGTGGTTCAACTTGTCCAGCATCCGTAGGCAGAGCCGTAGATTGCTGGCTAAAACAGTCAGAAAGGCAAGTGAGCGGAGCAAACGAGCTCGTCTTGCGAACAAGAAAAAAGCCTTTTTCACTTGACATTTTAGTTTATCGAGCAAATGCTCGTCAGCCCAGTACTATTATAAATAGTCTATAAATATGAATATAAAAATCTGTATGCTAAATCTGACTGTACGCTAACATACAAAGCTCAAAAGGCATTTTTCTTCCAAAACGAACTCGTTCTCTCCTCTCACTCGCCTATATTAATGTAGGCCTAAGGTGATGCACTCTCATTAACCCTGGTATGAGTTTGTTGAAACTAACACGTAGATGTAACCTCGTTGATTACCAGCTAATTTCATTATTGTTGCTAATTCTTTTGTTTTAAAATTTAATTGCAAATTTATAAATTGCTTATAGATGTTTTTTTCTTTTACTTTTATTAACTAAGTAGTCAAAATCACCATTATAAATAAGGCCTATCAAAAATGAAAACTGATAAATTTATTCGATTATTGTATCATTTAGTAATTCATTTACTGGCTCCAATGGAAAAAAAACACAATATAGCCTATTTATGCTGGAGCATGGGTTCGTGCTTTGGCAGTTAGTTGAGTCAGGTTTTTTCATCAACTTTTCAGCAACTCTTTAATAATGGTTTTTCCCATAAGAATTATTAAGAACAAGAAATCTTTTTGACATTAATGTTATGACGTACGTAAAGCCGCGTCCGCACTGGCCGAACATGTTCGCCGAACAAAGTTATTAGTCTATAAACATTTGTCTGTTCGTTGCTAACCTTTTAGAATGTAAATCATATGGACGGTAATTGTTTGATAGGAATGTTTGTTGATTTTTTGTGTTCACCACGAATGTTCGGCCAGTGCGGACGCCGCTTAATAGTAATATTTTGACGTAAAGTAATATTTTAGTACGAGAAAGAAGGGGGAATAATCTTAGATCACTTATTACATAATCGCTTTATTAAAAAAACACAATTGACAATAGATTAAGAATGCTTCGCGAAGGGATATGCTTAAACTTCAGATTGAACCTACAATCACACTGATGTCTCAGTGCCAACTGGAAAATATATGCCTAAATAGGCCTACTAAAACTGGTGTACCATAAAATTGTAAATTTCAGCATTGTGATTATTGCGAAACGTAATCGGTAAACCTTTTATTTGGGTTTTCCGATCATACAATAAGAGAGGAAGGGAAATACCAAAGCAAGTTTCTGAGGGGGCGGGTTCTTTTGCGATGAGTCACATTCCACCCTGCTTGGGATTCGGTCGTCGAGGTCCCAGAACCAAAGAATGTCCACCCTGTACTTTCCGAGAGAACTATTGGTTAAAAAAATTCACCACTACAAATATTTTGAAATGCAATTAATGTAATACGTAGTAAGTGTGACAATCATTCAGTTGGTCTAAAGACTGAGTAGTGAGGGTTGTGGACATTGAAGAATTTGGGTTGTATTTTTATGTTTACAAGTGTTAGATTAGTGATATTGCGTAAAGTTTTAATCGTTCTTGTTCTGTTATCTTAATAGTTAGACGAATTATGGTTAGTTTTATTTGAATTTTAAATAACTAATTGAAATGTGACTAATTAATTCATTTTTAGTTATACACAATAATTTCATGCAACTTTAATTTATATTTTCCGACTGTACAAAAGTAGTTTTAAATAGTGTTCCTAATTTAAAAGAAACCAAATTCGTTACGGAAATTATGCCAAACTGCATTTGGGAAACCCAAAATATTAATGCCGCCGCGCCGTCCGATTTTCAAACGGTGTTTGGAAAACCAACAACACTGGCTTATAAATACTATTATTCAATTTTAAAACAAACTTCATACCTATCATTTAAAACGAAATATACCTAAATAAGCTTATTTTACAAACACGTTTTATTAACAACAGTAAGGTTAGTCTATACTGCACTTTATATCAAACGCCGATTTTTCAATATTTAAACAGCCATTAAAATATAGTATGTATTACTTTCAAATTTTATGTTTAAACATTTTTTTTCAAATAAAATGGTTCCTTAAACAAAGAATCATTTAAATAAAAGTAGGATTCCTACTGACACAAGACTTACTAGTACTTATTAGCAGTGGCGGCCGGTGGTTAGGAACGCTGGAGGGGCTCTTATCATTATTTTATTAATATTTACGCCAGTGAAGATAAGTAATGTCTGCTTCAGGAAAAACGGTTAACTCATTATGTCAATATAAATAATTATAGTTACTAGTTCAAACAGGTATAATGCGATCACAAAGTTGAATTAAATTGCAATATAGCCTAAAAATCATAATTGCTGACGAAAAGTCATCTCTGTTGTACATAACTGATAATCTGTTGTACTGCAGAGTGTCAGTTATGTATAACAGAGATGACTTTTTAGGTCAATGAAATTGACCTAAAATAAGCAGTTGTTTACCGTCAGTTTTATTTAGTTGATATGAATCCGTTTAATGCTTAGGCCTACTTCTTTTTTGTGGCATTTGTTTGAATCGAGGAAACAAAACAGACTGAAATAGTTTTGCCGCGGACAGGTGTGTTCTAAGAATTAAAAGCGGTCCGCTACCCCGGATGTTAAGATGTCACACACTTCATTTGCGACAATATATTTCCGGTCTTCAAACCATGTTTACGTCTGGGTTCATGTAGGCCTACACTATTGTTCACATACTGGACTAATCCAGTTCAGGGGAGTTTCTTATTTGTTGTACTTCATATTTAAATTCTTTATCGTACTTGAAAGCCTTAATACAATCAATTGTTTTATTAACTGTAAAGGATACATCACAATGTGAGATTATTTTGCCATTGACTATGAATACATAGCCAATGATTTTGCTTAACGAAATCCAGCAAAACAAAAATAATTAAAAGCAAAATAAAAAAAAAATCTGCATCTCTTAAGACATTTTGTAGGCCTATACCTAGTTATTTTAATGTCGCGAATCTCGTGTTGATCTTTCAAAGTACTTAATCAAATTCTATGCACGCCTTGATGTGTTTGTCACTCGTTTTATGTATCTTGACTACATATTAGTTCAAATGTAATACCACCAACAAGTAAAGGCACGATCCTGAATCCCTATAATCAAGCAAGTGTTACAGAAAAACAAGTTTTTAATTTTACAGCCACAGAGCCAATTGGCCTAATTGTAGGCCTATAAATTTCTAAAAGACTTTTGATTAAAACTATTTTTCTTTTTGTTCAACTTTGCATTTGATTAATAAATACCTGTTACCTGTTACCTCCTATGTCTGTCCCGTAGACCACGAAGGCATGGGACCCGTCCTTAATTTAATTTCCTTGTAGTGGCTAAAACTTGGCCGTCAACTCCTGACGCTGTCCAATCAGGTTATGGTAAGGTTGGGGAGTGGGTATAGTAGTAATGTGCGGGAGAAAAATCAGGATTATTGAAAAGGTGGTAGATCATAGTAGCACTTATCGATGAGGTACTGCCTGAGTTTCTTCTTAAAACTGTTCAAATTTTCAATACTCTTAATTGTTGACGGTAATTGAGAAAAATATTTAACACCAAGATAACTGGGTTTTGTTTCAAAAAGTTTTAAGTTATGCTGAACAGATGGATTGACATTACGGTTTCTAGTGAAGTAAGAATGACTATGAGCCTCTATCAAATTATTTTCTTTAAAACATAATTTATTTTCTTTAAAACATAAAATAAATTGGGCCTTAGAAGCCAAAGGAGCTTCAAAGTAATTCTAATATTCAATGTTCTTTCATTCTATTACCTACTATACGATTTACCTGGTGTAAATGTTGCTCATCTCCAACGTCACCCATTTCACTTTCACCTATTTACATTGCCTCACAAATCTATATAATTCACTATTTCAACACAACGCACACCAACACGTACAACATTACGCACAACAGAACCCAGACGGACGACTGCATCGCGAGGGAACTGACAGTCACATTTTTGGCACTGCTCGGTTGGTAGCAGTGGCCGGAGCAGTGGCGCGCGCAGCCTAGGGCGCCGGGCAGAGCGTTGCATTAGCAGCCGTTGGGTGTGCCTGTGTGAGTGAGCTGCGCGTATGCGCGTCTCCATTTGATTTTACAAGAGCGCTAGGACGCCGTGGCCGGCTTCCGTCGCTCCGGCCCGAGCCGGCCGCGACAGAATTAGAGACACAATCTTCGTCGATTTTGGATTTATCTTGGTACGATCTGTTTCTATCTTCAACTTATGACCTATACAATTGTCATTCTGTTAAATATGCTCATAATAATATTTTGTTGGTTTATTTATTTTGATTTTTAATCAATTCTTTAGGAGGGGCGGCGTCCGGGAGTCCTTATGGGCGAGCCGCCACTGCTTATTAGTAGTATTATACTAGGCTGTTTCAAAATTGTAACATTGCTGTGAACAGAGTTAGGCCGCGGTAAATGTTTAGTCGTTTTACCTTACAATGAAATGCATAAAAATGTCTTAATCATAGCTCTTCTTTCCTCAAGAATCATAAATCATCAAATTGTCTCAATGTGAAACACCAACAATCGACAACTGACACTACAAAATCAAACTAAAATACTAAAGACGCAAATCGCAACTGAAAAATGAAGCGACTCTTAACGTCAAAAATATTAATCCTCTTCTGTTACAACAGAAAGAACCCCCCCCCCCCCCCCCGACTCCTCTGCCGAGCACCGCGCACCTTTCCGTTCCGGTGACGGGCGATATAGGTGGCTTGCCTGCCTGCCGCTTCCCTTCATGGGTGGCTGAGAGGAGTAAACAAATAGCCTACGGATCTAATTAATTCATTCAACATAACTACAAGTTCTGTTACAAGGATTATTTACAATGTAGGCTATACAAAAATTGCAATCTCTTTTGCAATCGCCGTTATGTTATTTTTAATTTATTTAATTTTAGTTGATAAAGGAAAAAAAAAAACTAATTTCGGAACTTGCCACCCCTCAAAAATTTGCCGCCCTAGGCCGCTGCCTACTCGGCCTATTTAGAAAATGGGTCCTGGACATACATCCACTTCGTCTGCTTGTTAAATAAATTGTTATTCCTAGTACAAAGTTGAAATTAAAATAAACTGCCGTAGCGTTTAGGCATTTTATGAAAAAAAGAATTAAAGTAGTGAAATTCGTGGCTATTTTACAGCTTAGGCCTACATATGTAACCTCCACAACATTTGTTGGTACTTGTGAACTTGTTTCTTATGCAGTTGAATTTGTTTACCAAGAAGCAGTCAAAAGATTAGGTCGACTATCTTTGGCGCTATACTTCTTTCATTTGTAGCATAATCATGTGTGTCATATTAATCATGTTATAGTTTTGTTTATCAACAACGGTGTTTTACCTGTGCTTGCTTAAAGTCAGCCATGTCACCGATGATCGCGGCGAACGTGTAAATCCGCCTGCGTCCGCGACGCTGTGTTAGATATAGATGTCTAGACGGTTTAACTCATGACTTATCGCTACCGTGTGATTCGTTTTGAGTTAGTGAAAGTATTTCTTACGTATATACAGTAACAGTAACAAAAATAACCTAATCGCCGCAGCGCACTGCAAACTTGGCTGAGTACGTGTAGCAGGCCCGGTGTCGAGGCCGCTAGCGGAGATGCATTCGCCGCGATCATCGCCGACATCGTGATCATCGGCGAAATGGCCGACTTTAAGGAAGCAGAACTCAAAATCCATAAAATTTAAAAACATGACATTTTTTTACACTATGCTCATAAAATAGCCTTCTTTCAATTATGTGTTTTTATTTAAGATACCAGTTCAAATGCCATAAAAAGTAGCTGGGTTATGTATAACAAACAAAAACTCATTTTTTTTGTTGGATAATCGGTTAAATAATCTCCTACTTAACGTAGAAAATTCTTGGGCCCTTGGGGGGGGGGGATTTCCCCCGTTTCCCCCCGTGGATCCGCGCCTGATTTTATAGTTTTCTTTAGGCCTACACTTATAGCAGCTGTTGACATAAAATTATATTTCATTGCTAATGATGATTTTTTAGAAGGTGAAATATAAAATTTAACTTGTTTAAACGAAAATAAAAAGACTAATCGGCAATCTACTAATTTAATACGTATATTCCATGTCTTATTCCCAGAAATATCTTTGAAAACATCAGAGGAAAACTCTTTACAATAAAGACAATACGCCCTTCAGTGGTATAAATTGAAATTTTTGTTTTACCTAAAGAATGTGTTTTAAGTTTTGCAAAGCATAACGTTATTAGTATCGTTCAATTTGTAATTTAATGACGATTAGAATGATATGCAACACTTAAAACTTCATTGAATTACATTTAAAAGTAGACGCAAAAACTATAGCGAAGTCAGGCTATTGCAATGCTTATAAATGGACCGCATCCGGTCCAAACATGTATGCATGCATGCAGGCCCGTTATTTTTCGTAGGCCCCGGCTGAGCCCTGCAAGCTTTCAAAGTTTCAATGTTAATAGAAGGAGTACCAGGGGGACCGAGCTTAAGCTCGGTAAAATTATTACTTTCGTTTCTCACACAAAGCTCGTTCGCTCCGCTCACTCGCCAGGCGGAAGGTTTGTGGCACATTGGTATGATTTTCCTAAAACCACAGGTTAAAGATGTAACACATTGGTTTATTTTATCTACAGTTATCAGCTGATTTTTGTTCAGTTAAAAAATTTCCATAAGGATAACATGGGATCTTTGAAGGGCTCTAGCGCGAAAACCGGATTTTTCCCAGCTATGGGACCAGCTCCAATCGATTTCTGGTGGCCAAAACCCCCATATTCCAAAATTTGAAGGAAATCGTCGGAGCCGTTTTTGAGATAATTGTGCAAGCAAACAAGCAAACAAGCAAACATTGCTCGTATAAGAGTATAGGATAATTGACCGAATCATTAAACAGCTGTTGGTAATAACAATTGCTAGCAAATCAGGAAGAATAGATGTTCCCGTAATAAAACATTTTAAACCAATTGGTTTATGATCAACTAACTGAACTATTGATTGAATTCCGACCAGTGGGCGATCCCTAGTTTTTTAAATTACGTCATAAAAACCTCTTTTTATTGTTATTAGTCCATAAAAATATAGATGTGAATGTTTATTTACATATTTTTGAAATAACCAATTGTATTTCGTGTATTATATCAAGGTAGGCAAGAAATAGTTTTATTATATAGTACCTACTCTATGCCTAACGCATGGACATTGGTTAAAAACAAACAACTTAAGCACCACTGAAGAAATTATGAGGGAAGTAATATACACACTCAAACAGATTACAATGCATTTCTCATGGGAAATTGTATTGCGGCTTACTAGTTTAGTAATGCGCAGAATGACTACAATAACAAACTGTGTATGAAGCGAACAAGCTCGTCGTGGGTGGGGCTGAGTGAGCGGGGCGAATTAACTCGTCTTATAAAGGAATTAACGAACTAACCAACCTTTTTTTTAGCCTGACTTTTCAGTGGGTCATATCCAGTTACCTAGTGTTCATATATTGATAACTAGCCAACCTGTCTATGCGTGCATTACCACAAAGAAAACCCGTTACCGTCGGTTCGGGAAGGAGCGAGCGGTGGCGGCGGCAGACACCGTTGTGGCCGGCTCGAGGTCTATTGTTTGGTGCGCTGACTGTGCCAGAGGGAAGAAATATACACTCGCCACTCAGAGGGAACAAATATACACTTGGCTCCCAGAGGGAAGAAATAAACAAACTGTTTAGTGAATTATATTTTAGAGTGTTTATTTGTTCCCTCTGTAATTTTGTCCCTGAGTTTTCTCTAGACTAAGTCTACGTTTTTAGTTTGGAGTGTACCAGAGGGAAGAAATAAACAGTTGTCTAGTAGAGGGAAGTAATATACACTTATAATTTTAGTGGAGGGAACAAATAAACAGTGCCAAATAAGAGGGAAGGAATTACGAGGGAAGAAATATACACACCCGAACAATTATCCGGTGGCCGAACCATTCGAGGCTTGTACTGTACAGTTAGTTGATCATGGGTCTAGTTTCAATTCAATTACTTTAAAAGAAATTTTATCTTCCGGGTTTTTTCCGAAGTGTTGTCGCACCGATAAAGAGTAGTGGCCAGTTTATGCTGAGTTTCGCATATTTTCTATTTTGTGAATGGTCTTGAATATTGCCGAATTGTTACGATCTTCCATTCTACTTAAGAGCTAAGGCAAACTAAGGTCTAATATATAACACAAATATAGACGGCTATCTTATTAATTAACGGCTATTATCAACTATCTTAGTGCAATCTCTCTGGCTACACACAGTCAGTTATTTTTATTTCACATCAATAAACCCAAAATGAATTGAAATTTAAAGGTTATTCAAAATAACTGCAATTTCAGCGTTTCAAGCAACTGTATCAATTTATGTTCTAATCAAAACAAATCAACAAATCAATAGTGTAAATATTTATTTCAAGGAGTACAGTACAGTGCATAGTAGTTTCAATATTATTATTTAGGCCTAATTTAAAACAACAGTATGTTTACATAAAGTTAGAAAAAAAAAAAACTAAGAAATAAAGAATCAATATTAATTGGTAGTTTACCGGTACTTTATAGAATAAATTAATTTGAACAAGCACACAAGTCAATATTAAAAGAATATTACTGTGAAAATCAACTTAAACTGAAACTTTCAATTCTAGCTTATGATGTATTTTATTTATGACGGAAGTGTAAATACTTGATTTTTTATGAGATAAACAAATTTCAAATTAATTGGTTATTATAATATAAGATTTATTTGGAATGGAAAGTGGAACAAATAAAAAATGTAAACCTAAACTATAAAAATTGAACTCTTATGACTTTTACAGCTTATTTAGTTATTAAACACCTTAACTACACGAAACTTCATTATTAATCATGAATCAATGCTGTCTTAATTTACAGAAAGAGCGAGGGAAAAAAATTCTTGAAAAACGACTCGAAATATTCACAAATCATTGAAAAAGAATGCTTACTTATTTAAACACTTTAAAGTCAAACTCCACTTTCATGGGTTTCTGAAGGGTCCTTAATGTAAATCACTTACTTCCAAGTTTCAATGAGGCTGTTGAGGGGATGGTCAGGGCCATAGCAGAGTACCCTGTGGTACTGTTGACTAGCAAGGTTTTGACACTGGATCGAGCAATATTTAACCTAAAATCAGAATAGGCTAATAATAATTCTAGTGATTCAAACTATATTAGTAACCGAACTTATAAGAGCGTAAAAATTGCATGAAGTAAAGCATTAAATCTCAACTAAAAAGCATCAAGACACTCTACATAATAAAATATACAGTGGTGCAGAACAGTAATGAAAAATTAGACAAACAATAAGTACTGCCCAGTACAATAGAACCTCCTTTATCCAACCATGACGGGACCAGATCATGGTCGGAACAACCAATAAGTTGGATATCGGGAAGAGCAAATAAATGCATTTTCCGGATAGACGAACAGCTATACAGTTTTGTAACACAACTTTATTGTACCTTCTACACATTAACTGAAACTTCAAGATATTTATAATAACTTTAAAATGACAATATTGATACATAATTGTCACTAAAAATAAAGTGTAGTTTGACATTTATTCAACAGGTTCAGCAACACCGGGAGCCAATAAATCACTGATAGACGGTCGGACAATAGGTTGGATATCGGGGGGGGGGGGGGGATGGGGGTTATCAGGTGGTTGTATAAGGGAGGTTCTACCATATATTAAAAACAAATATACGCTTAGGGCTTACTGGTAACAAGTAAAGAAGTATAATATCGTTGTTCCCGTATTACAGGTACCAGTACCAGGGTGCCTACTGCCAAATAGATACCAAAATCTGTGATTTTTCAGTGACTTTTGGAGGTGGAAAATGTTAAAAATCAGTGACTTTTGCATGGTCTATCTAGGAGATTTTGAGGGGGGGGTGAATTGCTAAGGTCGTAACACTTTTACTCACAATCGCATTATTTTCTCAATTTATACAAAAAATCCGTGAATTCTCTTGCATTTTAAGGAAAATAAGTGACTTTTCAGTGACCACTTACTAAAATCAGTGGCTTCTGGTGACTTAGTGACTTCAGTGACCAGTAGACACCCTGGGTACAGAGTAGTGAGACTGATATTTGGAAAGTGGGTGATTACTTTCTGTAATATACATTCATCTACTGCGAGCATAACTGATAACAGTGATTGAAGAGGTTAAAGTAAAAATTATTTTTAAAATCAAGATCATCGGATTAAGTACCCCCGAAAGTACACCCGAGTAAGAAGCCAAGTCAGATAAACAAGAGTGTACTGTTTTGCTACAGAACAGATGATATATCGTAAGATCCCTTGAAAATTGCCTACAAAAGCAAAGCCCACTGTATTTGCCACATTCTTTGTTTAATAATTGACTAAAACCCTTATTATATAAATAACATACTTACTCCACAAGAGGGGCAGGATGTATGTTTTGACTTATCGGTTGGGTCGCATTCTGGGTATGGAAGAGGTATAAGTCTGCTCGTCAGTCTTCGAACGTTTTCTTCAACCGTTTCCAGTGGTCTAAAGTGTAAGAGATTTTCATTTTATGTTCGTTTTTAATATCTAGTATTAAATCTTAAATTTACAAAGTCTTATTTTGATCAAACTGAGATTCTTTGCTACAGCATCAATGTGAAGAATTAACAATGAATACAAAACAGTAAAGAGGGTCACATCTCTTGGACAAAATGGTTAAGAAAATTTCTGTCGACGTAGTAGAGCACACCACCATGAGATCGCGCATGAGATAATAACCTGTTAGTCAGTTTATATTCTGATTTCGTTGCAGATGGTCACTAGCAAAGAATCTCTATTGTCTACACACTGCACTCATACATAACCCATGACAGTTTTCACACAGGGTGTCTACTGATATTTGATTTTGGAATTCCAGTATATTTCCAGTACATAAAAAAAATTCAGTATCACTCGCGAACTATTGATCTGAATATGGAGTAACAAAAACAAAATGTTATACATATAAACAAATTTAACGAAGATTTTTTAACTAAGAGATCACCAATGGTCAAAATTCTACCAAACATTCATGCGATTGGACTCTATAATAGAATCCTGTTCATCTACAGGGCAAGCCTTTATAACAGTAAGCGTGGATTTCTCTTACGATACACACAAGCTGAGAAAAAAATGAGGAAATAAACTTGCTTGCCTATTATTAATATACGGATACTTATGATTATGATTAATAATTACTTCCCAATGATAGGCCCTAACAATTTTTAATATTAGTTTTTTACTGGGCCATTTAAACTCCCCTTATAGCTATCCATACCGCCAAAATTTTTTTTGTATTTTTTTTAAACAAAAAAATTATAAAGAAGAAAAGTTTACTGCAAAAAATAAACAAAATAGAAATAATACTAAAAGCAAAGTAAACACTCACATCATGTATAAAATTTAAGAAAGAAAACAATATTTTTAGTACTTATACAGGGTGTTTCAGAACTCCCTACCAATATTTTAGGGCATTGTTCCTGGGTTAAAAACATACCTAAATATCATATTTAAATTGTCCGGAAGTCTTAAGTTACTCACACAGCTGCCATTTTGTTTTTTACACATAATAATTTTTATTTCCGTAACGGATGGTTGTATTCAGATCATATTTGGTATAAATCTTTATCATACCAATGTACATTTCCAAGAAAAAAATTAATTTTTTCCATTGTATATTTTCAAAATGGCGGCCATTTTAAATTTTCAAACTCAAATATCTCAAAATCGGTAAATTTTATAAAAATTTTACAAGACACAAAAAAGTTGCCAAGTTAAATTACCTAACCAATGGTGCCAAGTTTGTAAGGATCTGATAACAAATACTTCCCGTCGCAGCAGACCTGCGTACTCAGCGAATTTCCAAATTAGTAATATTAATTTTGACCAGCTAAACTTGTAAACAAAATTTCATCACGTGCTCATAAATAGGGAAATAAATGTCTATTCTACTTTAGATAAATATAGGGAAAGAGTATACAGGTATGCTGCTATGGGGGACACTAAAAGTAGGTTTTTAGCATAGAAAAAATTTATTTCGACCATATAAAGCCATATAGTAAGTTTCATCAATATCTGTCCATAAATAAAAGAGTTTGCCTATTCTCCATATGATTAACATGGGAAAAGAGTATGCAGGTTTGCTGCCATGATAAGTACAAAAACCAAGATTTTTTACCTTAAATGGATGAATCTCAACCAAATGAAGCTGATTACCAAGTTTCATCCAAAAATATAGTTATTAAGTGAAATATTAACACATCCTTATTCTCCATAAGATTAACATTGGAGCCCCAAAAGACAATGTACTGTCTTTAGACTTTGTAATATCACGGTAACCAATGGGGATAGAGCAAAGCTTCAAAATACTAAATTGTGTGTTTTTTTTGAGCTAAATCCAATGGTCAAAATAAAAATTTAAAATTTTTTAAATTTACATATGAAAAATGCAAAAAACCCATTTTTGGGGTACAAAACCCCCCAAAACTACCCCTTCCGGTAGGTCGATATGTCTGGTTTTCGAACTCATCCGAATAAACGTAGGATTACACATCTCTACCAAATTTGGTGTCGATCGGACCATTTTTACGAGAGTTATCGTGTCTAGGGACACATATATATATATATATATATACATATATATATATAAAAATTTTAATGACTATTATTTTTGGTCTCTGGGCACCTCAAAACGAAAAAGTAACATGGTCCCGGGCTTAGGTCTTACCATGAGACCTACGGTAATAGCTTATTCCCTATGGGAAATTCGCTAATAACGGAGTTATTGCGATTTTTCTTCATAAAAACATTGATTTTGCTGTTAAAATGGCCTTATTTGCATTAAATTCAATGCAAAATCCATGTTTTTATGAAGAAAAATCGCAATAACTCCGTTATTTGTTGTCACATCCTTACAAACTTGGCACCATTGGTTAGGTAATTTAATTTGGCAACTTTTTTGTGTCTTGTAAAATTTTTATAAAATTTACCAATTTTGAGATATTTGAGTTTGAAAATTTAAAATGGCCGCCATTTTGAAAATATACAATGGAAAAAATTAATTTTTTTCTTGGAAATGTACATTAGTATGATAAAGATTTATACCAAATATGATCTGAATACAACCATCCGTTACGGAAATAAAAATTATTATGTGTAAAAAACAAAATGCCGGCTGTGTGAGTAACTTAAGACTTCCGGACAATTTAAATATGATATTTAGGTATGTTTTTAACCCAGGAACAATGCCCTAAAATATTGGTAGGGAGTTCTGAAACACCCTGTATAGAAATGTTTAGATTTCTTAATTGCTAGATTAATTATATGAACAGAACTACAAGTTTTCTGATTTTGGTTTGCAAACATACTTGAACAACAATAATGACATGTGAAACATTTTTTCATCGGAATGTACGGATAGATTGATCGTATGCATTGTAAAAACAACAATTTCTGTATTTCAATAAAATCCAACTATTCCAGTATCTATTTTGAAATTCGAGTATAATTCCAGTATTTCCAGTAATTCCAGTATCAGTAGACACCCTGTCACAATTATTGTAGAAACACTTTATCTTTCCAAATACTTTAGTTGTCATTTTTGACCCAGAATAAACAAATTGAAAATAGCAGGATACCATTATACTAGAATAACATTAGAAGTTTGAAAGCTCATACGACAAAGTCACAACAATAAAAATTATTTAATGACTAAAATACAATTTGAAAAAAGCTTTCCAGTTATACCAAATAAGCTAGGTAACTTATGTTTAAAGGGGTGTTTTAAGGACATAATACTTACTAAACTAGTATATGTGATGCTCAAAATCGAGCAATTTATTTTAAATACAAATGTCACTTTTAGCTCTCAATCAATGACATCCAACCAATAGAATATTGTTAATATCTGTAATTAACAAAAACTACACGTTTTTGCCGCTGATTATTAACAGTTGTTGTTAATAATCATTTAGGCCTAATAAATGCTTTATTCAATCCTGATGTTATTTTAATGGGAAATTTTGATATTTCAATGGTGGATAGTGCCTATGTTATTTTCTGTCCGATTCTCATCAGTTTTTTGCGGAAACAACTACAGACCAAGCCCTATCCAACGCCAACAAAAACATGAATATCGGTTGAAAATTGTAGGAGTTCTCTACAGAAAAAAAAACAGCGAAATGGGGTGATTACACATCAAAATAGAAAACCAGCTATCAGAAAAAAAGAGCTATCAGAATTATAAATTATGTACACCATTTGGAACATTGTTACGATTTATTTAAAAACAACAGAATTTTAACAGTATTTGGCTTGTACATTTATGAAATGGCAAAATTTTATTTGAAGAATAAAGAATTTATGTATGAAGAATGTAAATATAACTAGGCCTACCAGACCAGAAATTCAACGTTAACTCCTACAAAATTCCATAGAACAGTTTTATATGAAAAATCTCCCCATTAAATATCACGGAAAATTATTAATTTTATTAAAACAAATTATAAATTAGAAATAAAATCATCAAAAGAATTGAAAGTGTTAAAAAATTTACTTGAGGAAGAACCTTTATATTCACTTGAAAGTTTTTATGAAAAAAAGAAGAACACAAAGAATTTATATTGATGAAAAAAAGAAACCCTATGGAAGAAATTAGCATACAAAACCTATTATGTATTATAAATTTAAGTTAGATTAAGTATGCCTAACGCATGTTTACATGTCTGAGGTGAATAAATTATTTATTTATTTATTTATTTACCAGGACCAGCTTGTGAAAGTAGTTAAATTGTAGCTGGCTATTTTATTTCTTTGTTGTTGAAATCTTTTTTTTTCAAACCGTCTTTTTATTGAGTTGAGCCATTGCTTTGTTAAATATTTTATCTTATGTTAACTTAATACCTTTTTTTGTTTGTTGAATGAAAAGGACAAAATAGTTATTAGACTGTGATATTTTTGTATAGGTAGTAACTTAACACAAAGTACCTTTTGACATTATCAAACATTTTTAGTCGTGTTAGAGGGAGGGCCCACCAGGAGTCAAATGAAAATCTTAAATGTAAGCATAGGTTGATATGTAAATCAAATTAAAGGTCTCACTTGGCAGAGTACAATGCTGCAAACTAGATTTAAAATGGATGGCCCAGACGGAAATGGTAGGCATCCAAAGTTTCCATTAAAATCATATCTGGGTAAACTTAAAAATGCAATAACTTTCTTACCTTCTCTACCTTTTGACGTCGGGTTTGTGGCTAATTACTCCAAATGCAAAGACGTTTAAAATTATTTATGATGTGACAAAAGCCAAAGCATGTTTCTGTAACACTTCATTAGGGGACGTCCCATGGAGAATGTTTAAACTAAAACTTCTTTAACCTCTGTCACATCCCATATCATTTTCAACTTCTTTGCATTTGGAGTAATTAGCCACAAACCCGACATCACAAGGTTGAGAATTAAGAAAGTTATTGCATTATTAAGTTTAACCCATATGATTTTAAAGGAAACTTTGAATGCCTACCATTTCCGTCACAGGGGTCATCCATTTAGGTTTAGTTCGCAGCATTGTACTCTGCCAAGTGAGACCTTTAATTAGATGTACATATCAACCTATGCTTACATTTAAGATTTTCATCTGACTCCTGGTGGACCGTCCCCCTAACACGACAAAAAATGTTTGATAATGTCAAAAGGTACTTTGTGTTGAGTTACTATCACCCCCCCCCCCCCCAACGATATTTGTTTATCTTAACAAATAAAAAAATTAAAGAGGGGGGACAGACTTTTTTTACACCCTATATAGTAAAACATAAAAAAATTATAAATAATGAATCTGGCGTTTGATTTACCTCATACAGTGATCACATGCCAAGTATCCATAATCTTTATTCCATGCATATTGACAACAAACAAGTGGAACTTCTTCCAATATCACATCACCTGGTTTGAAACTTTTGGTTGCAAATAATCCTTTTCCCTGTAAAAAAGGACAGGCCACATTTTTAAAACAACTTATAATAATAATAATATTTATTCCGCTGACAATATTTCACATTGCATGGGAATGTATGTAGTTTGGGGAATTTACGTAAGTCTTTTACTGTGTTTCACAATTTAAACATTATAAAAAGTAAGATTACGAAATAACATATATAGGCCTATTCGAATTCAAATTCGTTTATTTCCCATAACACATACAATTGATCATTACATTGCACAATAATACTATAACTAAACAATAATTTCTACTAAATAAAATATTAATAATGGAAATAGTGCCTACATAGGCAAAACACCTGTGCGTAGGCACAATCCGCTATAAAAATGTAAATCATATTATTACTTTTTTTATTATTATTTTTTTTTACAAGGCAGGGTATTTTGCAAAGAATTGCACAAAAACAACTAATGATGATGAAGCGTTTTCAGTTTTTATAATAAAATAATTTAAATTGTGAACACAATAATAACTAGCTACGGTGACTGGCACGCGGACGACCGTTGGGCTGAGTCCAGTCTTATCAGTATTGGTGAAAGTCCTTTAGTATTGTTGAAGATGGATCTATCTGTAACCGGATGTGACGACCGCCTGTGTTGCCTCCCTTCCTATATTAGACAACCATTCCGTTACCGTACCTTTTCTTTAAAGTGAGAGTTTTATAGTTTCTAAAATTTTGCAGTTGTGGAGGAAGATTTCTAATGAGAATTTGTGAGATGTAATGAGAATTAGTACCGGTAACTGAAAAAGTTCTGATTAATTTATCCACTCTAACTCTTAGAGTCTGAGAGCTGCGAGTATGGTAATTAACTTATGTTCAAAGATGTCAAAGTTTTCATCAAAGTGCTTGAATATGTACATTGATAAAGTTTTAACATAAAGTTGTCTTCAGTTAAGAACTTTAAATTCGTTAAAAAGATCATCAGTGGGAAATCTACGTCCTTTACCAAGTGCAGCTTTAATTATCAATTTTTAAATGATATTTAAGGGCTCCAAGACAGACTGATAACCTCCACCCCTAGCAATGATACTCCCCATGACTGGCAATAAGCGTAATAACAAAGTTTAAGTTCATTTAAATTTAATACCTCAAAAAGTTGTCCAAAAACAAAAATGAATTTCCTGACTTTGTTTTTTAAATAATCCATGTGGGCCGACCAATTCATACTGCTATTAAAAACAACCCCTAAATATTTGTAAGAGTCTACCTTTATAATTTCCCCACAGTTACAATGTTGAGATGAAGAGTCTCCAAAAGAGTGAAGTTTCAAAAAATTGAATTTTGCATTTAAGTTAGATTTGAGAGCTATTGGCATGAATTTAGTTTTGTTTATGTTGACGGTTAGTAAATTGCCGAGATTGGAAGGCAGCCGACAGCACTGAACGCTGCCGGCTCCCGACACTCACTTGCCAACCTTAAAAAATGTTTAGTGTAGGCCTAACTTGTTTATGTGTGGAAGCTTTTGTTTATAACTGCTCTAGTTAATGAAATAAAATTGGCAACCGTTTTTATTGAATATCTGGATTGTTCTTTATATTATTTCACATAATAGGCCTATAATGGAGATTTGATAAATTCGTTATATTTCTTAAAATATATTAAGTCACGTACATGTTTTATGTCAAGTGTCGGTATTTTTTTTTTTGCAAATAATCGATGAAAAATAATACCGACACAACCATGTCGGTATTTGGCAAGATAAGTTAGCAAAATTCTGTTTCAAATACCGACATCAAAAATTAAATTATGTATAAGAAATAAAGATAGACATGAATAAGTTTATTATTTAGAAACCTTATTTATCTAGTTTCCAATTAATAAAGAAGTTAATCTAAGCACATAATAATTCAAATTCCTATTCCCTTAAAAGGAAGATCACTACCGTATGTTCCTAGTGGAAACCAATAAAATTCTAAGCTAAAATGACTATAGATGAACAACTTCACATTTAACCTCTTAGCACTAACTAACAAAAGCAGTAAACTTCATTGTTCTTCTTCTCTCTCGTAAAAAGAGATTGTTAACTCATCTGACTTTTGAAGTAGCCAGTACAGACGACAAGGAGATTATAATCAATGATTAAATGTGACTCTGTCGGTATTTAAGGAATTTACATTACGTAACGTGGGTGGGTATTGACCCAGCCGTGAGAGCGGGAGCACATGTATAGCAACAAATAGAGCAGGTTTAGGCCTAAGTTTAGTGGGCCTAGCTAGTGATGTGCGATACGGCCGTGTATCGCGATACGGCGATATGATACGCTTCGGAGCCATATATCGTATCGGTCCTGTGTATCGCGATACGCGTATCGTATTGGTCAAAATATTGCATAAATGATATGTATCTTATCTTTTCAACAAAGCAGTTAAAAATAGGTTTAGCCATTGATTTTAGATAGGCTCCTAGTAATTTGCTATTATTGTAATGAAACAGAGAATCAAAGGTTTAGGTAGGCCTGAACATTATTAATTTTTTAAATAAGTACTCAGAATAAATAAAATTGATGTTTAGTGTTATGCTCATTCGTATAACTTACTGGCCGTATCGGATTTGTCAAATCTTAGGCCTACTTGATAAACTTGTTTTAGCCTATCTCCTCCATTGGATTGTGCAATAATTTAAGTTAGGCTACGATAGAATATAGAGTAGGCCTACTGTTTATACATTATAATGGTAAACTAAGAAATTTGATGCAGCTAAATCCATTTTCTTCCGGAGATCACGGTTGCATGGTGAAAAAACAGTATCGCAGAGAAAAAGTATCGTTTTTTTATTTGCCAATACAAAATCGAATATCGTTCTTAGCGATGTGTTACCTATCGTTTCCAAAATATTGCATCGCCCCTCCGCGTATCGCGATATTCCGATACGACACGATGCGTATCGCACATCACTAGGCCTAGCCTATAATACACTCTCTAGCAGTGTAATAGGTCCACCTTCAATCAATGCTAGGCTGGTGCTTAGCAACAGAATTAGCTATGAACATTTAATGTGGGATCCATCAGAGCTTACGCTGGGTGTCCTTAAACACACAGCAAACCCGGGATGAATATCCTAATTTTTTTCCATTCTTATAGCTTGGATTAAGGCCTAACTTAGCCTACAGTGCTGTGTAATAAGATGGTAATTCTTGAGTTTAGCTACGACCATCGGAAAATAGAAAATTGACTGGGTAAAATAGAAAATTGATCGGATTATTGAAAATTGTTTTCCCAAAATGTTGGAAGTTTTTCCTCACGGAAAATCTGTACAACAAGCCATATTTCAATTTAAAAATTCTTTTAAGATACAAAATGGCGGCTGTGTGGTTAACAATGGAGTTTTGTAAATTTTAAATATTAGGCCTATGATATTTTGTTTTGTTTTTAGGTCAGGAATACCTTAAGATGTTGGAAGAGTTCAGGGACACTCTGAATATCGTCGTTGAAGGAACAATACCGCCTATCTACAATTTTTTCCGAAATTGAGATTTGTACACTAATGCATTCTACCGGTCAACGCGGACATTACGACGAGTAGTTTTCATCAATTGCCCAATAGATCTCGTTGCTATAGCCTCTGAAACAATATCGCCTATCCAGAATGTTTCAGAAATACCGCCAATCTGCCCAGTTGCCAATGTGCTCGAGAGGATGAACCAGGTTAGTGCTGTAGTTTACGAATTTTAATAGATATATGCTATAGTTTTTGTAATGCGATGTTATAATGTTAATATTTTATACTTTATCTATTTGATTATATAAAATAGTCTTACAATCAGAGTGTATAACATTAAAAAATTGCCACGAAAAGTTTTTCTGTAGATAGGCGGTATTTTTTTGAAAACATAAAATGCAGTTAGGCGGTATTTTTAAGATGAACTTATAACTAATAAAAGAGACTACATAACACAAATATTTGTTACAGTCGCACGTTTTAAGTTAATAAATTAAATAACTATTTAATGTTAATTGTTCTATTTAGTTTGCACTGGTTAATAACATAAAAATTTTAGGAAAAGCCAGCACAAATCGGCAACACTGATCTATATTCAGGCCTACTATAATAATAATTTATTTCCAATTCAGTAAAAAATATTTGCAATAAACAAGCATTACTAGAAAATATATTGTTAATGGGCATTGGATACAATACTGTAGTTTAAGAAATTATTACCTTGTTAAAATATTTATTTTATTTTATCTTTCAGAAATAGAAATAAAATGGCTTTATTGAAAGGTCTGAATGATGACGAAATAATTCAAGAATTACATCAAGACTTGAGTAGTCCAACTCATCATGGAGATGGAGCAACCGGAATAAATTCTGAAACAGATCACACCTATTGCAGAACCGGAATTTTAAGTGCAGGTAACATAAATAATTATTTTACTTGTGAACTAATATGTGAAATTATATTTTGTGTACACATAATGGCTGAACAGATCTTAAAATTCTAAAAACTATACTAACTTAACTTACCTCTATTGCCTTTAATTAGTTCGATTACTACATACTATTGTTTTTTTTCAGGTGGCGAGAATGTTTCTTCGAAAGAACATCACAATGATGCCGAGAATAATTTAGAATTTGATTTTCCAGAATTGCTCCTTTACAATAATGAAATTAACCAAATTTTATCTTCTGTTAATAACGAAATAGCTGTTGAATTAGCAGTGACTAATGGGGAATCAGATGTTGTTTCTATGAATAATCAAACAATCGATACAGTTGAAACATGTTCAAATTTTGAAGAAACAGAAATTATCGATGAAAACATCTTAGATATTCCTGTTCTTGAGGCAGACGACTCAGATGGAGTGGGTCAGCAAGAATGTAAAAAATCCAGATTAGTTGTTGACACATTTTCTCAACAAGAAGATATCGTGGGAAATCTTGACGAAAATCTTGTGGATAATCTCTTTGAGTCAGACGACCCAGACGACCCAGAATGGACTTTTTCTGGTAATGAAGGTGGATCAGCAATGGATGTAGATGATTGCACTAATATACAAAGTGACCACCATGACATTACAGCTCAAATCGAAAGTGCCGAAGAAACACCCATAATGGCCGAGCGTAAAAGAAAAAAAATAACAGTATGAACTGGAAGAAGAACGTTAGTAAAAAACTAAGAATGAGTGGGAAGGCTTATACAGGTTATCGTCGAACGAAAGAAGGAAAGGTTTTCCAAGATCAAGAAAGGGGTGAACGAAAAATGGGACCACCCTGTGGATCAAAAGTGTGCCAGAAGTCAAAACTAAGAACATGCCACGAATTCACAGAAGAACAAAGGAAATCAATTTTTACAAATTTCTGGGAAGGAATGAATTGGGATCAGAGAAAAGTATATTTAATAAACATGGTAACTAAAAGTGTAGTGAAAAGAAGGACGACAGTAGTAGAAGGTGAAGAGGATACAAGTAGAAGGGGAAACACTTTAAACTACTTCCTTAGTAGCGAGGGCGATAAGAAACAAGTTTGCCAAAAAATGTTTTTACAAACGCTAGGAATAAAAAAAATGGACTGTACGATATTGGGTTTCTGGCGACAAGCAGAAGGACAATAAAGTCCTGGAAAATCATATATCAACTGGTATGGCTCCTCGATCTTCCATCACTCGAACATCCTCTGCTAAGAAGTCTAAAAAACCTCAGGCTATAGAATTTGCTAAATCGTTTTTGGAAAGCCTTGCAAAATTACCCTCCCATTATTGTAGAAAAAGTTCAAAACTGCTCTACCTTGAACCAATTTTCCACTCTTTGTCACATGTGTACCGAATATACAAGGAACGCTGTGAAAATGAAACAACTGTTGATGGACGTCCTTCCTTAGTTTTAAGTAGGAACGAGATGGCCCGTGCGCAAATTGCGCATTTTATGATTCTGTATGAGTGAAACTCACCTACAGTACGTGAATGTTGATTATAAAGTGACAGACATCTATATTTGTTTACTATCTGGCTTTTGAAATTCATCTGAAGGTAATCAGCTGTTAAATTACAAATTCACATTAAAGAACTTGCAAAAAAGTTGGTCAACATTTTAAAGCGTCCTCTAGATATAAATCAAAGGCGAGGGGGGCGAAGCCCGAAACGATATGACCTATTTAATTGCGATTCTTCACTGCGCTATATCCTAAGCTTTAAAATGACACCTCAATCTTCAAAATCGGTTCAGAAGGTCGAGAGAAAAAGGGACGTAACAGACGAAACCCTTATAGAAATAAGTAGATAGATGGGTTTGAAAAGATTTTTAGAGAGATGAACCTGGCAGTTTACCAACCTAAAAAAGACATGTGTGATGTTTGTGTAGGCCATCAAGTTGGCAACATTGCAGATGATGAATACAATAAACACATCACTTTGAAGAATGAAGCTCGAGAAGAAAAGGAAAAAGACAAAGATCAAGCCAAAAATGGTAAAATTATTGTCTTTTGTTCCGATGTGCAGGCTGTAAAAATTTGCCCATCATTGAATGCAAGTGCCTTATACTACAAAACGAAACTATGTGTCCATAATTTCACGATGTACAACCTTGCTACGAAGGAAGTAAACTGTTATTGGTTTGATGAGACGTCTGGAGATCTTGTAGCCTCGGTTTTTGCATCATGTGTTTACGAAACTCTCAAGATCAAATTACAAGAAGACCCAAAGCCAGTAGTCCTGTGGTCAGACGGATGCACGAACCAAAATCTTAATACAGTGCTGTCTAATGCTCTTCTACATCTATCCGTCGAATTGAAGGTACCTATAGAGCAAAAGTTTCTCGTGAAGGGTCACACTCAAATGGAGTGTGACTCTGTACACAGTACAATTGAAACGGCTCTAAAGGGTAGAACAATCAACATACCAAGCCAATACCATCAAATAACGATGGAGGCAAGGAAAGAACCTTTCCCGTATGGTTCTAAATTTCTTACTTACAGCTCGTTCAAAGACTTTTCAAGAAAAGAAACACTGATCTATGATTCCATAAGACCTGGGCGAGGAAAAGGCGACCCAACAGTGTATGATATATCAGCTATCAAGTACAATCCAAGTGGTAAAATTGAAACAAAACTAAATTTCAAATCACAGTACAAAGAATTACCAAGACGACCAAGGTCAAACGAATTCGTTACTACATTCCCAGCTTTGTACAAAGAAAAAAACCCTATTCCAGCTTTAAAATTTAAACATCTCCAAGACCTCAAGGCGGTAATTCCAGAGGACTGTCACGTGTTTTACGACACTCTTCCACACCTCTAAGGATGAAGAACAAAGAAGGAAGCTTAAGAAGACTGACAAATACTGCAACAATAAGACTGTTATAAGACTGTCATTAGAGTTTATTTGAAATTTATATTAAAATTAATTCATTTACATCAGTCAAGTTCCTACTTTAGGAAATTGTTAGTATACAAGCTGCTTTAAGATGTAACCTCATCCTGCATTAGGGGATACTTAGCCTATAGATAAAGAGGATAAACTAGATATTATGAAGAAAGAAGTGAATTTCAAAAGACTGAGAAACATCACCATAATAAGACTGTCATTTAAGTTTATTTGAAGTTTTTTCATTTTGTTTTATGTTTATTTTAAGTCACACAAGTTTTACCTTAAAGACTTAGTAGGGTATCTTTTAAATATACAAGTTATTTCAGTTTACGTTTTATACCTTTTATATACTGTATTGTTATTGCTAAGTATGACAATTTTGGCCGAAACTTATAAGGCTTCTTTTACACGTAATTTTTTACTTATATTGTAAACAACTATTTTTAATTAAATTAATTAATTTTAAAAAATAGTAAACTATTCTTATTTCTAAAATACCGCCTAAGTCAAACGTAGTCTAATAATTTGAAGGTTAATACCGCTCAAGTGAAATGTTGAAAACAGCTTATCTACAAAAAGGGCAAAAATAAATTACAATAAGAAAAATACCGCTCAACTACAAAATATAATTATAATACATTATTTAAAGTAATTATTGCGGTATAAGATGACGTGTAACTGGTTTTTTTGAGTAATGAAAAAATAATTGTGAAAAAAACCACTTTATAGTGATTTGACGTGGTTTTTTGTGATTCCTGTAAAATTCCACAAATGCTAGATAGGCGGTATTGTTCCTTCAACGACGATATTTACCTTTTATAACTTAGGCCCATACCCACCTTATAGGAATCAACTTCTCTGACTTCAAATCCGATTCCATCCATTATCCAAGATTCAGGTATAATGCAGAAAATATTAAACAATTCAATTAATTCAAAACATATTTGTAATATCCACTTTTTTTGATATTTAAAATATACAATAATCACAGCAGTCGGAAACGCTAATAGCAATCCAATAATCCAATCCACTCACATCACATTCACAAATACAACACACGAACACGAGACAATTGAGAGTTGCACAAGTCTGCACAACAAGAGACAGAGACAGAGACAGACAACGAGGCAACAGACAAGGAGACAAGAGAGGAGGAGAGGACTGGATCCGAAAATCCGAATCGCTACATTGTACTCAAGGTCTGTAAAGGAAGAAGCATAACTTCTTCCCAGGTCATCCGTATACCTTTTTTTTGTGTTCCGGATATGAAGCGTCTAAACTAAAACGGAAGTCAAGTTACGTTATAATATTTACCATTACACAGCTGATTGAAAAAGAGAATGAAGCAGTCTTGCGATGGGTACGATATTTATCTAAACGACACCATATTACTCTATTTTACTTTTGGATTATTAGGTAATAACAAACCATTAGGTAATGACCAAATTACAAATTATCAATCAAGGTAAATCTAAAACCATAAATTCTACCCTATTTTGCTTTGAAATTCCTTATTTTATTAATTGTTGAGACAAAAAATTTCCAACGCAAACGAGAACGATTGTTGTTTGCTGTTGCGTTGGCAACACTTGCCGGTAGGCGACATCTACGGATGTCGCAGAAAGTGACACCATTGCTCTTATGTAGTGATGGCAAACAAAAATCGATTTTTTGGAAAAATCGAGTTTTTGCTTTCGATACATCGATTTTTCGACATCGATTTTTTCAAGTCGATATTTTTCCGAAATCGATTTTTCTCACTAAAAATATCGATTTTAAAATCGGTTTTGGCGAATACTGCTATGGACCATGGAGGTTGAGAATTAACGCTTCTATATAGGAAAAAACGGAAATGTGTAGATTAATGTTCTTGGTTGGCAACACTGAGAGCGCTAATCCCGCTTGACTACTCCACTCTTCTTCCATTTTCAAATATTCCGATGCCCTTGCCTTTTGCTTTTGTTAGTTTGCACCTGTCCTGCCCTGCGTTCTTCTATTTGTTTACTTACATTGATGACTGACGGTGACAGACGCCATTCGTACAAACTGTTCCGTCCGTCGTCCGTCCCTCATAGTGTTGAGTTGTTTTGTTATTTGTTGTTTACCTTAGCCATTGAAGATAGTTAACATTGGTAGTAGTACTACATTAGAGTTAAACAAATTAAAATGCATGCCATTTTGAGAGAAAAAAACACATTTGAATATTTTTTATGGACGTAGTACTACATTAGTAGTAGTACTGGTCGGAAGTGAAAGGCAAAATTTGATAACCTATAAAAAAAAATTTTCATCAATATATTGCTGAAATCCTCTATTTCCTTCACAATCACATGTTATTTATTTTAATGGGTACAGCGTAAAAAGTAGTTACACTGCCAATATTAATTAGATCCACAATAATTAATAAATTAGTACCAGGTTAACCGAGCCTTGCTCGTTGGTTTTAATTCAGTTTTGATATAGTGTCATTAGAGGTATTAAATTTCCTCCAACAACCAACTATACCTCTTCACAGTTAACAGCTGTTTGTAAAAGTCTGCTTAATATTAATGTTCCTTTATTTTTGTATACCTTTCGTTGTTATTTCGTTACCAAAATAGCAACCCATAAGACCAATGTTAAAAATTACGATTTTTAAACTTAAATTCTGACAAAATTCGATTTTTCCTGGGATGGAGGCCTTTTCTAAACTTATTTTTGGGCCAATACACTTTTAATTGCAAAGTTTAAGCAAAATCTGACAGCTAGATTTCGAGATCGTGGAACACACATCCCTTCAGACATTCCTCGTATTATAGTATAGGATTAAATATTTTCCAATATACAGAATTTTTAAAACTTTGTCAAAACAAAGACAGCTGTGATAGGGGATATTGTTGTTTGAGAAGTGATAATTTTGTCATCAAGGACCGGGAGAGATGGCAACCCTGTTAGGTGTAATGGTGTAATGTGTAATTCTTATTTAGCTTTAGTCCTTTTCATTCATACGAATGATACGAACCTAACCTCAATCTTCTGTGTTTACACCTAAATTGAGCGTAACGATTTTCGTTGCTATGTATTTTATCTGTTGTCCAAGTCTACACATTAAAGAAATTTATATTTAAGTTTTTGCCGTTTATAATTACATTTCCTGGTGAATTTTTGACTTTTATATTATATTTTACGGCATCGATTAAAAAAAATCGATTTTTTGTAAAAATCGATTTTTTCACGTCGATATTTAATCGGAATCGATTTTGCTCTTTCGATACATCGATATATCGAAAAATCGATTTTTCGGTAAATTTTGCCATTACTACTCTTATGGGATGCGGCTCTCCTGGGCCTGGCCCTGGCCTACAGTCTCCTTGCATTGTACTGGCGTCTATTTCCCTCCGTTATCATTTTGTGATGTGATACAAAATTAATTGGAGGAGGAGTGGGAACAACAGTGTTACCAATACAGCAAATACAACGTGTTGTATACAAACTAAACTGTCAGTTCTTTCAGCCTCAACCGTTTGTCAGTGGTGTGGTGTGAGAGGGAGGTGTGACTATTTGTGTTTATATTTAGAAATAATATTATTCCTACGGGGATCAATGAAATACCAAGGTTGACAAGGTGACTGTAGGCCAGGGCCAGGTGAGCTACATCCCATAAGAGCAATGGTGTCACTTTCTGCGACATCCGTAGATGTCGCCACAGAGGATTTGTTGGTTAAAAAATTGTTAAAAAATCAACATTTTACTCTTTGTTACCTGCAAGTATTGCCAACACTGCAGGAAACAACCACCGTTCTCGTTTGCGTTGGAGATTTTTGTCTCAAATATTACTAAAATAAGGAATTTCAAAGCAAACTAGGGTAGAAGTTATGTTTTTAGATTTACCTTAATTGATAATTGTTAATTTGGTCTTTACCTAATGGCCAAATTGCTATTTCTCTACCGTTTGGTGAATTCAGATCTCGACTGTCCGGAACTTCTTCAAAGGATCAACTTAAGGATCCTACTGGTACGAGATCCACTTCTCTATTTGCCAAACCCTCAACATCCACTGCTTACCATGCTAATTCAACTATGTTGAAAATTCAGCAACATGGGAACGCGCGGCCTCCATGTTTCGACTTCTTCAGCATGCCATACTGTTCCTTCAAGAGAGACCTCCGAACTATCAGCTTACATCATAGATAGTTTTGTGCAGTTGTCTTGATGGCGCCTTTAAAGGGTCATGTATTTTAGTGTTTTGTGATTTTTGTTTTTTAGTGGTGCCCTTAAAGGACCACACCCGGTGATCGGTAGAGCTCAGCCAGCTGGTGTCCTTTTGTTGTTTTTTTCTGTTTTTGAATGTTGATATCTGTACTTTCGTTACCATTTTGCTATATAATTGTTATCATCTCATTGTTAAATATTTATTAGATTATTATGTTAACATCTGTAGAATATTTATTGAATTATGTTATTGTTATTATTTTTTATGTTATTTATCTCTCGTTATATATTTAAATTAATACTCTCTGGTATAATTACTGGTTCAGCAATTATTATCACTCTAGTCACAAGTAATCTTTTTCATCTGTATAGTAATATAAGTTCAAAATGTATGTCTCTCGCATGTAAATTGGCTTTGCCGTTGGAAATAAATGAAATGGAATGAAAAGATATGAAATGGCTTGTTATTAACTCATAATACGAATGTAAGATAGAGTAATATGGTGTCGTTACGATAAATATCGTACCCGTGACAAGACTGCTTCATTCGCTTTTTCAATCAGCTGTGTAATGGCAAATATTTTAACGCAACTTGACTTCCGTTTTAGTTTAGACGCTTCATATCAATACCTCCTAGAATAATAAGAGATTACTCTAGGAGGTGTTGTTCATATCCGGAACACAAAAAAAGTTATTCAGCTGACCTTAGGAAGAGTTATGCTTATTCCTCTACAGACCTTGCCAAGGTAGATAGGATATGATAATGCTATTAATGTTTTCTATCGGTAAAATGACAAACGTAACCACGAGTTAGAATAATAACGTTACAATGTTATATTACATAGACTGTAGAAAACAAAAAGTGTTACTTTGTTTTAGCAAATTTCCCATAGGAATAAGCTATTACTGTAGGTCTCATGGTAAGACCTAAGCCCGGAACCATGTTACTTTTTAGTTTTTAGGATGCTCAGAGACCAAAAATAATATTCATAAAATTTTATATATATATATATATATATATATATATATATATATATATATATATATATAATTACAAAAAGATAGAATAAATGAAATGAAAAAGTTTTTGCTAATTTTCGTTTTTAATACAAACGTTTTCAAGCACAGAAGTAGGAAGAATGATTTTGAATAATAAATAAACAAACCAATAAATAAATAAACAAACATTAACATATGATTTTGGGCTATGCACAATTAATTGATTTGTTTTTACTAAAATTTTAAACAGGCAATTAGAAATGAGATAAATCAGATGTGTTGAGTCCCAATTATTTCAATATTAACTATCTCAGATTCAACCTGGAAGGAGCCTTGGTCTTTAAGACCAAGGCAATTAAAGACCAACTGGTGTGCCAATTCAGAATTTCGTTGAGCCAGTTGGTTACTTTTTGGGTTTTGATGTGGTTTAATTTTATTGACTGCTTTAAGTGCAAAACAGTCTTCAAAATTTTGGTTGTGCTGAACAGCGTGGTTATAAATTGGTTTCCTAATATCTTTGTGAACCACATCAAAACGATGGCCAGTCATACGTACTCGGAGGGAGTTCGATGCCTGGCCAATGTAATCTTTAGGACAGTGTTTACAAGATAGTTGGTAGATCACATTGTTTGTTTCACAAGTTGATCTACCAACTATAGGGTAAACTCTGTTTTTCACACTACTTTTGAGGTCAGTGGACGTACTCATAATTTTGCAAATGCCACAACGTGATTTGTGGCATGGTTCACAGCCGTGATTATTTTCCAAATCATTTTGTGGCCTGGAATTTAGAATTTTGGGTTTCACCAACATATTCTTTAAATTTTGTGGCCTCTTGAAAACGACACGAGGTGGTCTGGAAAATAAATTTTCGGTCGAGGGGGAGGATTTTAAAATATTGAATGCTGCCTTCATTACACTGTTTATTTTTTGAAGCCCAGGATCATTTTTGAAATTTGAACTTGTGATAGCATTTTTAGGGTTTTTGAACTGATTACTTAACAATTTTTGAGGATATCCTCGATTGATAAAGGCAGAGTTCAATTTTGATATATAATTTTCAAAATCAGAGCTGTCGCTACAGTAGGATTTGGCTCGAATGGATAGACTTTTTGGCATGGATTTCTTCATGTACATGGGATGACAACTCTGATAATGCAGATACTGCATTTTGTTTGTTTCTTTTACATGAATTTTAGTTTTAATTTGGTTTTCATCAATAAAAACGTCAAGATCCAATTGCTTATAACCAACAGACACCATAAAATAAGATCAATGTTGGCAGGCCCTTTTAAGAAACCAGGTTGGGAAATATTTGAAGAAATAAGTACAACATCTTCTGACGGATCTCAAAGACGTGTCGACATTATAGCAATATTTAGAAAAGAAAACAAGGCTTTAATAATCGACCCAACCATAAGGATGGAAACAGGCGAAGAGCAGGTAGAAGAAGTAAATAACGAAAAGAAGAAAATTTATGAACCTTGCATCCCATACCTATCAGAAAAGTACAATATAAAAAACTGGATTGTGATTGGCATTCTAATTGGCAGTCGTGGAACCATTCCAAAATTTCTTGTTGATTTTTGTAAAAAAATACGAAATACCATTTTGTTGATTTTTGGGCAACACTCACCTGATTTTTTATCCCAGTAGTGGTGTATATCCAATCGTCAAAACACATGCACAAACACACAGTATCTAAAAACGACACTGTGGCCGTGTCGCGACACGGCGTTCCGAGTGACTAGCGGCCAAAAATATCTCGGCCAAAATTCCGTGATCAAGCGGCGTGTTGAAATTTCGCCGCGAAACGTCGGATTCGGTAGTGCGTGACATATCCATGAACTTTTTAGATACTGTGTGTTTGTGCATGAGTTTTGACGATTGGATATACACCACTACTGGGATAAAAAATCAGGTGAGTGTTGCCCAAAAATCAACAAAATCGTATAAGATTCCCTCACCAAAAAATCATGTCATTCAGAAATAATACGAAATACCATCAAAAATTATCGATTCAAGCTGTATAAGTGTTATAAGAGACTCTATCAAAATTTTAAATCATCACTTATTCCAGCCAAATACATAACTGATTTACTGTATGTAATTGAAAAATTTCTTATTGTATCACAATCAAAATTGTTTGTATTCTGGATCAACTTTGGTCAACTGGAAGTCCAGTCAGATTTGTAACTTTTAATAAAGTTAATTTCTCTCTCTCTACTGTACTAGTAGAATAGCTCCAGGTGAATTTCAAACAACAAAATTATATAAATATATATATGTGTGTGTGTGTGTGTGTGTGTGTGTGTGTGTGTGTGTGTGTGTGTGTGTGTGTGTGTGTGTGTGTGTATGTATCCCTAGACACGATAACTCTCGTAAAAATGGTCCGATCGAGACCAAATTTGGTTGAGATGTGTAATCCTACGTTTATTTGGATGAATTCGTAAACCAGACATATCGACCTACCGGAAGGGGTAGTTTTGGGGGGTTTTGTACCCGAAAAATGGGTTTTTTGTATTTTTCATATGTAAATTTAAAATTTTGATTTTGACCATTGGATTTTGCTCAAAAAACACACAATTTAGTATTTTGACGTTTTGCTCTATCTTCATTGGTTACCGAGATATTAAAAAGTCTAAAGACAGTACATTGTATTTTGAGGCTCCAATGTTAATCTTATGGAGAATAAGGATGTGTTAATATTTCACTCATTAATCAATATTTTGTAGATGAAACTTGGCATTCAGCTTCATTTGGTTGAAATTCATCCATTTGTGGTATAAAATCTTGGTTTTTGTACTTGATCATAGCAGCGAACCTGCATACTCTTTTCCCATGTTAATCATATGGAGAATAGGTAAATTCTTTTATTTATGGGTAGATATTGATGAAACTTAGTGCTTGGCTTCATATGGTCGAAATAAACTTTTTTAATGATAAATACCCCCCGTCGCAGCAGACCTGCGTACTCAGCGAATTTCCAAAGGATCTTAAGATTGTTTATTTTCCTCATAAACACCATAGTAATGAGTATGTAGATTTGTTGCCATTGGATGTTGTTAGAAAATGTTAGTTTTGTTAAAAAATGTAGTAGGTAATGTAAATATCAAATTGTATCAATATTGGACACTTTTAAATTTTCCCCATAAACCCCATGGGGGTGAGTATGTAGGTTTGCCACCATATGGGTGTTGAAAGCAAATATCAGTTAAATCCTACCTAGTGAATGTACATACCAAATTGTATCAAGTAATTCTAATAAATAAGCGAGATACAGGGTTTTGCTGATTTCCCATAAGATTAACATTGGAAACCTATTTTTAGCTTTTCTCCGTAACCTGTTAAACCAAGTTAAAAATTCAAAATACAAAATTGTTTGTTTTTTTAAGCTCTTTTAAATGGTTTCGGTTAAAATTGTCGAATTTTAAAAATTAAGGTCCAAAAATGCCAAAAACCCATTTTTTACCCCTTTGAAACCCCATAAAACCCCGTTCCCACAACCCGATCATGCTGGTTCGCGAACTCATGAAAATAGACCTGGTCTTACACCTTCATACCAAATTTCATCAAAATCGGAGGTCCCCTTCAAAAGTTATCAGTACCACGGACACACACATATATATATATATATATATATATATATATATATATATATATATATATATATATATAGATATAGATATATATATACATATATATGAAAATGAACGAATGGTGTTTTTGGCTTCTGGGGACCTCAAAATGAAAAAGTAAAGTGGTCCCGGGCTTAGGTCTTACCATGACTACTACCGTAATAGCGTATTCCCTATAGGGAAATTCGCTAAAACCTAATTTTAGTATTCCCCATGGCAGCATACCTGCATACTCTCCCTATATTTATCATAAGGAGAATAGACATTTATTTCCCTATTTATGAACATGTGATGATATTTGGTTTACAGGTTTGTGGTCAAAATTAAAATTACTAATTTGGAAATTCGCTGAGTACGCAGGTCTGCTGCGACGGGGGGTATTTGTTTGAAATGTTGCCCTTCTTAAACCTGTTCACTGTTCATATTATTGTTGTAATTTTCTTTTCACTAAGTCTAGGTCAGCAGCTACACTCGGTTGACATGAATAAGGTTATAGACTAGCTCTCACACTAAACACTAGTCAATTCAGTAGGCCTACAGTTCTGCAAAACCGATTCCTCGAACATTCTATAGGCCTATTACATCGCGGGTTGTCGCGGAAGCACATAACGGATAAATCACCTGGTAAATACTAAGTTTTAAATTTTCATTTTAAAACATAAAAAATCCACTAACTGTTATAATTAAAGTAATTGAATATTAAAATTTATTAATAACTACAGTACACTCTCGTTCATCGGAACTAATGTGGCGGACGGCCGGTTCGGATGTCAAAAAATTCCGATGAAGCGGAGTTCGTCGTGAGTCATCATTTCCGCCCGTACGGTGACATATCGTGATTGTATTCACTCTTGTTTTTTAAGATAACACAAGAGATTTTATGAAAATAAGGCACTCAAACTTTGAACATACTGTAGTAACAATGAACCTATAGGAATAAAAACAACGCAGGAAATAAAGATCCAACATCTTTATTCTCATATTCCAGCAGTCAACTGACTTCCACGTAACACAGGTCGCGACGTGAGACGGACTGAATGACAGTTTGGGAAGCGGTCGAAGCGGATGTATTGTTTACTTCCTGCCCCCTTCCTCTTTCTATTTTTGTGCGAAAACTCCACGGCCTCGTAAATCACATCGATGGGTACAGATTATGGAAAACGCCTGATGACTTTTGATGCAAAATGTGATACTTCACTGTTGTGCGTATAGAAGGAATGGAAATTGAAGGCGCCAAAACGGAAAAAATTATTTATTTCGTAAGAAAAAAAAATATAATAATATCCAGATTTTCAGTTCCGATGAAGTGGAGTTCCGATGTCGCCGAGTCCGATGAACGAGAGTGTACTGTAGTAACAAAGCCCGTTGTGGTTAAATACAACGGTCTCTAGAAAAATTGTACCTATATGCTATTTCCGGTGAAATAGATAAAAATTGTAGTATTTGTTTTCAATATTGAAATTCTATTCGATAAAAATAATTAGTTTCGTATTTCAGCGTATTTAGATTGTGTTGAATGGCATAGAAAAGATAAACTTCTAAACAAACAGTTTCCATCGCGATACTTGTAATTATTTAATTTAGTTCAGTTTTATATTAATTTAGTTTGATTTAATTTATTTTTTCAAATAACAATTTATGATTTTAAAAACCACATACCGCATGAAACCACACACTGCTTTAGCACATAACTTTATCTAAACGCCAACAAAACGTAAGGAATTCACAACCACAAATCCCAAATGTAAACAACAAAATGTTAAACAAAGAAGAGTCAAGGACACAACAATGCATCAATCAGCTGTTAAATTAAAAACGTGTTCCATGTGATCAGACACAGTTTAAAGGAAGAAAATGTTTATCTTTTTTAACTTTTTCACCATAACTCCTAAGAAAAACATCAAACTTTCACATTTTTTAGTAAATATACATAGACGAAGCTTTCCGACAACACATAAAAGATTATTAAAATCGATCCAGTACTCTAGATTTAGCTGTACAAAGTTAAATAAAAATATCTCTACCACAGTATTTTTTCAACGCAAACAAATTTGTAGTAGCTTTGGTTTTTTTGTAAATAACTTTTGAACGGTGAGGAAATCGACCAAAATGGATGGTGATTTTCTGAAAGAGAATTGAATTTCATACAAATTATTCTAAAGCATTTCTTGAATAACCGCAATAAAAGCAGCCAAAAATTGCCTTCAAAGGGAAAAAACTGAAAACCCAGTTTTCAACGTATTTCTTATGAAAAATATGTTTCTTTATTTTTCACCTTAAATACTAAAAAACATCAAACTTTCATATTTTCTGACAAATCTACAGGATGAGAGCTTTCTAACGACATCTTAAAAATTAAAATCGGTCCAGTGGAACTCCAGATTCGATTTCCCCAAGATTTCTCTTAACTCAGTATTTTTGAAACGCAAACAAAACTGGTAGTACCTTTGGTTTTTTGTAAATAACTTTTGAACGGTGAGGAAATCGACCAAAGTGGATGGTGATTTTCTGAAAGAGAATTAAATTCCCTACAAATTACTTTTAAGCATTTCTTGAACAACCATAGTAAATGCAGCCAAAAATTGCTTTCAAATAAGGAATTCGTAAGACCCCGTTCTCATTGTATTTTTTATGAAAAACATGTTTTTATATGTTTTCGCCATAAAAACTAAAAAATATCAATCTTTCATATTTTTTGGCAAATATAATGGATGAAAGCTTTCCAACGACATCTTAAAAATTAAAATCGGTCCAGTGGAACTCCAGATTTTGATTTCCCCAAGATTTCTCTTAACTCAGTATTTTTGAAACGCAAACAAAACTGGTAGTAGCTTTGTTTTTTTGTAAATGACTTTTGAACTGTGAGGAAATCGACCAAAGTGGATAGAGATTTTCTGAAAGAGAATTAAATTTCATACACATAACTATCAAGCATTTCTTAAATAACCGCAATAAAGGCAGACAAAAATTGCCTTCAAATAAAAAAACCGTTTCTCATGTATTTCTTATGGAAAACATTTTTTCACCATAAATACTAAAAAACATCAAACTTTCATATTTTTTGGCAAATTTACTGGATGAGAGTTTTCCAACGACATCTTAAAAATTTAAATCGGTCCAGTGGAACTCCAGATTCGATTTCCCCAAGATTTTCAAAACTGAATTTTCAACGCAAATAAATTGGTAGTAGCTTTGGTTTTTTTGTAAATAACTTATAAACAGTGAGGAAATCGACCAAAGTGGATGGTGATTTTCTGAAAGAGAATTAAATTTCCTACAAATTACTTTAATGCATTTTTTGAACAACCACATTAAATGCAGCCAAAAATTGCTTTCAAATAAGAAATTCGTAAAACCCCGTTCTCAACGTATCTTTTATGAAAAACATGTTTTTTTATTTTTTCACCATAAAAACTAAAAAATATCAATGTTTCATATTTTTTTGGAAAATATACAGGATGAAAGCTTTTCAACGACATCTTAAAAATTAAAATCGGTCCAGTGGAACTCCAGATTCGATTTCCCCAAGATTTCTCTTAACTTAGTATTTTTGAAACGCAAACAAAACCGGTAGTAGCTTTGGTTTTTTGTAAATAAATTTTGAACGATGAGGAAATCGACCAAAGTGGATGGTGATTTTCTGAAAGAGAATTAAATTCCCTACAAATTATTATTATGAATTTCTTTAATAACCGCAGTAAAGGCAGCCAAAAATTGTCTTTAAATGAAAAAATCCTAAAAACGTGATTCTAATGTACTTTTTATGGAAAACATGGTTTTTTATTTTTTTCACCATAAATACTAAAAAACATCAAACTTTCATATTTTTTGGCAAATCTACAGGATGAGAGCTTTCCAACGACATCTTAAAAATTTAAATCGGTCCAGTGGAACTCCAGATTCGATTCTGCCAAA
Organism: Neoaliturus tenellus; assembly: GCA_030545055.2. NCBI lineage: Eukaryota > Metazoa > Arthropoda > Insecta > Hemiptera > Cicadellidae > Neoaliturus > Neoaliturus tenellus. The sequence goes on from CM061537.1 coordinate 4,616,479, forward strand.
ATTTTCAAAACTGAATTATTATAAGTAGTGTGAAATTGGGGATGCTGGGCCAGTTCAAGGTCACCTGAGGGATGACGTCATCGAGGTCAATGACCTCACCGATGACGTCATCGATGACGCAATCGATGACGTCATCACCAATGACGTCACTTCCATGACGTCACACCCATGACGTCACAGAAATGACGTGCTGATGACGTCACCACCCCTTACGTCATCAAAATGACGTCACCGACGCCACCAAGGTCAAGGTCAAGCCGAAACTTAAATTTTTTTGGCACTTTTGCCGTTTCTTGCACTACGCTCCGAGTTTCAGTCCGAGTCCTCGTGACCTTGACCACTTGGAGCGAATATTTGACGAGAAACGGCAAAAGTGCCAAGTTAAACCTGAGTTTCTGACATGACTCTGCCTAAATGGGCAATCGGTAATCCCTCAGGTGACCTTGAACTAGCACAACACCCCCAATTTCATATTACCGTGACTTTGAAAACCTAACAACGGAGCGCCGACACCGATGCGCACCCCACGACAGCCACCGAGTGACTGACTGTCAGGCTCTGTGTACTCTAGGTATATGGGGAAGTGGAGGGGGAAATCTCAAGGTCATCCAAATGGAGTTTTAAAAAAGTTGAAGAGTAGAAAGACTACTCGTGTGCTTACTGGGCGACCTCATCAATTTCTAACGGATCTGTAAACCAATCCGATCTGTAGCGGCAGGAGTCCAGAAAACAGGTGCACCACCCATCAGGTTGTCCGTAGCACTTCCGACAATTGGTAAGATTGGAGAAGTGAAATTTAATACACCGCTGCGGACAACAAGTATAAAAGTATTTGGATTTGTAGATTTTGAAAGTTTGTAGTACCGGTGGTGGCAGCTGTTGGTTCTTGCATCTACACCTGCAACATCCGAAGCATTCACATTGCCGGCAGGCCAGCCCATCCACTTGCCACTTTGGTAAGAGGAAACACTTATCCTCACAGCAATAGGTTGTCCCCGTCTCTTCCTCCCAACGCTTCTTTGCACAATATGTGACGCCTTGTATCTCCAAACACCTATGCTCGCAACATGAGATGCGCTTACTTTCCATAGCTGATGTTGCTTTGACGAGGGAGCACGATGAAGTGATGCTGTGGTCAGTGGGAATGGGGTTTATATAAACTAAGGTGGGTGGAGGGGGAAAGGTCAAGGTCATCCAAATGGAGTTTTAAAAAAAGAAAAGAGTAGAAAGACTACTCTTGTGTATCTATAGCGATTTCATTGATAGTGAGTGCTTCTGTATGCCAAGTTGATCTGTACTGACAGGCTCCTAAATAATGTTTGCAAAAACCTGCAAAATGATTGTTGCACAATTTGCAGCCAGTTAGCTGTTTTAATGTGAATTCAATGCAACGTTCAGGGCAACAAGTGTACTTATGCCCTCTCATCTGGTACACATGGAATGTCTTCAACTCCGGTTTCGGCTTCTTCCAAGACTTGCACTTACACATGCATTGACCAAAAGCTTCACATTTTCTACACGCCAGGCCATCCGCAACATCAATGTCATTTGGCCATGAAAAACATTTCTGTTCGCAACAGTAGTTGAGTTGACTCTCCATGTTGCTGTGGTGAAGGTGCGCGATGAAATGATGCTGCAGTCATTGAGAGTGCACCTTAAATAAACTCAGTGGAGGGGGAAAGGTCAAGGCCATCCAAACGGAGTTTTAAAAAAGATAACTAGTCGTCCTCCTCCTCCTCGTCCGTTGTACTTAGAGAGCTGTCAGACGAAGAGCCCCGTGCAGGTGCTCCCCAGATGAAAAACAAACCAATTTTAAAACGAAGACCAGGATCTTGCATCATCAATTCCTTTAATTTGTCACATACTAAGTCCACCTTGTGTAAGGTGTCAACAACAAGCTTCCAATTCGTTGGCTAAATATAACTTGTAGTAGAGTCTGCCTCGCTGATAATCACATCCTCCGGCCGTATTGGAGTGTAAAGATGTGTAAAGTTCTTCGGCTGTAGCTGAGGTTCAAGCTGGCTGGAAGTGGAAGGTTGAGTGTGGACCCCTGTTGCATCGAAATCCATAGTCATCCTACATTCAATGTTAGGGTTTTCGTTTAAAACATATACCAATTTTTCATGCAACATATCTACTTCTGCTGAATCTTGCAGATGAACATTCCAAGAAAATGGCTATTCTTCATCCGTAGTTGAGTCAACTTGAGAAAGAGTGCTGTCCGCCATGATAGCTAAGCAAGGAATGATGTGAGCTACAGACTGTGGTAACAGTATTGAAAAGTAGAGGGGGTAAACCAAAAGTATGTGGAGGGGGTATTTTCAAGGTCATTTAATTTGGGTTTTAAAAAAAAGGAAATAGTGGAGGGGGAATTCTCAAGGTCATCCAATTTGGGTTTAAAAAAAAAAGGAATGAAGGTTACTCCTCTTCAGCCTCGTTGTCCCCCACATCCTCATTAGCCTCATCTTCATCGACGTCAGACTCGCCGTAAGGGTAGATCGGGGACATGGGCGAATATTGTGGAGATTGTTGACCGTTGTTATCGTCCCCTTGCATTCTAACTTGGGACCAATCATAATTTAAATTCATTTGTATTATGATCCCAGGGTTGTCCCGCAGTATTTCCTTCATCCGTTCGCAAATTGTTTCCAAATAGTGTACACTATCGATCGACAGTGTCCAACCCGTACTTGTACCAACATCAGTAGTGGAGTCAGCTTGGCTGATGGTGTTGTTGTCTGCCATGGTTGCTTGTCGGACAAGGAATGACGGTTGATGTGATGCTCATGCAGGAACATGGTGAAGTGGTGGGGGGTGTGGTGGAGTAGTGGGGGAATTTTCAAGGTCATCCAAACGGAGTTTTAAAAAAGGAAAACCTACAAAGTAACATTGAAACTTTCCAATTGATGGTGGCGAGCGTTTTCTTCTGCAACCTTGCCGACACATGTGACTATGCCATACAGTATGAAAAGTACAACCATAATAAGGCCGAACAATAAAAGATAGCCGTTGACTATCATGATATTTTCTGAGTGTATCTGCTTTCTTCGTATCGCCCTCTCCTGCATCCTCTTCTCCAACTCGTGGACGTCACAGCAAACGTGAGGACATGTTTTATCCGTTGGTAGGTTTGCCATTGTTGATGTTGTCGGTTTAGCTGTTGAAGATGGAATGAGGTTTCCAATTGTGATGTGCTATGTACATCAATAGTCAAGTGGTGGGGGTAGCAAAGCAGTGGAGGGGGAAGTTTCAAGGTCATCCAAATTGTGTTTTAAAAAACCTATCTTGTTACTGAGCTTATAAGTCAGTAACAAGATAGGTGTTTTTGTTCTTTTACTTCTTTAATATAATGAAAAAATATACATATTCTATTATTGTAAGAACAAGGAAGACAACTGCTAGTCAGCTGAAGTAGTCCAAGTTGTCTGGCTCGGTCTTCATCGACGCCGGTGAGGAAGCTGTCGAGGAGTGTCCAGGCTCTTCCTTTGGCTGCCGGGTGTTCCGTATATTGCAAGCGTAAACCTGCACGTTTATACGGTAGCCTCGTGCCACCATCAGCTGCAACTCCTTGTACAAGTCGTTTAGCTCCTGCTGAGTCTTGATGCTCACCTCCTCGTAACTTGCGCAACTGACGTTCAGAGACATCTGATGTTGCTAGGTTGGCTGCTGGAGTAGAAATGAAGCCGAGGCACAGCGCTTGGAGGTACATGAAAAAGTGGTGGGGGTAATAGTGGTGGGGGTATAGAAGATCCAATTAAACAGTTCTAAACTTTTTCCATCGATACAATGGAATGGAACAAATAGCGCAGGTGTCCTTGTAATTTTCAAATCGAAACAGTGGCGCTAGAAATCCGAATTGTTTTATACCACCATCCTGTACGAATCGCCGAAGGTCTCTGACGGCGGCCTCGCCACAAGGCCTACAAAACTTTTCTCCATTGTGGAACTTATACCAGGAGTATTCCGAATACCCTGTATTTTCCCTCCTGTAGCGTTTGACATCTTCTTTTATTGTTAGTGGGATATTGTCTTGTAAACATGTTGGGAACAAGTCTTTGTGAGTTATAACACGTTGTATGCAAAGCTCGTACAAGGTGCTCATCGTTTGCTAGTTGGCAACAGACTGACCGTTTTTCGCATCCAAGCAGGTTTGAATCCTAGTGCGGTAGTGGGGGTAATTACAGTAGTGGGGGTAATTGTGAAATGCAAAGGTCAAAGGTCAAGGTCACCCGCGAAGTTTAAAAAAAATGCAACATATCAATACGTGAAGTCTGTCACATATTGATATGTTGCATTTTTTTTTGTTTTTTTATTTTTTTGTTTTTTTATGATTCGTTTATTTATAAAACATTACAACAACAACATATGTACAACATTAAAACTTAAATCTAACACTGCTGCTTGTCAGCGATGTGGATGGTCAACTCTGTAGAATTGCTACCCGTGCAGCCGTGGAACACCAGGTATAGACACCCGGGTTGAATAGAGCGAAGATCCTCGTTTTGTAGAAGATGGACGAATCTCTTGGGCAGGTACACCTGGAACTTTGGTTCATCCCCCGGAGTAAACGGTGCCTCGCTGAGACTGCAGCAGATGGCCTCCCCAACTGTAGTCTCCATCTTCTTCATAGCATGGATTATGTAGTGCTTCTCGTCTTTTAGTTCCGAGCACTTCTTTACAGGTAATATTGTTGACTTGGAGTGAGCATTGAACTGCTCGACCAAAGTCTGAAGGAACTGGTGAGATGCCATGGTCAGGTTACAGATCGTCTTCTTGCTCGGAGATGTTGTCGTCTCGGAATCTCGAGTAATACTCATGCCAGGTCCCAGTCTGCTCCCCACTTATATACTCTCCGTTACCCCCACCACTCCCCACTTCCCCATTTTGAAGGTAAGAGGCGAGTTTATAGGCATTTTTCAAAGCGCAATGTCTATCTTTATCATGCTCTGGGCTTTTTGTACAAATACATATGGTTTCCAGCATGTATTGATAATTCTTATCCAATTCCACATCATTAACCGGAACATGAGTAAATCCTTCGATCCATCTTTTCTTTTCCAGCCCCTTTGTGTAAATATTGGTAAACTTGTCTGAAAAGTGATGCATAATGTGATACAAGTCCGTGTAACTTGTAAAACCATCATACCAATCGATATGATGGAAGTGTTTTGAAATCCATCTGTTGGTAGTAGCGGCTTTACTAGTTAAAGACGAATAAGAACATGGTGGTTTAAATAAAAACGAATAAGGAACACTTGTATTCATGTCCAAAAACACAAGTTCTTTTATAATGAATCTATCATCATTACCACGAAATGCTTGAAACTCAATAATACCAGGCTTGGACTTTACTTGTTGTTCTTCTCCCTTGTCCATTTTGAAGGTCACACGTCTGCTCATTACGAAGTCAGGAGGTCAACTGATTTCCACACCACGGTAGGTACTACTTTTATACCCGGCCGTACAGTTGTTGGCGCGTTGGTGTATATTTAACGTGGGCACCGTCCCCAATAGGCCTAACCCCACAAAATTTTGGTTATTGTTTTAAAAACTAACCATTGTTATTTAAGTTTCCATCTTTATATTTTCCTTGTTTTCATTTTCATCACTAACACTTGATTCTTCTCCTCCATCTTCATCTTCTTCCTGTTTTACTGATTTCTTATGTAGTTGAGCGTACTTTTCCAATTGTCTCCACATCTGTACTTCATGAGGAACTCTATTAAATATAGAAGTATCTACAGGTCCGTATAATATAGGTGCGTCCGGTTGTTTGTCAAAAGTGTCTTCCAGATAATCTTTAATAATCGAACTTGAAAACACCAGTTGTCTCAAGTATCTTGTTATAGGTTCAGTAGCACAAGTTAAAATGAAAAACTCCTCTCGATTAAGTTGAATTTTGTTATCATGTCTTGTTGTGTCTCTAAACCGTAGCTGATGATCACCACGTTGTTTAATAATATCAATTTCCACGTTTGAATCCAAAAGTCCTACTCTTGTCTTTCTTCCAAACATGTTACTACTTAAATAGCATTCTAGCAGATGCAAATGTTTCATAAATGATTCCCAAGCACTGTCCGTAAACAAAATCATTTTGGGTCCATGAGTTAAAATTACAGTAGGGGAATAATCTGTAGATTTCATAACACCGATTAAAACACTTTTATCCAAACTGGAAGAGATTGGGTAAAATATTCGCAAAAATACCTCACTCAATATGTTTGGAGAAATATCCCTTTTCTCTTTTGTATAGTCTTTCTTCTTTTACCTTTTTCTTCAACATTATTACTGGCGTGAAGTTGTCCGCAAACGTTTTGTTCACCTCCTTCCTGGTGACCTTGAGGATCTAAAAACTCAGATATCTCCTTCTCAATATCTACCACATTTTCAGGTGTACCACTAGGAGAAGCCATATTGAATACGATGCTACCCATACAACAGTAGGCAACAAACTGATGAGGAGTGGTCTGTACGCTCTGCTTTTATACTCGCGGAATGAAACAAAACCGGTTCTTACAATACATTTTTAACAATTCCAGTTAAAGGTGTGTATGTTACGATTTTATCATGTAGAATTAAACAGTATGCAGTTGTATTAGCCGGTATAGCATCGTTGAATTCCATTTCTATTTTTATATCCACACTTGATGACTTTACTGATTCATTTTGTTTAGAACAATCGATTACAACTATTGGGTAGGCATCGAAATATTTGTCAGGTGATAATAAAGGTGTATTTGTTTTACCGTAATATGAACTTTGGAATCTTGCGTACATATCGTACAATATACTGTATTTCTTCTTAGTGAATGACACATTTAAATTGTCGTATGGAAAGAATTATGAATTTAAATAAACTTTAATATTTTTCAAGTCACAATGATCAAATTGTCCTGCATGTTTAGTAATGGCGTCTCTTCTACCTGTTTGTAAACCAAATATAATATACCTGGCTCGTTCTACATAATTTGATGTTTTAACAGTCCAAGTGTGTCGATCCGTAGTAGGTAAACTGGGATGCTCATGAAATTCCCAACTTCTAAATGGAATAACAATATCACGATCGGCTTTTAATTTTCTTAAAAGTAGCATTCTATGCTCGTCAGCCAATTTAACATGTGGAACTCTCCATACAATTTTGTCTAATTTTAATTTCCATTCTAAAGTTGCATCTGTAGTAGCATCTGCAGCTTTAATAATGTCTTTATCGTTAGAAGATCTCAACAAAACTAATTCTTGTTTAACGTTTAATATTATTTTCCTATAATCTTCAGCAAAACCAAGCAACAAACGTAATGGAATATGAAAATCAAAATATCCATTTGGATTTGGAGTGATCGTGTCAATCGTAGGTAATACCCATCCGGCAGGTTTAAGTAAATTGGTTTCATTGGGTGTTATAGATGTTAATCCTTTTAAAGTTGTCGTAATACCTACTTTTTTAGTGGAATCAACTGTTACACCTGATATTTCATATCTAATTTCATCAAATAGGAAAGCCATAGGATTATTTATAAATGGAACTGTTGTACCAACAGTAGTACCGTCCTTTTTAGTAACTTGTCCTTCAATATACAAGTAACTTTCACATGGTAGTGTGTAAATGTCTTGATTTTGTATGGGAATACGAATTTCATCGTTATTGTTTAATTTCGATGAAGTGTAAGGGTTGTGGGTGTGATATTCTTTTTCCCATAGGGTTTCGTCGAATGTTGGACCCTGCGCTATATCCAGTATATCCATAATCGGTTAATTTTAATCCAATTCTCTCTAAGAAACGAATGTTCTCGCGTGTTAACTCCTCCACAGCTGAAGAGCTACTAATGCGGTTTCCCGTAGGTTGTTCGCTTTTAAATGTTAAACCCATGATTTTGTATTAAAGTGTCGATTTTAAATGTAATCTAATCGTAATAGGCTCTTCTCTGAAGTCTACCAAGTTACCGTCTTGATCCAATACGCTCAACACGATGTCTGAAATGAAAGTGGTGTTCAACGGTAGATATACCAGGTTTTGTGGCTTTTCAACAATTTTAAATCCAGGTGGTACACTTGGGTAAAATGTATGTATGATATGGGTGTTAGCCCCATCCCTATAAGCTCCTTGTATAATGTTACAAGTTATGTCTATACTATTGACTTTTAATATTGTTACTGTTTTCTTACCGGAATGTGTTACATCTGGTTCTAAAACAGGCTCATCGTTGGAAAATCCTAATAAATCACCAATTGAGTTTGGTTGAGTAAAATCTATATAATATTTGGAAGTAATTTCAGCTTTCATCGTATTATTATTACCTTTTAATGTTATATTGTCTTTTCCCATTTTAGTTTGCAAAATTCATTTATATGATCAATTTCATAAGAACCTGTGGGTAACCTGCACTCTTGTAAGTCTGTAAATTTCCCACTGGCATCTTTTCCCTTATAATAATGCAATACGTTATTTTTACCTTCTGTAACATTGGGAATAGAGTTGTAAGTTGTAAAATCCAATAGTGCCGCCTCCCAAAACCTTCCTTTTTGCAAGCGTAACGCTGGAAAAAGGATACTTCGTAAAGTGGACGATTTTCCTGTTAATGATACCGTATAGGAAGACATCTCAATAGTGACTGATACTTTTAGCTAGAAATTCCAAACATAAATGGCCGCATATTGAAGTATTATCAGGTTGTTCTCTTTTATAGTTATAATATATGTTTTTAGCAGATTTAAAGTAATTTTGAAGTTCTTTTGGTGGTGGCAAATTACCGAAACTATCAAAATAATATACATTGTTATTTAGTTTCTTATAACAAACCCAATGGGTGCCAGGCCCTTCAGTATTATCCAAATTTACAATTCCAGTCTCATTTTGCCACATTTTCTTTGGTAAACTGTCTTTCATAAACACACCGCGGAAAAATGGTATTTTTAAACAGGAAATATATTTAAATAATTCAATATTGGTTAATGCTTTATGTGGTATGACCAATTGATTTTTTTCATTTAATATGCACGATAAGGTCTTAGGTAAAGACCTGCCCCGTTTTTTACCATTGACCACACGGTGGGCTTCTTCCTGCCTTTTCTGCTAGATCGTCGTCTTCTTATATTTCCTCCATGTTTTCTTGTGGTTGACTTCCTTTTTACCCTTCTTCTCCTCCTTTTTCCACCTCCTACTGCTGTTTTAGCCTTCATACCTGCTGTTACTGCTAAAGCTGCTGCTTTTTCTGCTATGCTAGCGTCACTTGATTTTACTCGTTGCCAAGCTATGTCCGCAAGCTTTCTGTCTGCTATCGATCTATTTTTTGAATCGGCAAACGTGGAATATGCGATATCGTGTTCTTTACAAGCCTGATCTAACTTGTTTATGCCTGGATCACCTCTTTCCAGTCGTTTTTTCAATTTAGTTCCTGGTCCGCAATACTGATAACCTCCCGGTATATGAAATTCGTATGGTAAAGCGTCTATTGCTCTATTTACGATAGATCCTACTGGAATACGATTTAAAGCTTTACTTAACAGAGAAACCGCTGTGGACGTGATCCCACCTCCTTTCCTTGCAGTGTCTCGATATGGACTGATGTACTTGAACGTCATTATTGTCCTTTTATAATCGCAATGTGCAACTCATGTGTTAACTCTATGACGAGTTGGACATAAATGAAATCGTTTATAGTGATCTTATATTAAATATCAATATCACCCCAATCTGATGATCTAAACTTTTGCGTATTAGGGTTAATAAAGTATTTTTTAAAATTTCCCGTTTAATCCAACCACCTCTCGCGGCTTCGTCCCAAATTTTATGACCTGGTCCTCCTTGAAGAATTTCCGGTGTGAAATGATTGTGAAAATCAAATAACGCATTACCTAAAACTTTTACAAGGAAATTAACAGTGACGGCATTATCTACATGTTCAGGGTCTTTAAGGTCTGTTATACGTTTATTATTACAAGTATACTTAAATGATGTTGTGATGGTCTGTCCTACAGTTGCAGCATCATTCGGGTGTCTTCCTGCTCTCAAGTTTGTAATATTGTTATTATTACATGTAAAAACTGCAAAGTGTAAATTTGGATCTAGATGTACGGTTTGCGATAAAGCAGCTGCATCATGATCCTCATGACCCCATGACACGTTTGATAACTTTTTATCCATGCAATCCCAAGCATTATTTTTGTATGTTAATAAATTAAATTTTTCATTACCTTGAACAAATTCATCCCCTTGCTTCGATACTACTTGATTTTGTTTTACAAAAGAGGTTGTTTCTTTTTTTAAGGTTTCCATCATTTGACCCACTGTTGCACCATCTGATGTCGCCGAACCATCTTTAACATTTGCTAAACAATTACCAAAACAATCTATAACCCTACATCACGTATGATACAATGATCTTTTATATATTTGAGGTTTACAGCATCATTTTCATTTTTTGGATAACCTATATCGTTAATAACAAATTTATAAAAAGAAAATCCATCTTTTGTATTTTCAGGTATCAAGGAATGTAAATAGCGTCTATTTACGCTGTCTTTTGCATCTTTAGGGTCATCTACGTTGGATATACGTTTATTGTTAGCACTATACGTTTTCCCATTGAATTTTAACGTATTTTTTAATTCAGATGACAAATAACCTTTGTTTATTGCATCACCGTTTTGATTTGGTTTACCAACGTTGATGATTCTATGATCTTCTGCGTCATATGTGTTATTTTGTAGTCTTAATGTTGGCGATATCTTTTCCTTTAATATTTTTAAATTTATTGCATCGTTTTCATCCGTAGGATCTTTTATGTTTTTTAGCCTTTTATTACTCATATCATAATCTCCATCAGGTGTTTGTGGTAAACCAGCACTTCTTTTTAAACTATTCGCATAATATAACCCATCCGAGGAGTAACGTCCGAACTTGTCGACACTCATGGTGCAACTGAATAGTATTCTAGGGAGTAACGCATTTTTATGAGATTACCCCACGGTTTCGGAGTTCATCCACTAAAGCCACCCATTCGTTTTCCAATCCAGTATGACCCGCTTCTTTAGCTTCATGTATTAGTTTCATTCTATCCACCAATTTATTGATATTATTGTAATAAATCACATTTGTGTTATATAATTTCTTCATTAAACCTGTACCTGTAACAGACTTACTTCTTTTTCTTCGTTCCTGAGCACTTACATCCAAAGTGGATGCCATAAATCTTCGTTTTACAGGTTTTCTTTGTGTTAACGGCATTGTTTGTCTTCTTGTTGGTATTAACTTGGATACAAATTCTTTATATTTTAAAGACTTAGATCTAAAAGGAGGCTGGTCAGGTAAATACTTTCTCCTATATGCATTTGTCTGTTCCAAAATATTTTTATATGCTTCCATGTCTTTTTCTTTCACTAACGATACTGAAGGCTTATTTTCAAATAATAATTCAAATAATCCTTTTGTGCCCTTATACCTTTGATCACCAATAACAATATTATCATGTTCGTCAACGTTTAACGGGCTATTACCTATCATTAAACCATCTTCTGTTAATCTCGCTCCATAACTATGGTAATTCTTATTAGGAATTGTTCCAGCTAACATTTTTACCATATATTTCCTTCCTAAAGGTCCTTTGTTATGAATGTTTTCCCCAACAAGCTTATGTTTGACGGTCCTTCTCTTGCCTCTTCTCTTTTTTCCTCTTCACTAGCAGTTGGTGCTTCTTCTTCAGGTCCCCTTTCACTATATCCTGGTGATTCTAGCTCTCCTTCAGATTCTGCTCCGGTAAAGCCACTATATGTAGAGGATTCCGGGTCTTCATCACTAAAACCTTCATATTTTACACTTTCTCTTTCAAACTTTGTGATAGGTGCAATTGCATCCCCTTCCAATACAGGTTTAGCGAATTTTTTGTTTAATTGTTTCAAAGGTTCAGTAATAGGTTTAAAAGTAGATTCAAGGAATTTCTCCCTCTCGCTAATACCTAGTTTTAATGCTCTGTTTTTAGCCCGAATAGAATCACTAAGTGATTTTATTTCTTTTACTAATTTTTCTTGGTTAACCATGTTTGTAGCAAGACGTGTTGTACAACAATGAATGTTTTATACCATGTTCAATGTATTAATATAAAGTTATCAAATCCTATCCTGTATCGACCATTGTTTAGCGGTTGTTCCTTCATAATTGTTAGGAACCCATACTTTTCAGCCCAAGCCTTTCCACATAACTCTTTAAATCGTTCAAATGTCATATCCGCATTTACATGATCAAAATATATATGTTTTAGGTTGGTTTCGTCCTGTTTAAATACAATTAACATGTTTGCATTGTCTCTAATGAGTTGTTTTGGTATTTTGCTGTAAGTTTGACCAATATAAATGCTATCTATGTTGTTATGTCGACCCA